>OX940799.1:56585908-56608706 GCA_954870605.1 Acer campestre | reverse complement strand
CCTCATCTTTCTAATATAGTAAACAGTAGGAGGGAAAATGATTAAATCCCTTATTAAAATAATAATAATAATAAATAAATAAATAAGTAAACTTCAAACTTACTTCTAGAGAATGAATTGTTTCCAGATATTTGATATCATTCTTAAACAATTCTTGTAGATGCTTGATATCATTGTCATTGTCAGACAATTCTTGCAGATGCTTCATGTCATTTTCAGACAATTCTTTCAGATGTTTGATATCGTTCTCAGACAATTCTTCAGTATGCTTGATATCGTTCTCAGACTTTTCCATAATATTTTGTAGATGGAATTTCAGGTAAGTCCCACTTTTTTGGCAATTTGTCACCTTTATAAGTATCTTTATCATATTCATTACTTTACTCCTTATTTTTTAGAAACTCATCACTTTAGTCCATTTAGGGTTTTTGGATGAGTTTGTGAAGGAAAGTCTAGGGTTACAAAATTGATAAATTGTTAAATTCAGGGTAGGGCTATTTTTTATTTTTTGATTTGGTTCTGCTTTTGGGGTTTTGCGATGATGATCATATATGTTCCGATAATGGAGAGGATTTGTTCAAATTAAGTGAACTAAATCCATTTTTTTTTTTAGAAAGAAATTCATAGAAAGGTGATCAGGCGTAGGGATTAGTTCCGTTACGATGTGGGAATTTTTTACAAGTAGCATGGGATCAAGTGTTTACAGAAGTTTGGCTTTTATAACAATATAATTTTAGTAATCTGCATTTGTTTGGGAAATAGTTTTAATGGTTTTGATTGCAATATATTGGGGGTTCAGGGTTTGTACAGTATATTGAAGATTGTTGTTGAATGTAATACAGTCGATACGGTATATAAATGCATTTGTGGGGCATTTGTGGAAACACAAATCTTTGAACTCTTTGACAGGTCTACATTTTTATTGTCTTGTGATAATGTAGGAATTGCATTGTTAGCGTATAGAAGGGCAGTGCATATTGGGTTCACTGAATGGTTGGTGCATACCTATAATAACTATGGATTTGTATGTGGGGTGATTAACATTTTGAATCAAATGCTTGTTTCAGGTAATTTGCAGAAGACGTCAGAGACTATGGATCAGTTTGAGAAGCAGTTTGTGAACATGGACGTGCAGGCAGAGTTCATGGAGAACGCTATGGCAGGGTCCACCTCACTGTCCACGCCGGAAGGAGAGGTCAACAGCTTGATGCAGCAAGTGGCTGATGATTATGGGCTGGAGGTTTAAGTTGGGCTCCCGCAGCCAGCTGCACATGCTATTCCGACCAAGCAACCGAAGAAAGTTGACGAGGATGATCTGTCAAGGCGTCTTGCTGAGCTCAAGGCCCGAGGTTAAAAGGCTAGAATTGGGCCATTCACATGTGAAATGCAGTTATAGATATGGTCACTGTGATCATATTCAAACTTGGGAGAACTTATTATTTCTGTAAATTTGCTGAACTGGGTTGTGATTTACACTGTATGATTTGCATATGGATGCTGATGCCGTTAAATGTGATATCTTGTAGATCTTTATATTATATTATTAACTCCAATTTTTCTTAATGTATGATGAAATACATGCTTTAGGTGTTTAATTGTGTAATCAGGATGGTATAGAATGAATGAATTGGCTGGCTTCAAGTTCTTTGTGGAATTCATGGATGCAAAAAAAAAAGATTGGATTTTGATACTTATATACCTTTAGGAATTATCAGGGGTGGGATCCCAAATGTTGTTTCGAAAATCAAAACCTATTATAATTGTGTAATACTTATATATATTATGGGGCTCGGTTCGGATTCGGCTTCGGGTTTCGAAAATCATGACCTAATCGGAACCGAATATTTTCGGTTTTCTTCAAATGAAATCGAACATGAATACATAATAGTATGATACCGAAATTCCTCTACATCTGCTGACTTTAAAATACTTTTTATAATTTTCTTTTTAAAATTATCTATTTTTTTTAATATTCTTTTTTACCACCAAGGCATGCCATAAATTACCAATTGTTTTATAAATATAAGTTTAATGAAATTATGTGCCTTAGATTTTTTTATTATCACAAACCATAAATTATTTATATCCTCTTAGTGTTAAGAGCGTTCATTCGGTCTGTTATCGTTTCAGTTCGAGTTGTCACCAACTTGTATATATAAAAAACAAACCATAAATTATTTGTCTATGCACTAATATCTAAATATATTTAATTTTGTGGGAATTCCAAAAAATGGTGATTTGAAAATAATAATAATAATAATCAAAAATAGCTTTTATTCACAAATAAAAAATAGGGCAAAATACTCTGAGAGTCCCTTGAGATGCCACTAATAGCTTATTATACACTAACAATCGATTGGAAAAACAAAGATCAGACAAGTGATATTGTTTCAAACAAATGCAAAATTGGATTTTTTTTTTTTTTTTTTTTTATCAACTTAACCCATAATAAAAACTCACATCATATATTTGGGGCCCCTAGACATGATGGGCCTAGGCCCAGTATTGTTTGAGCTTTTTTTTGGACTATTTTTTTCTCTCTCAGCAAGAGTTTCATTCAAACCTATTTTTGAGTTAGAACAGATTTAAAAGGTCTAACTTGGTTCTCAATTGTATAGTATATGAAAGAATCGGAAAATTTTGAAAGCACTTAATTGGTTCTCTCTATTAACTACACCTTATAATTTTACTATAATAACAAAAAATTTCTCTGTGGAGCATAAGATGAGGAAACAGTGGAAACAGAGAAATTCACTGTGTTTTGACTTGACAACATATTTTGCTTCTCTGGTTTTTATTTTTCATTGAATGTACAAATTCGGTTTACAAGGTATTTTCTTCTAATTCTCAACGGATTGATATTCCAAGCTTGGTCTGTTCTCTGACTTTGTTAATCAAGTTTGTTTTACATACATTTGTGTACGATAGTTTGTTGTGGTTCCAGATTGCCGTAAATTTATGGAAAATAGATCAGTTGACGCGCTGCGCTGGTTAGGATATCTGGATTGCCTGATACTATCAAGGTTTGTATACTGTCGAAAACATGGGAAAGAGCCTAAGGCATATCGGCAAATTGTTGATAACTTTTGGGTCACTCATGTGATATGCACCTATATACATTCTCGCTGAGATCATTTTCAAAGTTGGGACACTCATTATATGTGTAAATTTTCTGATTTGAGGTGTTTGATTATATATGTACCCATTTGGTTGTTGACACTAGTTGTATACAAATGCTAATGCCTTTTATTTGATATCTTCTGGATCTTCAATGTGATTGATATCAACTCCGGACCTCCGGTTTTTCTAAGTTGTAGAGGGAAAGCAAATTCTGCACTCTTTTTCTTTTTAAAAACAGATGCCATATGTTTTGGAAAAACAAAACAAACAAACAAACAAACAAAATTGTTGCACTCTTTTTTCCCTGAATCTATTGGGCAGGTTAACTCCAAACCATGGATCTTATTCAACGAAAACCAAAGAGACTCAAATGCCTGACATAAATCATCCAATATTACTTCAAATTTCAGGAAAGAATATTTGATCTTAGAATAGATTTTTTTTTTTTTTGAAAGATTATTTTAGAATAGTTGGAAGTCAATTTTATTGAAGCAAAACTGAAGCATGCCAACGTTTTAAGGATTTGCTCCTTAGCTTCTTGGAAAATGGTCTGAGAGAAACCACCAAGGCAGATATATAGGTATATACCGATAAATTCACAGTTAAAACAAACTTATTAAGTGATCGATAATTTGTATCTTCTTGTAGATAGACGGGTTTTATTTTTTTTACGGATGCTATGTACTTTGGTACGGTAAGAGGATCCATATCCATATTAAGTTTATGAAGTTAATTGTTAAATTTATGTTACATTTGTAGAATCATATCTACAAAAGTATTTTCAATGCGAGTTCTATAACATGTGAAGTTTGCATATCGCAACTTGTAGTTTAAAATGTTCAAATTTATATCTTGTTTTTTCCATCACTAAACCAAACTGGTTAGGCTAGACCATGCACTAATTAACAAGTGTATTAAGAAAACAATTTGCAAAACGAAGTTCATTAATTTCATAAATGCTTCAAACAAGAAAAGAGTATGATTGCTAAACGCAGGAATTTGAATATTTTCTTGCTCTTGGTTGAAGCATGCAAGAAATTCTTAAGTCAATATGTTTTGCAAAAGCAAATGGTACAATATTCTTGACTTGCTTAGACACGAAAAGAACCTAGCATCAAGCCAAAACACGTCCACGAACAACAAGGTTGCTTGTGCATATAAAAAATAGAATGTTTTTCATAGTGTTACTTACCATAAGTGAACACTTTACTCTTCTTTATTAAAGAAGGATAGTTGCATAAAGCAGAAGCAGATGCTTATAAATTGAAGATTTCATGACTTCTATCTCATCAAAGATACCAGTAACTGAGTTCTTCAACTGCTTGGTGCAAAAAAAGAAAAGAAGGTATGAATGTATGATGCTATGTAAATAATATTAATTATAAACTTTTTTATTAATATCTGCGAGAGTACCTGATAATTTTCGTATTTATATTACTTGATCAATCGTTATATATAGTTTTATGAATAACTAGAGCTTTCTTGTTTGTTTAATATGTATAAGAATTAAAACCCATTTTTAATTGTTAATTTGATCAGTTCAAAAGAAGAGGAAAACGGGATGGAGTTATTTTCTTCGAGTATGAGGAAACTATGGAATGGAGGGAATCTGCGAGTGTTAGTTCTACTTAGCCTCACTATTCAAATAGTACTAATCACGCTCGGTAATCGTAGAAAGCACAATCATAAACTTTGGATTAGTATTGTTGTATGGTGTGTCTACTTATCTGCAGATGTCATTGCAACATTTGCTCTCGGTATAATCACGAATAATGTCTCATATATTTATGACGAGGAGGGTGGATCTATGGATGCAAACACTGCATTAACTGCATTTTGGGCACCATTTCTTCTGTTGCACTTGGGAGGTCCTGACAGCATAACTGCGTATGCCTTGGAGGACAATGAGCTATGGTTACGGCACTTTCTTGGACTCGCTGTCCAAACGGGAATGGCAATTTACGTCTTTATCATGGCTTGGACTGGCTACAATCTTTCAATTCTATATCTCTTAATGTTTGTTGCAGGCCTCATCAAGTATGGAGAAAGAACTTGGGTGCTCAGGAAAGCAAGCATCGAGACAATTAGAGAGTCGATAGCCAATGATGGAATACACTATTCTGTTCTCTATAGAAACCCTTTCGAGGGTGAATTTACATTATTTGATGCATATTGTTTAGTGCGTATATATTTTAGGCCTCTCATTCTGAATTTTAAAGTACCATTGACATTTAGACAGAGAATTAAATCATTACCATATATCATCACATCAAACACCTTAGAAAATAGATTCAAAGTAATTGAAGCGGCACTTGGATTCATGTACGATAATCTTTACACCAAATCACCTCTTCTCTATACTCGTTGGGGATTAGGCCTGCGAGTGATCACTTTTTTTCTTACCTCTTCTGTTTTGGTGCTCTTCCCTGTTGTTGTTATTCATGACAAACACAAGTTTTCAAATACTGATGTTACCATAACATACATCTTGTTAGTAGGAGCTCTTATTCTAGAATTATATTCAGCTCTATTAATACTCCCCTCCGATCGGTTTTGTGTTTGGTTGATCGAGCATGAAAAATATTCCACCGAGAAAGCCCTTGAATCTTTTCTAACACAGAAGAGGTGCTCAAATAACATGTCTCAATTCAGTCTGCTAAGCTTCATTATCAATGAAAAACCCCTGCCTTGCCCGAATATCCTGAAGCACTTACGCCTTGATAAAATGCTAGAAAAGCAATGGTATGCAGCTGACATGGAAATCCCCAAAAACTTGAAAACTCTCGTCTTCTTGTATCTCCACTATAAAGCTAGAGGTCAAACTGGCCCAACAAATAGCATCCATGTGGCCTGCGTGGGTCCGGACTTCACTGAAGAGCTTGAGAAAAGCATTCTGGCTTGGCATGTTGCTACAGATATAAGGTACGAGTTGGATGGAGCGGAAATACAGGGACATGGGCATGATTTTGAATTACATTGTGGATTGATCTGTCAAATTTCAAGATATATGTTCTACCTCTTGGTACAACATCCTGACATGATATCAGAGGGAAGCACGAATCAGATTACACTTTGGTCAATTTTACGGAAGGCTGCACACTCTCTAAAATTCAGAAGCAAAATTGAAGCATGCCGATATTTCAAAGAATTGCTTACCGTTTCAGAAATATATTTAGATCGACGTTTGGTTTTCGAAGACGACAACAATGATATCAAAATATTCCTCAAGGATAAATTACCCGGGTTGTTGGAAGAATTAAGCAAACAGGTATGTTACATATTCTTTTAATCAAATTATGATCAATCCATGGTTTTTATTATAATATTTTCATCAAAATTATGTGACAGGCGTTGGAAGAGAGGTGGAAGATAATCAGCTGGACTTGGTTAGAAATGCTGCCATATGCAGCCATCAAATGTAGAGGAATCCAGCATGCTCAACACTTGAAAAGTGGTGGAGAATTTCTTACTCATGTCTGGTTTCTGGCCTCAATTTTTCGACATTTCACTCACAAAGATTTTAAATCAGACCCATCAGATGCTCCATCATTCAATTCGTTGAAGCCCCTTCTTAACAGGTAACAATATTAAAGCTATATTAATTAAGCAGTTTCATTATTGTATTAAAATTCATATAACTATATTTATTTAACGTTAAAATGTAGACATTACAAAACTGATCATGTTTAAGTTTACAAAATTCGTGCTAAATAATGCAACTTTTACTATTGATTGACATGTTTAATATCAATTTATAAAGGTTAACTATAAATCTACGTAGTTAAATGCTAATTTTGCAAACTAACTTATAGATTGTATAGCTTTAATGTAAGCGTTGACATGAATTTTGTTATCTGTAGGATCCATCATTTTTGAACTTTAGTACTTAGCAAACTTCAAACATTAAGAAGTCACTAAGTTATTAAATTCCTAATGTTAAGTGAGGTGTTGGTTCGGTAATGTTGTATGACCACAAAAAATTATTTTATATATATAAATCGTGATGTGTTATCATTGATGTGTGTGATACTTTTCGTTTTTTCTATTATAGGCCCGACTTATTTTGGTATTCATGAAGAGGATACAAACCACCAAGTTTAAACACATCGATTAAGGCATTTGGAATGATACAACTTTCATGGAATGCAAGTTGAGGATGATTGATTGATGGACGTAGAGATGAAGAAAAGGTGAAAGGATCGATGATGCAAAAAGTGGTAGTCCTGCCAGTATTCATGGTTGTATTTTTTTTATATATATATTTTTTTAGCTTTTCTTCTATAGATCAATATATATTTATTTTTCTTAAACGTGTCAGTATAATTGGAACTCTGCTTTAACAACTTTACTTGTATGATTTGTGTGCTCAATTAATGGAATGCTTCGACAATTGATGTCTGAATCAAAATCAATGGATGTTTATATGCTTTTCAGAGACCAATTCACTAAGAGATACGAAGAGGTTGATTTACTGATGAGAAACTTCATAACCTTGAACATCTAGAAGTTGTTCCATTTTTATCTAAACACATTCAAATGTTATGATTGAATTTTTTATATGAAATAGTATTAAACTATTTAATTTTAATTTTTAAACTAGTGACAATGATCTCATTTTGAGTATTCTAAACAGTGTTGGTCATGGATACGATTCCGTTGTCACTGTCATTACTTCACAAAGAAACTCAACATCATTTCAAGAAACACAATATTTGCTTCTAAATTATGAGCAAAGGATAGTTCAACTAAGTGCTAGTGATCAACTAATGCGAGTGCTAATTTTGTGGCTGGATATAATCAAAATGATAAAAGAAATCAAAGAGGCATTTTTAATGTTAACAAAGGACGAGCCGGTAACAAAGGAAGAAATTGAGGACGAGGTAGATGGAATAATAGCAATTGGCAAGTGTGTCAAGTTTGTGGGAAAACCGGTCATATTGCCATGAATTGTTACCATCATTTTGACAAGAATTTTCAGAGCAATCATAATCAGAATGGAGGAGGTTATGTTCATGTTCCAAATCAGTTCTAGAATTCGAATTCTCAGCCTCTAATCAGCAGCAATACACCAAGCTAACTACCACCAATCTACTGCCTACTATGCAACTCCTGAAATGATCCAGCCTGCTATGCTGATAGCGGAGCTACCAATCATGTTACATTAGACCTATCAAATTTCTCCTCATATTTAGACTATCAAGAAGCTAACAAGCTCGCTGTATGTAATAGCCAGCAGCTCCAAATTTCTCACATTGGTAACACAATTATTTCTTCTCCTAATTCAGCTGCAAGATCATTGAAATTAGAACATATGCTTTGTGTGCCTTCTATTGTAAAATATTTGCTAAGCATATCAAAATTTACTCATGATAACAATGCTTATGCTCAATTTAATTGCAATTCGTGTGTTATTAAGGACAAGACTACCAAGGAAATTCTTCTTCGAGGCAAGCTTGAAAATGGTCTATACAAGCGGGATTTGAATTGCAATACCCAATCGAAGGAGTTAAGAAATAAGTGCCGCAATCCTTTTTCTTTTTCAAAAAATAACACTTTCAGCTCATCATGTGATTATTGGAATTTGCTTTCAAAGCTGAAAATGAATTTAGATATCAGTAAAAATAACACTTCAAATGACAAATGTGCTAAGCATATTGTCTGGCAAAAATTATAAAGCATTTTTCTTTCCTCTAAACAATACTTTTTAGCCAAATGCATACCATTCAGACTTCACATGTTTAAAGAGGACTCACTATTCACGAGGAAATGAGAATTAAATTAGATGGAGGAGATATTGAATAATAGAGAATTAAAGGGGAAAAAGTGCGTACCAAAGCAAACTTGGGATTGTTAGGTCCAATCTGTGGACCGGTACCGCAATCCGATCCTCTAATAGTAGACTTGGGAGGGAGAATTAGAAGGAGGTGTTTAGGAGGTGAATATGTATGATCAAGATGGGGTACAGCCGTATAGGATTTCTGAGTTTAAGAGCCAGAAGAGTGCGGAGGCGTAACAAGGCAGAAGCACGATTCTTGTGTTGAGATCTGTCCTCAACAGCCTGAGCAATAATACCAGTGGGTTTGTGCTTGAGACGGACAGCCGACTCTCTCTTGTTGCGGTGCTGCCCACCTGGACCGGATGATTTGAATGTTCCCATTTCGCATTCTCTCATCAGCTCTTCGTCCGTCAATTCCAACTCATTTTTTGAACACCTACTACTACTACTACTACTAAAACACACGCTTCATAATTATTATAATGAATACTTCTTCTTCCAACCTTGGCAAAATTAATCACGAATTGAGCAGCCAACGCCATCAATCATCAATCTCCCTCCTCAACTTTCTAATCAATTTCCCCAATTTCATGAACGATGAGGATAGAGGATGCCAAATACACACATATTTACCATAATACCCCTATATAAAGGGATTTTGAGAGGCTGTTGGGTTCTGGGTTTTGTTGATGAAGAGAGAGACGGAAAAGCAGAGGAAAGAAATGTTGGCGGTGGATAGAGAGATGGGTGGAGAAAAATTGGGGTATTTTTGTCCCTTCACCTCTAAATGTTATAAGTATAGTAAAATATTCTAAAAATCCATAAATATATATATATATATATATTTTTCATTTCTTACAATTACCTCATATATATATATATATACTGTAATATCAAAAAAAAAAAAAAAAAACATATCCAACGAGACCAATACATTATTAAAATAAAAAAAAAAAAATCAATTTACAATATTTTTTTTCAATTTAAATTTTATAGAAATCACTACAAAAATCAAGGGTTGGAATCTTATGTCTCGTTTGAACGCGCCTCGCGCGTGAACTGGCAAAAGAGGGGAAATTAGGGGAAATTAGGTCGTGGGTGCTCTATCCTACGCGCCGTCGTTTGCTACCTCTGTTCGGAGTATGGAAGATGTCTTCATGTTCGCTGCTCAGCCGGAAAGTGGTTCGAAGGAGATTGGTTGTGAGAATCCTTTGGATGGCATCAACAACGCTAAGAGAGCTCGGTCCCAGGATGTTGACGAAGCTTTGTTGCTGCGCAAACCATCGTCGGAAAGCTTCAAATCGAAATTAATTGGTGCTTCTAGTCCGATTTCTTGGACTGGGTTTGGTAATGGTAAGGAGAAGCTGTCAATTGCAGATGGGGACATATCGGTTATAGAGGAACCAACTGGACCAAGGATGAAATTGTCTACTGAATTGAAGCTAAAGCTGTGTAAACCATGGGAGAATGCTCTCATTCTGAAAGTTATGGGAAGGCCTCACACTCTGAATTTTATGATCTCGAAATTGAGGCAAAAGTGGTCACTCATTGGCAATTGGCAGCTGACTGACCTGGATGATGGTTATTTTGTGGTTCGGTTCCAGATGCCTGAAGATTTGAGGTATGTATTGACAGAGGGTCCTTGGTTGATTACTAACCAATACATTGTTGTGCAACGGTGGAGGCCCAATTTTGTTCCGGGAGAAGAGGAAATTACAAAGATGCCGGTTTGGGTGAGATTGTCCAAATTGCCAATGGAGTGGATTGATGTGAATTTGCTGTGGAGAATGGGTGAGTTGTTGGGTTCTACTTTCAAGGTTGATCCAATTACTGAAACTCAGGCAAGAGGAAGGTTTGCAAGGATTTGTGTGGAGATTGACACAACCAAACCTCTGAAGAGCAGTATTCATGTTGAAGACAGATTGATCAAAATTGAATATGAAAATCTGGGATTAATTTGTTTCAATTGTGGAAGGATAGGCCATAGTAGGGAGTTTTGTAAGGATGGTTGCGTGGAAGAGGTTGATGTGGCTAAACCGGCAGAAAGTATGGTTGATGGCAGTAGTGTTAGTGATCCATATGGGCCATGGATGCAGGTTTCATATGGTAGAAATTATAGGAATAATATGGGAACCAGAGCTGGTAGCAGAGGTAATTCTGATGGAAACAAATTTGGGAATCATGGTAATGGTGGGAAAGTGGGAGCAGGACCTAAACAGAATTTTGTTACTGCAGTTGTTGGAGATATTGTCACTGGGCAGAACCAGGACCTGAGTAATTCGGTGGGAACAGCTAGAACAAATAGGAGTGTTGAGAATAGTGTGTTGATCAATAAGACCAGTAGGTTGAAGACTAAGAAACCGGAAGGTTCCAGGTTTGCTATACTTAGTGAATATACTGATGGTGAATCGTCAGGTACTTGTTCACAACTGTATAAAGCCAATCAGGCAGTGGATCCATCCAACGTTCTACAAGAAATCTCAAACACGAGCTCCACTGGTAGAAGACAATTGAAGGCGAGTACTGCCAGGTATTTGGCAGTCAAGTCCACTGTCAAGAATACCAGTACACTTTCCAAAATGAACTTTGTTGAGCAGGGTCCCATGAAACATGATAAAATTGTCACGCCAAATCCTAAGCAGCCGGTTGGAATGCATCATGAGGGGATGGAGGAAGACTTAGATGATTCTGAGGTCCTCCAGAGTCTTCATAAGGATTTGGTAGAGATTGAGACTGTGGGACTGCACTCTTCTAATACCATTTTTACAAACCCTGTCATTAATGATCAGCAAGTTGCTGTGGTTGACTCTTTGCCTTTTGACGATGTTGCCTCCAAGCTCAAAGAGGCAATGTCAATGACTTTGGAATAAATTTTTCTTTTGTGTAGCACATCCAAGTTTTTAACGACTTTTCTGATGTTTTGTTCTTGGAATGTAAGGGGTGCTGGTAAAAAGGGTTTTGTGAAGATTGTTTCTGATCTTCGAAATTTCAGTCATTTTGATGTGCTTGCGATTTTGGAACCTCGGGTTAGTGGAAGTAAGGCTGCTAGTATTGTTGATAGACTTGGTTTTCGAAATAATTATATTGTTGAAGCTTCTGGGTTTTCGGGAGGTATTTGGTTACTTTGGAATGATAATAATTTGAAACTTCAAGTGGTTGCGAGTTCGAAACACACCATCACTGCTGTAGTGGCTGAGGGAAGTAAGATGTGGGTTTTGACGATAGTTTATGCTAATCCTAATGCTGGCATTAGGAAAAATTTATGGGGTTATCTCAGTGCAATCAGAAGTTGTTTTACGGGCCCTTGGGTCGTCATGGGGGATTTTAATGAAATTGTTGATAGTACTGAAAAAAGGGGTGGAAGATGTGGTTTCTCCAAAACAGGGCTTGTGGATTGGATTCATGATAATCAGATGGTGGATTTGGGCTTCATTGGTCAAAAGTATACGTGGACATCCAAGAGGGGGGTCAATCAGAGTATATGGGAGAGACTGGATAGGGCAGTGTGTTCGAAGGAGTGGAGAATTGATTTTGCAGAGGGCTACATTAGACATCTCCCTAGAGTGTCCTCTGATCATTGTCCTATAGTTTTGTCACTCCGTAGTCTACATATTCCACGAAGTAATTTAAAACCTTTTAGATTCGAAGCTATGTGGTTGAAGCATAGAGATTTTTGTTGTATGACCCAACATTTTTGGGGTAATCGTAGTGACAATATTGTGGACAAAATACAAAATTTTACTGATATGTTGGGAGATTGGAATAAAAATACATTTGGTTGTATTTTCCAAACTAAAAGACGAATTTTGGCCAGATTACAAGGGATTCAGAGAATTCTTGGTATCCGTTTTAATGCTGGTTTGATCAAGCTTGAGGCAGATTTGCATGAGGAGTATAAGAATATCATTGAGCAAGAAGAGATTTTTTGGCTTCAAAAATCTAGAATACAGTGGCTTAAAGATGGGGACAAAAATACAAAATTCTTCCACCTTTCTACCATGGTCAGACGGAGGTATAATAAACTAGAAGGGTTGAAAGATGACGAGGGCACCTGGCAATGTGACAGAGAAATTATGAGGAAAATTGCCATTGATTATTTCTTAAAGATGTTTACTACTCAGACGTTGTTACCCTATTTTGATTATCTTCCGAGAGGGTTTCCTGACATTGGTGCTGGGGACTTACAGAATATTTCAAGGGCTGTCTCTGAGGAGGAAGTAAAGACTGCCCTTTTTAGTATTGGTGGACTCAAAGCCCCTGGGCCTGATGGAATTCCGGCCTATTTTTTCCAATGTCATTGGGACGATTGTAGGGTTGATTTGGTAAAGCTTGTTAGGGAAAGTTTTGAGACTGGAACTTTTCCTGTTGAGTTAAATCGAACTAATATTGCTCTGATACCAAAAATCCCTAGCCCTCTCGATATGACCCAATTGAGACCCATAAGCCTTTGTAACATAACTTATAAGATCATTAGTAAGGTCATTGTTCAACGTCTTCGAAACCTTCTTCCAGAGATTATCAGTCCTAACCAGGTTGCGTTTATTCCGGGAAGGCAAATTCAGGACAACATTGTGGTTGCTCAAGAAATCCTGCATAAATTTAAAACCATGAAAGGCAAGAAAGGTTTTGTTGCCTGGAAAATTGACCTTGCTAAAGCCTATGATAAACTTCAATGGAGTTTTATTAGGGATGTGTGTCTGGAGGTGGGTATTAGTGGTAAACTTCTGGATTTAATTATGTGGTGTATTACTAGTGTCAGATATCGGGTCGTTCTGAATGGGGAAACCACTGATTCCTTTACTCCTGGAGCTGGTATCAGACAAGGTGACCCTCTCTCTCCCTATTTATTTGTGCTCTGTATGGAAAAATTATCCCATCTGATTAATTATAGGCGTTCCTTGGGTTCTTGGAAATGTGTTAAGATCTCCAGAGGGGGTCCTGAGGTGTCCCATCTTTTTTTTGCTGATGATCTGATTCTTTTTGGGCAAGCTACCTCAACTCAGGCGACTATCATGAGAAGTTGTCTGGCCAATTTCTGTGATCTCTCTGGCCAACAAATTAGTTTTCCTAAATCGAGAGTTTTTTGCTCTAATAATATGAGAAATTGTGATGCTAATGACATTGCCAGAATGTGTGGGTCTCCGCTCACCAAAGACCTTGGTAACTATCTTGGAGTTCCTCTAATTCATGGAAGAATTAATAGGCATACTTATAGATATCTGGTTGAGAAGTCCCAGAAAAGGTTGGCGGCGTGGAAAAGTGATTCTCTGTCTCTTGCTGGGCGAGCCACACTTATTAAAGCAGTCACCTCTGCTTTGCCCATTTATACTATGCAGTCTGTGAAACTCCCGAGTGGCATTTGTTCAGATTTGGATCGCATCAATAAAAGGTTTCTTTGGGGAAGTACTACTCACAAGAAATCGATTCATCTCATTAAGTGGGATACCGTTTGTCAACCTAAAAAATTTGGTGGTTTGGGCATTAAGAAAATTAGTAACATGAATCAAGCTCTCTTAGCTAAAATGGGATGGCGTTTGCAGCAAGGGGAAACTGGTATGTGGTCTAAACTCCTTAGGCATAAGTACCTCAATAGTCAGAATATTTTTAAGGTTATTTTGAAAAAAGGAGCGGTTTCTTCTAGCTTATGGAAAGGTGTTATTTTTGGGGCCAAGCTGCTTCAGGAAGGATCTCAATGGAGAGTGGGTATGGGTGATAGTATCAGGTTCTGGACTGATAATTGGGTTCCAGATGTTGGCAAGCTGCAGGAGCACGCCAAGGTTGAGATTATTGGGGATGATTTGCAACAGACCGTTGGTCACTACTTGACTAATGGTGGCTGGAATGTTGAGCAGCTCTTGGTTGTCCTTCCTGAGTACATTGTTCTTAAAATTTATGGCATCCAAGCTGGTATTGCTCAAAGCGGGCAAGATAAACTCATATGGAAATGGAACAAGTGTGGGAATTTTTCAGTCAAATCTGCCTATAATGGGCTGATTGCTGCTGGTAATAGTTTGGAGTGGAAATGGAAATTTATATGGGGTCTAAAAATTCCTCCTAGAGTACAACATTTTCTTTGGATCATGCTACATGGCAAAATCCTCACTAATCACCAAAGGGCCCGGCGTGGTCTATCTTCTGACACTTCTTGTCCCCGTTGTGATGGAGGCATTGAAGATATTGATCATCTTGTTCGCAGGTGTCCTAGTTCCAGGCACGTTTGGGTTGATGTTTCCAGGGATATTTATAATTCTGACTTATTTGATGGTAATTTTGATCTCTGGTTGCAGTATAATCTGAAGAATACTACGAACTCTGCTGGTAATATTCCATCTTTTTTGATTTTCGCTTTAACTCTCTGGTTCTTGTGGAAATGGAGATGTAGTAAGGTGTTTGATATTAATTTCGTGGCTCCCCAATCGCCTTACCTGATCATTGCTCATTACGCTAAAGATTGGTGGTCAGCGAATTACTCTGATACGAACAGAGGTACCTGCTCTGTTTCTGTTGCTTGGAATCCGCCTGAAGAAGATTGGGTGAAGTTGAATATTGATGGCAGCTGTTGCTCTGTTACTGGTACTATTACTGCTGGAGGTAGTCTGCGTAACTCTCAGAAGGAGTGGATTCATGGTTTTGTGTTGAATAAAGGGTTGGGAACTGCTCTTGAAGCTGAGCTATGGGGCATGTTTGAAGGTCTTCGGCTGGTCTGGCAGTTGGGTTTCAAGAAGATTGTTGTTGAAACTGACGCTTTACATGTTGTGCAGCTCCTTTGCACTGATAACTTCACGAATCACCCTTATTTTAGCCTTATTAAGAGCTGTACTGAGCTTGTTAATGGTGACTGGAGGTGCGTTGTTCGCCACATTTACAGAGAAGGTAATGCTCTTGCTGATGGTCTTGCTAAAATGGGGCATAAGATGGATTTGGGTGTCTGGTTCTTTGACAACCCTCCTGCTGAGATTAGAAGTATTCTTGTTGACGATTGTAGAGGCATTCCCTGTTTCAGACAGTGCTCTACAACCCCTATGGTCATTCCTTAGTTTGTCTGTTTTTTTTCTGTTTCCTGGGCTTTGCCCTCCTCTGTACCAAAAAAAAATTTTATAGAATAAAAAATAAATTAAATAAATATCGGTAATGCTACACATCCCACCTAAAATCCCACCTTTTTCATCCCACTACATGTGGTATGTGAGGTGTCAAATTGTGAGTGGATACATGAGGTAGGTGAGATAAATCATTATTAATGTGTATCCACTCACAATTTGACACCTCACATACCACATATAGTGAGATGAAAAAAGTGAGTTATTAAGTGGGATGTTTAGCATTATTGTTTACATAAATAATATTAATTTACTAGAAGAGCCGAGTTGGTGCAAATTGACATCACTATTAGAAACTGCAATTTAGAGAGGTATACCAATAACTTTAAGACAATGAGGATGAGAGAGAAACCGGTGAAACAAGTAGGGGGTAAACACTCTCTTTTACTTTTTTATTTATTTTTAACCATTGGATGAGGTTTTGCTCAATCCAACGGTTATGTTTAATTTGTAAAAGGATTGGTATGGTACCATTCCTTTTTCTTACGTACTTTATCCGGTCAAACATCAAATCTCAACCGTCCACAATATTTTTCCAATCAAACGGACACAAAGTCCGATCCCCGTACTTAACTACCATTGGTCGAATCTCGACCCTCTGTCTCTCTCTCTCTATATAATCCCTTGACCCGCAAGTCCTCAACTCACACGTTCTTTTTCAAAGAATTTGTCTTCTTTTTTTTTCTTTATTCACAAAATCACACCCAACCAATAGTTAACTACCATTATCTAAGTTTTATAAATTTCTTTATCCTATGAATTATTTCTCTTTATTATTTTTATCCAACCAAGTTATTATTATTATTATTATTATTTAATTTTGTTTATATGATTATGTTTTTTTTTTTTTAATATTTCTAACAAACTAATTTTCTTATTTTTTGATTCGATATTTATATTCAAATTATCTTTTAGCTTATATTTATATATCTTTTTCAAAGAATTTGTTGTTATCTTTTTTTTTTTTTTTTTTTTTAATTCATCCCAAACCCAACTTATTTATTGGTGTTACTTACTTTCATATAGATCTAAGTTGTATTAATTTCTTTTAATCCTATTAATATTATCTTTGTTTTTATGATTATGTTTTTTTTTTAAACAATCTAGTTTTTCATAATTTTCCTATTTTTTGATTTCGTATTCATGTTCAAATTATCTGTTAACTTGCATCAGTATTTTTTTTTTTTTTTTAGATCTTCGATAAATCTTTTTTTTCTTCTATGTTTTGTTACGTTTAAAAAAAAAAAAAAAAAAGTGGATTTTTTTCTATCTTATTTGTTGGTGTTATATTTTCCAAATATATATATATATATATATATATTTATTGGTGTTATTTTAATTCTTTTAGATCTAAGTGGAGGGAAAATTTTCGGTCGGACCGTCTCATTGATAGGTGATGAAATAGTCCAATAGAAGCGTAGCATTTTAATTGAAAATATCCAAATTAATTTAAATTTTTTAAAACACTACAATTTTATTGCATGTTAATGAAACTGCTGTTTCATTGAAGATTTTCACCTAAGTTGAACACATTATTATTATTTATCTCTTTATATTTTAATAGATTTTAAAAAAAAAATCAAATAAATAAATATGATTTAGCCACCATACAGTACCGGTATAGTTGGTGGGTTGTATAGTTGGTGGGTTGTGACCCACCAACTATACCGGTACTGTATGGTGGCTAAATCATTTAAGCTTGGGTCATAGATTTAAGTTAGGGTTTGACCGCCCAAAACCCTAGGTATATATATATTCACTCTAAAAAAAAGGAAACCTCTTCTCCACAACTCTTAAGTTTAATTTGATAATCGATTTTGAGAAGTACATCTCCCTTACTCAAGTCTCATATGATAATCGACTTACCTCAATAAGTATTCCATTTACGTATGTATGATTTTTCCTCTTTTTATACTTGTAGACATACAGAAAGCAGAAAGAGTACTTGAGCTGTTAATGATGAAACTTTTATGAAAATTGCTAAAATATTTCATAAATGACATCATTTCTAAGAAATGGGAAGTAAAAGATAGAATCGTACTAGGCATTGACACTGGTAAGAAGTACATTGGATTGGCAATGAGTGATGTTAAACTCACACACTGAGCATGGTCTCTGGTTTTTATATATATAAACAAAAACCCGATCGGAGACCATACTCTGGGTGTGAATTTAACATCAGTCACTGCCAATCCAACTTACTTCTTGTCAGTGTCAATGCCTAGTACGATTCTATTTTTTACTTCTTGTTTCTTATAAATGATGTCATTTATGAAATATTCTAGCAATTTTCATAAAAGTTTCATCATTAACGGCTCAAGCACTCTTTCTGCTTTCTGTATGTCTACAAGTATAAAAAGAGGAAAAATCATACATACGTAAATGGAATACTTATTAAGGTAAGTCGATTATCATATGAGACTTGAGTAAGGGAGATGTACTTCTCAAAATCGATTATCAAATTAAACTTAAGAGTTGTGGAGAAGAGGTTCCCTTTTTTTTAGAGTGAATATATATATACCTAGGGTTTTGGGCGGTCAAACCCTAACTTAAATCTGTGACCCAAACTTAAATATGTGACTCAATCCTGTGAGCTACTGTACTGAACTAGTATAGTTGCTGGGTCACATGACCAACCTAGGAACTTTATTAGTACAGTATGGTGGCTAAGTCGTATTTATTTATCCGATTTTTTTTTTACATCTATTAAAATAAAAAGAGATAAATAATAATAATGTGTTCAACCTAGGAGAAAATCTTCAATGGAACAACGGCTTCATTGACGTGCAATAGAAGTGTTGCTTTTTAAAATATCACTACAAAAAAAAAAAGTTTATCAATAACGAACTATTTCCGACGGCACTAATTGCCATTGGAGATGGTACCATTTTCGACGGCCATTTTAGTGCCGTCGGAAATGAGTAAAAATATGATACCACATTTCCGACGGCCAAATGCCGTCGGAAATAGTCGAAAAAACAGTCAATTTTGTTCCCAATTCCGACGGCATAAAAAGTGCCGTCTGAAATAGTATTTGTCCCGTTGGAAATGAGAAAAAGGAATACACTAGGCCGTCGGAAATAGTCTTGTTCCATTTGAAAAGAAAAATGGAATACACTATTTCCGACGGCCTCAATGCCGTCGGAAATAGTCTTGTTCCATTTGAAAAGAAAAAATGGAATACATTATTTCTGACGGCTTCATTGCCGTCGGCAATAGTCTTGTTCTATTTGAAAAGAGAAAAAGGAATACACTATTTCCGACAACCTCAATGCCGTCGGAAATAGTCTTGTTCCATTTGAAAAGAAAAAAGGAATACATTATTTCCGACGGCATTGAGGCCGTCGGAAATAATCTTTGTTTTGTTGATCTCAGTTTCATGGAATAAATAAATAATTTATTATTATTATATTAATTAATAAATTATAATGGAATGTATGTAATTTATAACACTACACAAAAAATGTGACTTGTAGGTCAATATTTTAAATGTAACACTATATGTGTTAAATGTATCCAAAATTCACTGTCAACAAAAACTCTAATAATTTTAATAAAATATTATTTTAAAAAACAATATCTCAATAGTTACATTTAAATAGTATACAAATATATATATTTAATTACATAGTATACAAACATATCAATAGCTTATATATAAATAATATGCAAAACACATCAGATAAAAGGTTATAGCAAAATAGTAAGGGAAACCCTTACTATCATCCAGGTCAAGGGTTCAAGCCACATAAATTTCATGGATTTAGAGTGCCACATGCTGGGTGATGTGGCGCATGACTTGTGACAAGTGACATGGCGACTATCAAGTCTAGTCATTTTGACCACCTTGAATCACTATTACCGACGGCATTTTCATCTTTTCTGACGGCCATGGCCGTCGGAAATGGTAGTATTTGTAGCGGCTCGTTAGTGAATAGTTATTTTTGACAAGCATATTTGTGACGGCCTCTGACGGCTTTTTCCCATCGGAAAAGCGTATTTCCGACGGGAAATGGTCTTTTCCGACGGCATTTAGCCGTCGGAAAAGACCATTTTTTTTGTAGTGTATATTATGATGTTTTCAATCAAAATGTTATACTTCTATTGGACGGTCTCACCACATGTTAATGAGACTGTCCCACCAAAATTTTTTTCTATCAACTTAGATCTAAAAGAAAGAAAATAACAGCCGATAATATTTCTTTTTTTGAAAATATAACACCAACAAATAAGATAGAGAAAAAATCAACTATTTTTTTTTTTAATGTAACAAAACATAGAAGGAAAAAAGAAAAAAAAAAAAAAAAAAAAGATTGATCGAAGATCCATAAAAAAAAGGGCAAATTCTTTCAACAAAAAAAAAAAAAAATACTGATGCAAGTTAAAAGATGATATGAACATGAAATTTTTATACTGATATTTTATGTGTAATTTTCTATTGGATCTTATCAAAAATGTTTATTATATTCCATATTATTTTGATGTGTTAGTTGGTAGTTTGACTCTTCTGTATAGGTTATAAATGTTTAAATGCTGGAACACTGTAAACATAAACTGATGCCATTTATGGTATTGTATGCCATCTTAGACTTGTATATGGTCTGTTTGATGTTTTTGTTAGTAAAAGTAGTGCGTCCAAGATGCAATGTGCCAATGTATATTGAATTGTGATGTCTGCATTTGCAAATAGACATTGTATGTTTTAACGTGTAATAAATGATCAAGTGAGAGAGAAAGAGGAGAAAAATATGTATAGAAGCTAGCAACTCAAAATAAGTGGCTATATTTGGAAAAAGATTGAATTGTTTCTTTTGAATTTTGATAATTGACAATTATCTTGGTACACCCAAAATAGCCATTCTGTCTTGATTTTCAGTCCTCTGCATTCTTAAAGAATGGAACACATGTTCATGTTTGAAGGGGTAATTTCACTAAAGTCCCTACTTTTTGACGAAATATCACATATTTAAACGTCTTTGTTATATTAGCAACTCAAGTCTCTTATTTTTTTCAAAATGCACTACTTTAGTCCATTTGAGAAAATAAAAGCAACAAAAAAAAAAAAATTATACCGATTTTTTTTAATTTTTTAAGTAAATATCTTTGAATATTTTTAAAAAATAAAAGAAAAGATAAATAGGTTTTCAAGGGTAGTTTAGTCATTTCGGGATACAAATGTGGTTAAAAGTTAAAAGTTAACAAAAGTTAAATGACGGTAAGGTATATTTATGTAATTATTAGAAAAAAAAAACTAAATATTTATAAATTACACCTAAATTTAGGGTTGTTTGTGAAATTTACCCACCAAAATAACCTCTCCCTTTTACTTAAGGGTACTATTGACTTTCCATACTCCAAGCACATTCCAATTGGGATGTTTGTGTTTGAATAAGACATTCATTTAAAATTTTGTTTTATTAGATAAAGGGAAATTATTATTTTCTCCCCTGTAGTTTGTTGTATTCTCCAGCCTCCCCCCTCTAGTTTCAAAATTCTTCAATTTCCCCACTCTCATACACAAATACAACCAATTTCACCATATAAAAATAGGCATGGGAGGGACGAAATTGAAGAATTTTAAAACTAGAGGGGGGAGATTAGAGAATACGGCACACTACAGAGGGAGAATAATAATTTCCCTTAGATAAATAGAGGGTATGTTTGTGCAATTAACCTTTTTTGTCCTCAATCAATATTACACAGTGATTGACGAAATTCGTTTATAGAAATTATTGAGATTGACGATGTAATATTACACAGTGATTTACACTCCCAAAAATGGCAATGACGCTATAAAATTACATGGCCCATCCTGTAATGTGTGATATATACATATATATATATATAATATTGTATAAAGTGTATAAGAAAGCTATATAATTTCCACAATAAGAAAACAAAAATTGCTTGAAATTAAACTGTTCCATTTCAAAATAAATTACTTCAAAAATCGTTATAAAATATACCTAAAAAAAGTATTAAAAAAAAAAAAACACAAATTTACAACAATTAAAGAAAAATTTATTACAAAATTAATTCAAAATTTCAAAATTATGATAACAATTGCAGCCATAATTTGTTTCAAGTAATTCTAACAGGCTATATTAAGGACTAAGATGTGACATAATTTGTTTATATATTTTTTTCTTTCTATTCTATCCAAATAATTGTTTTTAATGTTTTATTTTTCTTATTTTTGTTTCACTCTATGGAATCATTGCTTCTCTTTTATATGCTTTCATGGACCTCGAACCTTCGAAGGCGCAACCTGCGTACACGAATGCCGCTCCGGTTTGGACCGTGAGAGTCAAGTTGACTTTTTGCCACTTCCCTAAGTCAACGTTTTTTTTTTTTTTTTTTTGTAAAGAATAAGGAAAGCAATTAATTGTTTGGATTCTGATTTCTTACTTGATCACTAAGAATACAGAATCGGTTTTTAATTAGGAATGAATCTCTTTAAACGGAAGATTATTCCCTAATTAATTTACTTTCCTTATCAGACTAAAAACGTGCTAATCAAGTATTTTCCAACTAAACCCTAGTTTCAGTTGCCTATAAAACCTAAGCTTCTTTTCACAGAAAGTTACCCCGAAATTTATAGCAGCCACAGCTTCTTCTCTTTTCTGTTTTTCTGATTTTCTTGGTAAGTTTGAGCTCGGTTTGAGTTCGCTGAGGGTGGTTTGTGCTACGCACTTCCACTGGTTAATCCGTTGTATC
Organism: Acer campestre; assembly: GCA_954870605.1. Lineage (NCBI taxonomy): Eukaryota > Viridiplantae > Streptophyta > Magnoliopsida > Sapindales > Sapindaceae > Acer > Acer campestre. Next base: position 56,585,993 of record OX940799.1, on the reverse strand, counting down.
CTGGGAGACGATCGCTACACATATACGGTGTGATATACGGCGAAATCGTCTTAAGGATACCGTGTGAAACACGGGCCTCGGATTT
>OX940799.1:56255387-56585708 GCA_954870605.1 Acer campestre | reverse complement strand
TAACCAATGTGTTCAAGGGTAATAAGGTCATTTAATTGATTTTTTGTCAGTCAAAATTGTTTGCCTAACAGACTACCTAACGGTTATGGGGCAAAATATCTAATATTTTGATTTTCATGTGGAAAAAATGGTCACTACTGAAACTAAAGGGGGTAAAATGTCTAATATTCTGGTTTTCAAAGGAGAAATAGCTATTATTAAAACTAGAGGGGGCAAAGTGTTTAATATGGAAAATTACAGGGGAGGGAATGATTATTTCCCTTGTTTATAGCAAGAAACATTTAGTAACAACAGAACAGCTTATAATAATATTATTCCTAGGTGTTCGGGCTGTACTAGTAGAGTCCAATTCTCATAGCTAGGGTCCCGACAGTTATTGTAAATTCAGTAAAAATAAAAATATTATTCATAGGGTCAATAATTTTATTGCAAGATTTCATAACAATATTCTTATCAAAATAAGCATGTTAAAACACAATAGTGACAAAATACATATATAAATAAATAAAAGGAATCAAACCTTAAGCAACTCATCTGAAAGTCCAGAGACTCTTTGAACTATCAATCCCACCTTCCTGAACTCATCTACAATAGTCTCAACACAAACACAAGTCTCCTTTTCTTCTTTTCTTCTTTGACATTACTCTTTGGTACCACCACCCCTATCTCAAACACAATCTGTTCTCTCCAAGCAGGGGCGAAGCTAGGATTTGGGCTTTGAGGGGGCCAAAACAAAAATTAATATTGTAGGTCATGCAATCTTCAAATAATATCAGTAGAAATCTTATATAAGAAAAAGTGTGGAATCTCGCACCCAATAATTTTCAACAAAATACGATACCGTTCGGTGTTACAAGTAATGATACAAATAAATAAATAAAATAGACATTAACTAATTAAAATGTAACAAATCTATTTTATATCTAGAAAATTATTTATAACCAATTTCTTCCCAATTTTCATTTCAATTGCATAATTAAAGGGTGTATGAGAAAACATATTTTATTTGGTTGCAAAACATTTGCCTATTCTTAACGGTATGCATAACTAAAAATAATATTTTAATAGTTCTTGGCTTATAAAATATAATTTTCAATAGCTTAAATAAAATATCATTATACCATTGATATATTTAAATCTCAATTATTTACATACTTGTAACTTAATTTTATAATATTCATGTCAAACCAAATTAACTTATAATAATTTTGAACAAAATTTAAATAATAAACTAATAAAACAAAATTTATCAAAATCATATTAATAAGAGGGCTGCTATGTACCACCGGGGTCGCGGCACCTTTGTGCCTCATAGTGGAAAAACAAGTGAAAACATTTGGGACCCGCGTAATAATTTTCCACTACGGGGCCGCAAAGGTGCCGCGACCCCGGTGGTACAAAGTGTTTCTCTATTAATAATTAACCTAACAAAATAAATAATATAGGTAGTCACTATAAAACTTCAATATTTACTTAGTTCGTTTTAGTGAAATCTAAAAAATATATATTTTATATATAATACACACTAGATTTAATAATATATGAAATAATAGAAAATTAAAATATTTAAATGAATTGATTTTGTTTCCTATTTTCATTGTCAATAGAATTATGGGAACAAAAATTATTAGTTAATTTTTATTATTAAAATAATAAAATGACAAGATAATATTATCACCTATTTTATTTATATATCATAATTTATATACAATATTTTTTTTATTGGTTTACATTTTAATTTTACGTATAATAGATTTTTTTAAATTGGTTGTGGTGGGCCCCCCCCCCCCCCCCCGCATTCGCCTTTGACTCAAAGGCCAATATTCATTCCAACAGAATTCACACCAAAACCACCAACAAAGGGAGGATCTTTTCTTTGAAAATGTTGATATTTTCACCCAAAAAGAGCCAAATTGGTCTCCTTTTAAAAGATCAATTTCTGCCAAAATGGGAATCTGGGTCATCAACAAAAGAGATGATTTTTGGATTGGATGGAGAATCAGCCAATTGGCTCACACTGTTGCTACTTTCTTGCGTACAGTGCTTTTAGATGATGTTGTGGGTGATGGTGATGAACGATTAACGGTGATTAATGTTGTGGTGTTGATTTGTGTTATGTTGATGGTGGATTGGTGGGTGTGGCTGTGATAAGGTGTTGATTTCACGGTGTGGCTGTAGGCAATTTTTTAACAGAAGGGTAAAATTGGTAGAGCAATATTTGTTAACCTCTAGTTACTTTTGGACACTTGGCATCTAATGGGGAGGGAGATAATGCTCACCCCCTTGAAGGGTGGGTGAGTAAAAATGAACCCCAAATGAACCGTCCACATTATTTTTCCATGGGTAATGCTGCCCATTCCAAAAAAACATGTGGCACACCCAAAACCACACGCAATCCATGTGGGGCACACCCAATACTACATTTTTAGCTGTGCCACATGGTTTGGGACATTTTTTTGGGATGTTTTTTTTTGTATATGTAGCATTTTCCTTTTCCCAATCCAACGGACACAAAGCCCGATCCGCGCACTTAACTCCCATTGGTCGAATCTCGACAGCTGTGTCTCTCTCTATATAATCCCTCGCCCGCAACTCACACCTTCAATCTCCACACCTCTGTCTCTCTATATATCTTTTTCAAAGAATTTGCCTTATCTTTTTTCTTTATTCACAAAATCACACCCAAGAATTATTATTATTTTTCTTTGTTTATAGATAACGTTTTTAACTTGGATCTATATCCTCCTTTTTTTTTTTATGGATCCTCAATCAATTTTTTTTTTCTTTCTTATAGATCTAAGTTTCATTAATTTCTTTTTATCACTTGAATTCTTATTATTATTTAATTTTGTTTATATGATTATGTTTATTTATTTTTTAAATATTTTTAACAAACTAATTTTCTTATTTTTTGATTCGATATTTATATTCAAATTATCTTTTAGCATATATCTTTTTCAAAGAAGTTGTTCGTTATCTTTTTTTTAATTCATCCCAACCCAACTTATTTATTGGTGTTACTTACTTTCATATAGATCTAAGATGTATTGATTTCTTTATCCTTTGAATTATTAATATTATCTTTGTTTTTATGATTATGTTTTTTTTTTAAAAAAACAATCTAGTTTTCATAATTTCCTATTTTTTGATTTCATATTCATGCTCAAATCATCTTTTAACTTGCATCAGTACTTTTTTTTTTATAGATCTTCGATCAATCTTTTTTTTCTTCTATGTTTTGTTATGTTAAAAAAATAGTGGATTTTTTTTTCTATCTTATTTGTTGGTCTTATATTTCAAAAAAAAAAAAAAAAAATTATTGGTGTTTTTTTTTTTTAGATTTGAGTTGAGAGAAAATTTTCGATAGGATGGGTCTTATTGACAGATGTGATACCGTCGAATAAAACGTTGCATTTTGATTGAAAACATCAAAATTGTCAATGAGACCATTATCTCATTGAAGATTTTCTTATAAGTTGAACATATTATAATTATTATTTATTTTATTTTATTTTATTGTATAAAAAAAAAAGATAAATAAATATGATTTAACCACTATACAGTACCAGTATAGTTATTGGGTTAGTCATGTAACCTAGCAATACACGGGTTTAGTACGGTAACCTAAATGTTATAGGATTGAGTTATATATTTAAGTTTGGATTAGAAGTTCGGGTCATATATTTAAGCATGGTTCACAAATTTAAGTTAGAGTTTGATCGTTTAAAACCCTAGGGTATATATATATTTACTATAAAAAAAAAGGAAACTTGCTCTCCAAGACTTGAAGTTTTATTTGATAATCGATTTTGATTTTGAGGAGTACATCTCCCTTACTCAAGTCACATATGATAATCGACTTACCTTTGTAAGTACTCCATTTATGTATGTATAATTTTGAGAGTGATGTTAAATTCACACCAAAAGGATGGTCTCCGATCGGGTCTGTTTTTATATATATTTTCAAAATCGATTATTAAATGAAACTTGTAGTCAGGAGAAGAGGGTTTTTTTTTTTAGAGTGAATATATATATACCTAGGGTTTTGGGCAGTCAGACCTTAGCTTAAATATGTGACCCATGTTTAAATATGTGACCCGAACTTGTGATTCAGGCTTAAATATATGACCCGATCCATGTGACATTTAGCTATCGTACTGAACCAATATGTTGTTGGGTCACATAACTAACCTAACAACTATACTTGTACTGTAATGTGGTTAAGTCATATTTATTTGTTCGATTTTTTTTTTAATATATTGAAATAAAGAAAGATAAATAATAATTATAATGATGTTCAACTTAGGAGAAAATCTTCAATGGGACAACAGTCTCATTGACGTGCAATAGAAATATAGCTTTTTAAAATTAATTTTGATGTTTTCAATCAAAATGTTATGTTTCTATTGAACGGTCTCACCACCTATCAATGAGACCGTTCCACTGAAAATTTTCTATCAACTTAGATCTAAAAGAAAGAAAATAACATCAATAAATATTGTTGTTGGATTTAGATAGTGTTGTTGCAGTAACTTGACTTGTTTAAGCGTGTGAAAATGTAGCTAGTTTTGATTGAAATGGGAATAAGGAATTTGAAAAAAAAAAAAAAAAAACCTTAATTCCTAGTAATGAGTAAGACTTTCCTCAAAAAATAAAAATAAAAAATAGTAATGAATAAGACTAATTTTCAATGAAAGGAGTTTCGAAGAATACTTTGAGAAAATAAATGAGGGTGCGTAAAATTGGAGGGACGCCTGAGGTAGCTTTGGAGTTTATATGTAAACCGGCATCTTGGCATATATGTCATATATCATATAAGAAAATGGTAGATAGCTAACATTTTTGTCCATCAACTGTATTCAACTTGACGTGGCAGCAGATATGACATTTTTTTGTCAGCTGCCACATCATCACATTACCATATCATCACATATTCTTATTTTTTCTAAATCTTAAATTTTAACTTTATTCAATTTGTAAATAATTTTATATATAACAAAAAACAAAATATAATTTTTTGTAAGAATTTGTCATTTTTTTTTCCTCGATCAATATTTTTTTTCTTCTATGTTTTGTTACATTTAAAATGATTTAGTGGATTTTTTCCTGTCTTATCTTTAATTTATATAATTATAGAAATGAAACTTTTTTTTTCTAAGACAAATTTCTTTATAAAATTCTGCTACGAAGCCTCAAAAGCTGCTTAGAACACACAAGCTTGCAGGTTCCTTCGAAAATGGTAAAACTAACAAAATAATCTAAATATGGCAGAAGTGAGTCGACTTAACTCGTGACGTCCCCGGACATATCATGAGTAATGTACTAAGTTGACATGTGATGTGTACGCCGTCTAGTACGTCACAAGTCGACTTGGTCACATCATAGAGTAAAGTGTAAGGGTTTACTCATGTTTTAATAGGCCCAATAGTTTAGAATTCTTTTGGGCTAGGCCTGCAAAACTGAAGTTGGGCTCAGTTCAGTACTGTTTATATACTGTTCAATTCGTTTGTAGAAATTATTAGGTGTAGGATTTCCGTACGTATTTTTTATTGAGATTGATGTTGTAATGTTACACAGTGATTTACAGTCCCAAAAATGACAATGACGCCATAAAATTACATGGCACATCATGTAATGTGTGATATATACATATAGATATATCCTGTGCTACCTTTCTGAAGAATAAGCACATCCAAAAGCAAATTAATTTTATTGCAAAAACAAATGATAAACTAACACTACAGAATATACTTGGCAATCAAGAAACTATCATTGAACATACATCAATTAGAAAAGGTTGTGCTCTCCGATCTCCTCAGCCATCAAATTAAAGTATGAACCGTGATAAAACCGTCTCTTACGTCCTTAAGAAGCACTGAAAAGTCTAAATAACAATTGCATCTATCAACTTTGATTGGTACATTTGTACATTTGGGGCTGGATTTGATGAGTGACTCAATCGGCTCAATTGGATTTTTGATCCCTAAATCTGAGTATAAACAAACAACATTTCAAAGCAAAAGTGTTTAATGAGTAATGCAGAATCTGTTATCAAATACCTTTCATTAATGATCACATCCTTCACGCTTCATGGACAATGAATCCCAAGGGTTTTTGCACATTATTCGGTTAATATATTTTGTCACAAAACTATTGACCCCTTTATGATTCATCATTTAGCTTTCACCAATATCTCATATAATTGCAAACCATTTAAATTTATAACTTACATGTAGGCTTTAAGATGGGAATTTTCGACCAAGTTTAATGCCGGAAGGATTGAGTATGCAATGCTAAGTTGTAGCAACATCCAAAAAATGTTGACAGTAAATCAATATATATGAACGAGATGAGGTTGATCTAATGATAAACTCCCCATACTTGCACCATGAGGTTGCGGATTCAAGTCCTCCCTTAATACAAAAAAATTAATAATATAGTATTCTTATATATACTATATATTCATGAAATATTAGTGATCATTAATTTCTTGTAAACATGGAGAATTAACCGTATAAATATACACATACAAAAGAACTTATAAATTTCTCAAAGCAAAATTAGCATGACCCATCAATTTTAGTTTAAGTTTTGATATTTCAAAACTTAAGTTTTAATTTTTTCTCGAGGAATTCAAAAATACGAAACTGGGTTTGTTATTATATTTTCAATAAATAGTAAAAACAATACTTTAAACTAAAATATATATAATAAATAAAAAACATTTCTGTTTATTTTGAGCTTGGGCCTTCGCGAATTGAATCGGCCCAATCCTCGCAAAAATAAAAACGAGGTCGTGACTATGTTTCGACGTGCCCAGACAGAGTAAAAATGGGCACGTCACAACTAAGATTTCTTTTTGTATTTGGAGATTGGGCTTTTTCAAATTCAATCGGCCCAATCCTTGCAAAATTAAAAACGACATCGTCACAATGTTGTGACGTGCACACGCAGAGTAAAAATGGGCCCAGTCACAGTAAAACATAACCCACAATTCTGTTTAAATGGGCCTGGGGGCTGGGAGTGGGACTTCACAGATTAAATCGGCACAATACTCAAAAAAGTGAAAACGACGTCGTCACTTAGCTGTGACGTGCTCGTGCAAGTAAAAATTGCAGATAAACTAGTTGGAAATTAAAAATTAAAACTTAAACTAAAATTGATGGGGAATTTTAGTTACCACATAATCGTGTAAGACCCATTGCAAAAAAATTCATGCTCTCATTATATAATAGGGATATAATTTTCATAAATAACAATAATAATAATAATAATAATAATAATAATAATAATAGAACAAAATTGATTGAAATTTGTTCCATTCAAAATAAATTGCAGCAAAAAACCTTTTAGTTATATCCCAAAAAACAAACACTAAATTTACACCAAGTAAAAGAAATGAAACTTTTTTAAGACAAAATTTCCCTTTACAAGTACACCACTACTATCCAAATTCCAAAATCCTGCTCTGAAGTGATTGCATTGTTTGTTTCCTCAATCATTCTTCGGACCTTCACATGCCTTTTCTCCACCAGAAATGCTAGTCAAAAGCTGCTTAGAGCACACGTCTTGTGCCTGCGATGTGTTCCTCATTCGACTGGCTTTAACCCAAGCAGGTTCCTGTTTGAAATGATATATCAAATTCTCTTACTTAATGCTTAATGGGTCTGTTTCGATTTGTTACATTGTTTAAAGATTAAGAGGGTGGCAATTTCGAAGGACTTTGTATATATATAAAAGGGTCAGAGTAAGAAGTGATCACCTCAGGAACAAGGCGAGAAAATCCGAATTTGATAAGCAGGAGGATGTGTTCCATGATGAGGATTGCTGCAAGGCCAGGCTCTATTTTCCATTTCCCTTCTGAATCATACAACCATACTAGAAGAGCTGAGTTGGTGCAAATTGACATCACTATTAGAAACTGCAATTTAGAGAGGCATGCCGATAACAGTAAGACAAAGGTAACCACTAAATTTTGGACATGTAAGAAAAACATAGATGTATAAACGGTTGTCATTTGGCTCGAGTACCTGAAAAATGTTCGACCAAGCCCCAATTGTTGTAGAAGCACGAGGAACAGGCCTTTTCAACATGGTAAGCAGCTTGAATGCATCGGTTCTTATTTCCATGATGTTGTTCTGTACGAATAATAATATTAAATCAAACGGACTTGGAAAATTAGCTGAAATTACTGGAATGAGAAATACATACTGCCGTAGCAAAGACAAAAGCGAGGGGAAAGGCACAAGCAAACATCATGATCATTCCAAATTGCAATGCCAACTCCAGGAAATCTGCACATTTTGGGACATTCAGTCAGGAGAGAAACAAACAATTGATATGTTGAGTTATGCTCGAAAACCACATGGAGATGAGATGACTGAAGTATATTACTTTGCATCATATTTTTAAAGTTCACCCAAATCCGAAATCATCACAATAGCTATCTTTTTACCAGGTTCGGTTTGGATTACAGAAATTCACCTTAAGTAAACCTTAAGTCATAAGCATTTAACAGTCATTTTGAATTGCTATAACATTTGTTTTACTGACATAGGAATAATATGATTTTAGATTTTAGACCATTTTGATGCACCGTTCTGTAATTCAATTGTAGAAAAAATCTTGCATATTACCATCAAACAGCCCATCCTCTAGCTCCGCACCGATGCTTGCAGAATATGCAGGTTTCAGGTACTCTTTTTCCACCCTAGAGTCGAAATGAATCTTCTTGGCTGATGATCCCTTGTCACGTTTTTTCTTGTTTCTTGACAAAAAAGATGCGTTAACCAACATTCGTGACTCGAATAAAGAGTAAAATGTCATCCTATAACTCATTTTTATATAAAAGGAAAAGCTTTACCTAATAGCTCTATATTTTTTGTAGTTGTACTTGAGATATGGTAAGCCATTTTCCAATAAATTATCCAGCACCTGCAAAGCAATTTCAACTCAAAAAAAAGTACCCCGATGAGTTGAAAGAAATTAGCATAAAGTAAAATAAAAGGGCTACCTCAGAGATTATAAGACGCTGAATCAGGACTTCGCGAAGAGTTTTAAAATTGCGATGCAAAAGAGCATGATAGAATATTCCGATATATGACTGCATAAAATAAAGACCAAACACCTGCAATATGAAGCAAGCAGCTGAAGTGATATTTTCCACACACTAAAAACAAATGGAAACCAAACACAATACAATAATTACTGTCCATACTTTGTATACCAAACTGTCAGCCCTACATTCTGTATTTTCATTATTTTCATATTTAATGAGCTTGACGGATATCTTCCCCCCAGTCTTCGTAAAGTACTGAATGATAAAAATATAAATGGCTGTCAACCCGAACCTGAAAACCAAAAACAGAACGTGTCACTATCCCTCAACAATCTAACAGGTGAAGTCATTGATTGCCAAAAAAAATTTGTAACATAAACATCAATATCCAAGAGATAATAAGGTATGAGTCTACAAGAAGATTTTGCAGTGAAAGAATAATTGAGTTATATCATCAAAGTGGAAGTATTAGCTAATGTCGTCTAATGGAATAAGTGTGATACAGATTTCATAAATGTTATTGATAAAAAAAGAGCTGAGGTTGTATTGGATCAAATAAGACACAAATTGATAAGACACAAATTGACATGACGACATATTTCAAGATGTTGAGCAACTGGCTTACAAAGGGGACTAACAAGAAACTCTGCGTACAGGCACCAAAAGCAAGCTGGGCATGTAATATCATCAAGGAGCATAGAAAGAAAAATTCCAAAACGTAGATGCCAATAGAAGCCAACAGCAATAAATGTCACCCTCTTGTGGGATCCAGGACATACAATAAAAAATTAATAAAAGAATAGCAGAACTCAGAATCTTACTTCATAAAGTCAGAACCAATAACTTCGTAAAGATGGGCATAAGCCAACTCAAATGGCATCTGGAGGCAGATGATACCCAGGATAATTATAGCATCATTTCTAAATCGCATGAGACGTCCAAACCATTCATATTTTTGATATAATTGCTTCTCTTTTTTTTTATCCATAGCTACACCTTTTGTGAGATCCATGAGAGACTGGTGAGAATTCAACTCCATGCCCATATCTTTTTGTCCTTGGCCAGCACCAACTGTATAATTTATCTGCCATCTACATGCTCCAAATCCATAGAGATAGAGAGATAGAGAGCGTAAAGAATATTGATGTAAGAAACTAATGAAGCTTAAATAACTACAAAACTATTTTCATGGTAAACAAATATACCTGGCTAAAAGGGCAGAGTTTTTACGTTTCCAAAACTGGAAAAAGAACACGGACCATAAAATTACGCTTACGAAGAACACAGGGAGCACCAGCCACTGCAATGATCTGAAGAAAACAGACGTGGTAAGTTTAAGGGCACTGCTACTGCAGATGCATTGAAGTAAAAGATATTAACATCATAAGTTTATCAAAGATTGTTAGACTAACCCGAAATCAACTAATTGCATGATAAACGCAAATGCAGCTGGAAATAACATCCAAGTTGTGTACATTCCAAGGAAAGCAAAATAGATTGCAATCTGACAAACACAAATTTCTTGATTAGGATTTAGGAAAAACATTACAAAAATAACATCCAAATGCAAGTGTCATATCAAATTCACCTTTGTCCCGTAGTATGAATAAATCTCATCTATTGGCTGATTGGTCAAGTCCCACCAATTCAGTGCCCAATTTCTTAGTAGCTTCTTCCTCTTTGTGTCATCTATAAATCAAAGTTCATCTTACTTCCAGATCTTAGATGAAATAAGGACAACATGTAATTCGATAACAAATCTAACTTTCCCTACCGTGTAAAGGAAACACTAGTTTAACAATGCCCTCAGATTCCAACCTCTGCAGTAATGATTCCCCAACTTCCCAGCAGAATTTTACGCCATCGTGTTTTAGGACTATGTCTGAATCGCTGTTGTTTACCTGTAAAATTTTAGTCCAGAAATTGCTCGTGATTCAAAGTTCAGTATTTAGATTCCGACGAACAGATTCATTATATAAACATGCACATTTACATACATAAGAAAATGCACACATATCTACTTATGCACATGTAAATATACTAATATAGGCACCAACAGCAACAAGACTTGAGTTGTATTCGTAAGTTAAATATACTAAGAGAGAGTTCATTTCAAATTCATATTAATACAGAACAAAGCTACCAATTAGTAGCAACTTTTAAGTGTGTCAAAAACATGAACCATTGATTTTTGAGATTCCATATTTTTATCTTATTTCGGAAAAACACCCTCAAATTGCCAATCTGAAATAGATTACATATTCATTCAAAGAAGAGAATATAATGGTGCGTGCAGAATTACTCACAATCCCGTATATTAAGTGACGGTAGCACTGAAATCGCTCACACCAACTAAACAATGATCCATCAGGCAGTTTCACAAAAGCATCGACCTGATCCCATTCAAATTGCAGATCCATTCCTGGAATTGAAATCAAGAGATAAATGGCTTCCCAAGTTTGTCTCTTCTAATAAAAAGCGAGATAGTAGCACTTTGAAGGAAGGAAAACAGATCAGAAAAATGAAAACGTAAAAATACATTGGTCTGGGAGCTGTATACAGTAATGATTACCAATATTAGTAGGTTTCTTCATTTGCATCTTGGCTGCACTCCTCCCCAGAATCTCCAGAGGTGCTGCCAGCTGAAAAGAACATAGTTACAAATCAACTCAACTTACAAAACCCCTCATATTCCAAAATTTGAGACTAGTCGGAGGAAAGTATATAGAATAAAATAATTATCAAGTGTTATAGAGCAAGTAAGACCATTTAATCCGAAATTCCATATGACATTATTTACTTAGATTCAAGAGAAAAAGGAAAAAAGAAAAAAAAAAATAAGGAGATAAACTTCTCCAAGTTTTACTATTGAGTATTGAGTACCATTCATGTTAATCTAAGTTTACCAACAAATACCAAACATAAGCCACTATTGGACATCTATGATCCTACCTTTTATTTGAAATATCTATAGCATTACTCAGATCTATATAACTATAATGTGGATTTCAGCTTCAAAAAATTATGCAAGTAATTTCTTCAAGTAGAAAGATCTATATAATTATCGGGAAGATTTTTAATAAATCCCTTTAAAAGCAAGTGACTCATTGACTATACACGAACAAGATGGGTGGTGCATACATAACCATTCAGGCATTCCATCCAACTGATTTTCTGTCATGATAACTTTCTGATGTGGAACAAAACTAGCTTTTGAAGAGTAAATGAATACTTTAAACCTAAATTCTTATCCAAACTAATCATATAATATTCTTCCCATACTCACATATACACTCAAGGACTTGGATTTTACACAAAGTTACAAAGTTATAGTTTTTAATATCACTGCAAATTGTTTATTGCAAGAAAAAGTTAGCAACAACAAAACAGCTTATAATAATATTCATGGGATCAATACTTTATTGAAAGATTTCAGAACAATATCCTTATCAAAATAAACATGTTAAAAACTTAAAACCCAACAGTGACAAAATAAATAAACGGAATCAAACCTTAAGAAACTCATCTGAAAGTCCAGAGACTCTTTGAACTATCAAGCCCACCTTCCTTAACTCATCTACAAGAGTCTCAACACAATCACAAGTCTCCTTTTCTTCTTTGACATTACTCTTTGGTACCACCACCCCTATCTCAAACACAATCTGTTCCTCTCCTTGGCCAATATTCATTTCCAACAAAATTCACACCAAAACCACCCAGAAAAAGAAAAATTAACAACAAAGGGAGGACCTTTTCTATGAAATGTTGCTATTCACCCAAAAAGAGCCAAATTGGTATCCTTTTAAAAGATCAATTTCTGCCAAAATGGGAATCTGGGTCACCAACAAAAGAGATGATTTTTAGATGGAGTAGAAGAAATGGGAATTCGGGTCACAAAAAGAAATGATTTTTATGGTCGAAATAGCTCAAGAACCAAAAGGGGTTTCTATTTTAAACTCAAATACTCAAATGGGTATTTTGTATAGATCCAACAAGGCTCATAATCAACCAAATAGACATATTTCTGCTAAAAATGCAAACATGGGTTGCAGAGAAATAAACAGATAGCTCAAATAATCATAAAATGGGACAATGTGATTTAGATGTGATCAATCAAAGAGATAAATTTTCAACAGAATCAGAGATTCCGGAAGACATTGAAGCTAGAAAGGACACATTGGATGTCGCGTAGTCATGTAAAAAGAGTGACACGTGGAGTTTTTGATGAGACTATGTTTGGCGGTCCCCTTTTGTTTTTGGCTCTCATTCTCTTGGTTAATAAGTCTGTCATAAATATCTGTTTTTGGGGTCTCTACACCTTCACAATATTTCATGGCACCAATTTCAATGCAACATTGGTTTCTGTGGGGTTTTGTACAAAACTACAAAACAAAACAATCCCAGAAGAGGAATTCGAGTGTCTCTGTGTCTGGATGTTGGATGGAGATGAGTTGGATTGAAGAAGACAGTGAAATGGTGCAGACCAGCAAAGATTTGTGGGAGGGTCATTATGTTTATATAATAATGTTCCTCTCATTCTCTTGCAGGTGGTCTGATATTAAATTCATATAAGTGTGTGTGACATAACTTAAAAGTGTTTGATTCTTGGTTGGTTTACATGGATGAATTATGATAATCCAGGTGCAGAAATTATTCTTCTAATGTTTGCAGAAAAAGATTGGGAGATCAAAGCTTATGTAAATTGAAAATTTGCACCATTAGCTGTCACATACTCTCATAATTACGACAATGTTAAGGGTCGGTCACGACTTGTTGAAATTATTGTTGAAATTAAATATTACATGTGTCCCGCAATGTAATCTCACTGATTAAATTATTATAGTTATGAAATTAATTACTATTTATAAGTCATTATAACCATAGTAAATATGGTTCTGTTGGTGACTATGTAACGGACATCAAAATAAGCATATACCCACATGAGTATTATAGAACCAAAATCTAGGAACCACTTATGGTTAAATTTGTGGAAACCATTTGGATTTTTGGGAACCATTCTCACGTTAAAATCAACTAAAAAGTAATTCTCAATTTTTAGTGCTACCATACTCATATGGGTATAATAGCTAATCCTGCATGTATGGATTTTATAATAGAATATTTGTATTGGAGAGTTGATTTTGTATTTATAACCTAAATCTGGTCAAAGTTGGATTCAAACAATACTATAATAATTTGAGATTCGTAGGTAATATTAATTTTTTAGTTAGTTTTTTTTTTTTTTTTTTTTTTTGAAATATTATAATTAATTAAGGGTTTGGAGATGAGATACAGCTTCGAAATAAGAAAATATATTACAATGTATGATTGATTAAGGCATAATTGTATTTTCCTAAGTAGAAAGAAAAAAAAAATGAAAATAATTATGAAAAATTTCAAAATTTTAAAAACCTTTCCATAAATCATCTCTTTTCCTTCACTTAAAAATGAAGTCCAACAAAGACAAATCAGTAAACCTTGGCCCAATTTGGCTTTTGGCCCAAACTTGTACTTTTCTCTCCTCTTTCCTCGAAGGAACCAAGAGAGCAAAAAGTCAAAAAGACTTCAATATATATATATATATATATTTACAGTAAAAAAGACTTCAATACGTAAACAAAACAAAGTTCTTCAATTTTTCATCCTCAACCGTTGAGATTAAAGAATTATTAACTCCATGATATTACGACTCTTGGTTGCAAAGAGCCCCAATATAGTTCTCGTAAATAACGTTTATTTAGTTTAGTAAAATATTAAGTTCGAGACTATATATATATATAAATATATATATATTATTTATATAAAGAAACTGGCTTCCCAATGTCATAATTTTAAACCTTGGAATCAATACCGTCAACTCTCCCCTCCACCTCACGGTCATGAATCTCTAACACGCTCAAGAACTAAAAAACATCACGAGTCATAAAGTATGTCTGCATGTCAAAAAGAACGCCTGTATATATAAAAGAATGTCTGAAAACTAAAAAGCATGTTAGAAAACTAAAAAGCACTCATGCCTTTCAAATGAATAGTAATTATAATGAAAATGATGATGGTTTTGGTGGTGAGCTTGAGTCATAATGCCATCGGAGAGTTTTGTTTCGAAAGTAGCTGAGGCCATGAGAAAGGAACTGGGGTTGAATCTTATCAACTTTGATATGATCAGGAATGCTAAAGATGGTAATCGGTACCTTGTCATCGATATTAATTACTTTCCTGGGTACGCGAAAATGCCATCTTTTGAGTCTGTTTTGACTGATTTTTTGTTGAGTGTTGTCGAGAAGTAGAATGCAGATGTAATTACTAATCAATGAAGATGAATGAATTGAATGTTTTGCTTGTTGGTTGCATCGGCTCATTGATTTGGGTTACTGTATTTTTTTTCACGGAGATTGTGAATGCGGATGGTTGGACGAGAAGGAATATAAGAGGAGAAGAATTTGGGTCCTCTATCTAGCTTGAGAGATTAAGGGAGGAGGGGTTTAATGCAAATTCAAATTTCTGTGTCATCAGTCAATCTTTGTTACATTAGAGCAACTTTGCATACACCTGAATCATGAGTATGCCTCTGATGCAAACAAGAAACAACAAGAAACAGAACTGAGATTTGATATATGTGAACATTAATAACATATACGTTTGTATATTTCGTATTTAAGTATACTCTTATCGCGCTTCCATAACTGTGATCAATACATTATTTACTGAGCGATTATCTGATTTATTTTCAGGTCCTTCGGCTGCTTCCTCCACTGTGTTGATGAAAAATGCTGGTTGATGTGGTGGAGGTAAAGGCATGGTTTCCTTTGGGAGCATAAGAACAACATCTTCCATTGTTGGTCTATCCTTTGCCTGATCTTGTACACACAAGAGACTCACATGAATGCATCTCAGTATTTCTTCAATGCGAGGGCAAGACTCCCGCACTTCTGAGTTCATCACTTCCAAAGCTCTATCTTTATTCCATAGCTGCCTTGCCTGAAACGGGTTCGATTGCACAAATCATAAAAGGTCTCTGCAACAACTAATCGGCAAATGAACGTGCAACAGAGCTCTGCATACAATTTCAAATAAGAGAAAAGAAGCGATTATAATCTGGAGATTTGTATTCACTATAACATAAATGAAATGAACATTTTAAATGGATAAATAAGAGCCGGTAAATAAAAAACTTTTCATGTTTTCTAACAAATCCTGATCCACCAGATTAGCTTCAATTAAAGATTACACAAGCTTTAACATTAATGCCATGCACAAGAAACCAGTACTCAAGTCTCAAGACAACAATTCTAGATATCTTCAGAAGAGTAGCAATTATAGATAGTTACACAATTCTCACCTGTCTAAACCAACAGAATGATAATAAATCCACAGCATTTCAAATCAATATATACAATCAATATTAAAATCTCTGTTACAAACTCTTTTACAACAAATTCATAGTTAAAGTTACACCAACAAATTCGTATATTTAAATGTCAAGCATTTGACTGAGATAAGAATTCTGCACAATATTATGCTTGAATGTGCAATGCGTGAAATACATCAGAATTGTGAGTGTGTGCTTAAGAGTGAAACACAGAGGGAAGATAAAAACACTATAGAGTAGTGATAAGATACTATGATTATTTTTTTTATTTTTTATTTATTTATTTTTATTTTTTAATTTTAGATGACTTATTATAAATGTAAAATTGATTAAGTTGTGTTAGAGTTTCTTCAAAATTGATACGAACCTCATAATTTTATTCTGATATTTAGTTTATTTATTTTAATTTTATTTGTATATTTTATTTTGTTGTTTTATTTAGTTTGAATTAGTAAATAACATTTAGTTAGTGGTAATGGGTTTACTGGTTTAGTTATTTAGGGATTGTGGGTGAGTTAGTTTCTTAATTTTAGGAGAGGGTTGAGCTCAGATGTATATATATCTTTATTTCATTAATGGAAAGCATCGGAGAATTATTGTTTGCAACTTTTGGGTTGTATTTGGAAGGTTATTAGTTTATCGAAACACTAATATTCGGGAGATTTACACTTTCCTCGAATTAATTTATTTACTTTCTCAATTTTTCTTTCTATTTTTTATAACTTTTTATTACTGACATTTGGGTCCGTAACAAAAGTCTAAAATTCCCACAAGTTACATGCCTTCATATTTTACAATCAGCCTCAGCTACATCTACAAGGATTAATCTCTGTGAGTACAGCAAATCAAATTACACAATAAACGTCAGATAAACCAAAAACAAAAGGAGTATACCAAAAAAAAAAAAAAAAAAAAAAAAAAAAAATGCAGCAAAAAGAACAAGAATAGAATACAACACAACATCTTTCCCAACATAATTTGTTGTTCGCTTAAATTTCAAGAAATTCTTGCATTATAAATGGATACCTGAAATGCTCAGGAAATAACATCAATAAAGGAAAATTAGAGTCATAAAGGCCTTACATGGATCATAGCATACAAATTATATTAAATTAGTAAAACAGATAACAAACAATCGCAGTAATCATCTTCTTGAGTAATTATAAATGATGTTACCTTAAGCTAAAATTTTTGTCCATTGCTAATTGATAGTAGCCTCAATCCATCGATATGTCATACACAAGAGTGAAGTAGTAGAAGCACATTGAAGGCAAATGTATAGACAATTAGCCGCCGACCAGGGCCGGCCCATGGGGTCAGCAAACCCAACCATTTGTTGGGGCCCCAAGTTGGCCCAACCTACTTCTTCTTCTTTTGTTTGAAATAAGGGGCCTCAGCACCTAAATACCCAATATATTTAAGTCTAAAAAAGGCCCAATCTCAAACATTTAAGATAATTCTAAAATAGCAGATTACCAGACATCGTCTAAGTAAAAATCACTGCCTGTCCGCCTTCGTAAATTTGCACTTCGGAAAGCAAGAAGAATATAAATTTAAACAATGTTTTGTTTTTATGTTTTTATATACGATAAATCTTTTTTGTTTTAATTTATGTGGATTATATTATATTTGGTAAATGAATAATTATTTATCTTTTTATTTTTATTTTTTATGTTAATGATAATAATTTTTATATGGGGCCCTAATTTTTACTAATATCATTAAATGGATGGGGCCCCAAAATGTCTGGAGACGGCCTTGCCGTCGACTAAACGAAATAGGATGGAATAAACATAAACGAAAAAGAATTGTATTCTGCAAAACAGAAGCTCCAAAACATAGAAAAGAATAAACATAAACAAAAAAGAAAAAGAAAATATGAAAAACTCATTTAAAAAATAAATTTGTTTTTTATTTTATTTAATTTTTAAATAACAACATTTAAGAAAATGGCTGTTTTGAGCACAATCCAATTTACAATTTCAAAGAGGAGATTCTGTTTGATCTCTGTAGCAGCTCTTTACATAACAGGAAAAAAAATTTGAAACTGCAGCCCAACCCTCCCCATAATTTTGGCCTAAAATTACAGAAAGTTATAAGCAGATAGCATCTCAAAAGTGTTTTTGTAAAAAAATTGCAAAACCAAAATTCAAGCTGAATCTTATACCAGTACTCTTTTCCTTTATCACGCTTCTTT
Source organism: Acer campestre (assembly GCA_954870605.1). Classification (NCBI taxonomy): domain Eukaryota; kingdom Viridiplantae; phylum Streptophyta; class Magnoliopsida; order Sapindales; family Sapindaceae; genus Acer; species Acer campestre. The sequence goes on along the minus strand of OX940799.1, from coordinate 56,567,084 downwards.
CAGCAAAGGACAATCAAATATATGTAATTGCAAAAGTGAGGATGGCAGGCTTGGAAGGGATGTGAGCTCTAAGCATTCATAGAATATCAAAATTTCATGAGAGGTGAGATTTTCCAAACTCTTGCAAGACAGGAATTTCAATTTTTGGAAATTTGCAATCCGCAGCTGAATTAGAGTAGGGGGCAAAGTCAAATCCATCTCCACCTCACGGACAGACTCTGCACCAGGCAATTCATGAATGTGGAGTTTTTTCAAAGAGGTGAGATTGTGAAGCCCGAAATTCCTAAGTGGTTTATAAAGATTGGGACTGCTAATATTTAGACATGTAAGGTTAGTCGGAACACCTTCTTCTGGAGATGACAAACTTGGACAATGGAATATAACTAAAAGTTGAAGAGAAGTAAGAGTGTGTATTCGGCTGGGTAGGGCTTTTAGCTTCTCACATCTAATTATCCAAACATCTAAAATACTGTTGGGAAGCCCTCCTTTTGGAAAGGAAACAAGAGCCTTACAACTCCGTATAATGATTTCACGAAGACTGCTAAGAGCATACAGGCCATCGGGAATGGATTTGAGATTATTATAGCAGGAGATAAAAATCTTGTGAAGAGTCGTGTTATTATGAAATCTCTCAACAATCGACTCTAACTTTCCACATTCCCAAATTTCTAGTGTTTCAAGCTTCTTAGGTAATTGGACCCTTGGCAAGAAGGTTGTGAGCTCTGGGCAATTACCAACACCAAGATGTTTGACTGCTACAGGTAACCACAATGTTGTGAGATTTGAACAATCACTGATCACAAGACTTGTTAGTGTGGCAGGGAATTGGTCTGGTAATGGTAGGCACGTGAGAGATGGGCATTTTTTTTATTGTAAGTTCATCAAGATGAGATGAGTAGCTGTTGACATTGATCTCCTTGTGCATCACTGAAGAAGAAGAAGAAGAAGAACTACTCTCTTTATCATCCAGCAAGCACTGCATTTTCTCACAATCGTCAATAGAAAGCTTCTTTAGAGATGGAGGTAGTTGTCCTCTAAAAATGAATGTTAGAGAATGACAACCTTCAATTTGCAATGTTTCAAGATGTGCATTCTTCTGTGTAATTCCCTCAAGTAAGGAAGTTGTAAGAGTCTTGCAATTTTCCATATAGAGCTCTCTGATGGAGATCAGACTATGCAACCCTTGAGGTGGCTTCTCAAGAAAGATCTCATTCTGCCAAACATTTATTAGCTCATCACAACCCTCCACCGTTAAAACTTCAACTCTTTCAAAATCCTGCTTCAACCAGTTTCCAAATTCAGAAACATTTGAAAGAGTTACACAATTTAATGACTTGAAGCCAGTTGTACTACTGCAGACAATACTCTTGCACTCATCGATCTCCAGCTTGCATAGCATTGGAAATGTTGAGACTGAAACCACCAAGGCTGCACAGTTGCGAATCACAAGCTTCTCCAATAAAGGGAGATTGCGAAGTAATGTTTGAGAGAGCTTGGGGCATCGTACAATGGAAAGCTCTCAAAGCTTAGGAAAGCTTTCAACACCCTCATTGTCTTTGACAGAATCCAAACGCTCCCATTCTTCTAAATCCTCAAAACAAATAGTCTCCAAAGATCGAAAAGGATTTGAGCAACCTTCTCCATAAAATTCAGAACCAATGCTTTTTAGTCCCGTCATCTTTCGAATGGTGAGATCTTTAAGCAAGCCTAGCAGCCCAAGAGAAGGCAAAAATGCGCATTTCATACAACCTTCTAATGTTAGGACTGTCATCTTAGAGATTGAATTATGATCTCCAACCCAAGATGGAAATTTTGTGAGCTCTTCTAGATTTTTATGAGGTCAAAACTGGGAGAACGTTGTCTGCTCTAGGTAGATCCCATATCTTGCTGTCCAATATTTCCATCCATTGGTCCTCTAATTCTTTGCAGCATAGAAGACCACCAAAAGACTTTGCTGCCAGGGACAACCCATCACACTTTTGAACAACTTTTTGATGAATAGCTTCCATATTCCAATGTGCAACATCATCTCTACCCTCAAAAGCATATTGCTTGAACAATGACCAACAGTCGACATCTGACAAAACTTGTAAATTATAATATTCTTTAAATGTCATAGTTCTTGCCACCTCCTGAAGACGGGTTGTCACTAGCATTTTGCTTCCCGGTGCTCCGGACATAAACGGATCTTTAAGGGTTTCCCACAAGTGGACATCCTCACTCCAAACATCATCCAAGATGAGCAAGAATCTTTTCCCAATGACTTCCTTTACAATTTGACTCTGCATGCACTGCGGTTAACTCCTTTAGATCACAAGAACGACCTATGATGGATTCGAGAATGGCCTTGGAGATTCTCGTAATATCAAAATCGTCGGAAACGTAAACCCATGCTTTCAAGTTGAAATCTTCAACCGCGTTATCATTGTACACCTCCCGAGCTAGCGTTGTTTTACCGAGTCCTCCCATCCCCACGACGGGAACAATGCCAAAGGTCACGTCACTGGTTTCATTCTTCAACATTTCAAGTATTTTGTCTTGATCTCTTCCATGAACAGATTCGGTTGGAAAACAAGTAGTGGGTGGTCTTAACAGTGAAACACCCAATCTCCCTCCAACATTCTTCTCCAACCCAAGTTCAGTTTTTCTTTTGAAGAGATCTTCTAATCGGCTAGTAATATCATCTATCTCGGACCCAATATGAAAATTGGAGCGTAAAGCACTTGGAGTAAAACCAACGCAACAAGCAGGAATGAGTTTCCGAACCATGCTAGTGCTGACCTGATGCTCGTCTATCTTCAACTTTCTTGTCAAAGCATCAGTTGCGTACTCATCCAAGATGTCCTCAGCATCATAAGCCAAGTCTTGGAGCTCATCCAGCCACATCTTCACAGCTCCATCCGTCAGCTGCTTCGTCTCTGCATCAGTGAGCAGTGCATTGATCAACTCAAATGTTTTCTTCAACTTGTTGAACTTGGAACCAACGCCCTCTCGAGTTGCAAAGTCGAGCAGTTCTGGAGACGTCATTTTTTCAGACAACACCGGAAGGACAGCAGAAAGAAAGAGCTTTGCCATTGGAATCGTAGTTTTGATTTCAAAGGAAAAATGATGAGAGTAATCAAGCAAAAGAGAGATTACTTTTCAGTTGCAATTCACTTTACGGACAGGAGTGCTCTCTTCTCTGGATGATTTTCACAATTATTAGTGTTTTAGAAATTAGAGAGATTGAGAGAGAGTGTGGAGGGTAGGGCAGGATTTGGTGGGTGGTGGAAACTATGAAAGTTGCTAGGTATGAAGTAAAATTTAATTATTATTAATGTGGCGGTTAGGGTAGGATTTGCCGATTTGGTAGAGATTGGTTTTAAAAGTTATCGAAGTTATCAGTTGAGTGTCACGGCCTGCTTGGTTTCAAGCCCAAATCCCTGCCACAGCAAGGCCGAAGCTCCTGGGAGCCAGCCAAGGAGCCCAACAGGCCCACTCCAAAGCCCAACTTCAAGAAGGCTCCACAACCTTCCAGCTTTGGATACTTGTACAAGATTTCGCCCTTGACATGAGGTTCATGAAGCACCTACCCTTCTTCGCTCTTCTAGCTTTTTTTATTTTTGGTGGGCTATACATATATATATATATATATATATTTTCCAAATTTTATCCCAAATGATATATATGAGGTGTCAGCATCTTATAAATTATGAGATTATATAGTTACTGATGTGATATTGACACCTCACATACTATATCATTTGGGACAAAATTTAAGAAAAAAATTTAGAATGTATAGCGTTACTCTGTATACTTTTAGGAGATAATTTTAGCAAAGATGTGAAGATGGTAACCGAGAAACCCAAGTTTTCTTGGCTTTATTGCTTTGTTACACACTTACACTGGGCTCATCGATGCTATTTTTACAACTTGAAATATGCCACAACATTGGGCCACAAGGTTACTCTGTCTTTTCCTACTTTGGTTTTAATTAATTTTAATCCTATAGAGCAAGGTTACACATCTCATTTGTATCCTACCTTGATCCCAACTAATGATACTAGACATGTGACAAGTAAATTTAATTATCATTAAAGTGTATCAATCTATCAATTGACACATCATTAGTTTGAGATACAAGTATAAAATGTCTTATCAATACTTAAATAACATACCACACATAAAAAATGTGCGGAATTCTATATAACCCAACAACTAGCCCAAATCATGGAGAGAAACTTCAGTACCTTAAGCATCTCCCACCATATTCCAAAATATTGTCTCTAAGAAATTTTTTTAGAGTTTCTACACTTGATACTCTAAATTTCGAGAACCATATCTCATATTCTAATTTCACTTTTCAACATTTTTTATTCCATTTATATCCTTTTACCTTTTTCATTAAATTAAATTAATGTATAATAAATTTTAATTTATACATTTGATTGACATAAAAATTATATCATTAGAAATATCTCATCTAGATATTTAAAATGAGTTCAATATTGAATATTAATTAATAATTTTTTTATTTACCATACTTTATCATTTGTTCTTCATTTTATTGTTTTGTTATAATTTTCTCTGAAAAAAATTATTTTATGTTATAAAAAATTCTCTTATTACATATTGATAATTATAAGTTAGTAATAAAATAAAACTGAAACATAGCATTAAAATAATAAATATTAATATTAAAAATTACAATGACATAAAAACATTAAAATAAGGATAGGAAAAAAAAACTTAAATAATAACAACATAACATATGATAATATCCAGATACATTAATATTTTGGAAAGCCATCCAATTGACTTTCATATCTTTCCGAAAATGATTCACCTTGTATTTGGGAATTGTGAGTGTTTTTTTCTAAAATTTCCATCCTTTTCCTTCGAAAAAATTCACTTTCATTGGGATGGTGACATAAGAGAAGTGGATGGTGAAGTAAGAGGACCAGAGTAGCTATTTATAAAAAAAAAAAAAATTGATGAGTGCTGTATTTAATTGGTTGAGAAAGTTTGATACAGCAACAAATTAGTAAGATATTTATTATATCACTTATGTATTTATACAACAACAAAGTTTGATACATCAATATGTAGGTTGGATTAAAAAAAAAAAAAAAAGTGGATTGAAAAAGTTAGAAAAGAAATAAGTAGGTTGGGAAAATTAGTTTATAAATGTACTAATTAGTTATTATAAATTCATGCACTAATAAAACATTATATATATTTTTAAAGTAATAAAAAAATACAAATGTTATTATAAATAATATTTGTTAAAATTTGGTTGAAAAATAATTATTAAAGAAACTAAAAAAATAATAATGAAAATATAAGTTATTTGAAGATATAAATAGAAATAGGGATAGAAATAGAGATAAGGATAGCGAGTGTGGTGGGAGTGAAATTTTTTTTGAGATGGAATTTGGGAGGAATATTCCCTTTTAAAACTCTATTTTACATATAGAGATAGAGTATGAGTGAGAGATGCTATTAGAGTATGGGTTGCTCCCACCCATACTCTAAAATTATGTCTCCAAAAATTTTAGAGTATGGGTTGCTCCCATCATACTCCAAAATTATGTCTCTAAGAATTTTTTTTAGAGTTTCTAAGATTGATACTCTAAATTTGGAGTACCAAATCTCAAACTCTAAATTCACTTTTCAACATTTTTTATTTCATTTATATTTATATTTTACCTTTTTCATTAAATTCAATTAATGTATAATAAATTTTAATTTATACATTTTATTAACATAAAAATTATACCATTAGAAATGTCTCATCTAGATCTTTAAAATGAGTCTAATATTAAATATTAATTAATAATTTTTATTTACCATACTTTATCATTTGTTATTCATTTTATTATTTTGTTATACTTTTCTCAAAAAAAATAAAAATTATTTTATGTTATAAAAAAAAATCTCTTATATTACATATTGATAATTATAAGTTAGTAATCAAATAAAAACAGAAACATAGTATAAAAATAAAAAATATTAATATTAAAAATTACAATAACATAAAAAATATTAAAATAAGAATAAATAAATAAAAACTTAAATAATAACAACATAACATATGATAATGTCCAGATACATTAATATTTTGGTGTATTTAATTGGTTGAGAAAGTTTGATACAGCAACAAATAAAATATGTAGCTTGGATTTAAAAAAAAAAGTTGATTGAAAAAGTTAGAAAAGAAATAAGTAGGTTGAGAAAATTAGTTGAAAAGTGTTTTAAAACCTAAAAATCAGTTATTATAAATTCATGCACCAATAAAACATAATATTTAAAATAAATAAAAAGTAAAAAAAATATTTATAAATGTTATTATAAATAATATTTGTTAAAATTTAGTTGAACAATAATTTATTAAAGAAACTAAATAATAATAATAATAATATAAGTTATTTGAAGATATAAATATTAATAGGGATAGAGATAGAGATAGAGATAAGGATAGAGAGTGTGGTGAGAGTAGGGATGGGAATGGGGGTCCAATGGGGCTGGGGAGAGTCTCCCTACCCCTACCCCCAAACCCCATTTGGGGGAACTGGGGATGGGGGTGTTTGAGGGGAGGTTCCCCTGCCCCCACCCCCACCCCCGTCCCTCATTTCCCCCATTTCCCCCATTTCTAATCCTACAATTTTTCAATTCGAAATCCGAAATTTAGAATTTAGAATTCAGAATTCGAAATTCGATCGGACCAAACTTTTGTTTCACCATGTTTCAATATCCAATCCAATAATTAACAAAATATACAATCTAAAATATATAATTGATTTAACTTAATCCAAAATTAATACAAATAACTATAATGATATAGTATTAGTGTATTACACATAAAAGTCTAAACAAATTTAAAACTTTCGATCAATCTAAAATATGAGTAATAGACTAATAGAGTTAGAATTTTATTTTTTTTAAGAAAATAAAATTAAAAATAATTACATAAATAAATAAATAAATAAAAATATATAAGGGAAATGGGGCCCCAACCCCCAATTAGGATTTGGGGGCAAAATTTGCACCCAAATGGGGGTCGGGCCCCATGGGAGAAATTTCCATCCCTAAGTGGGAGTGAAATTTTTTTAGAAATGGAATTTGGGAGGAATATTCTCTTTTGAAAATTTAAAGATAGAGATAGAATTTAGATGGAAGATGCTCTTATGGGCAAGGCTGAGTTGGCATGTCCAGCCAATACATTTTGGCCATGTCAATATATTTTAGAAACCTAATATCAGTATTTCTAAACTTATTGCCGGATCATGAAAACTTTACCAATTTCTCTTTCTTCACGACCTCCTCTCCTCCACAACTCAACGACAACCCTTTTTTTTATCCATGGCTGCTCTGCAGTTCCATGGCTCCTCTCCCACACAAATATCGTTAGCCAATTACAACCGTCATAAAGTATAACAATATTTTGTATACTAGATTTAAACTAATAAAGCAAATGGATTTAGTAATTTAAACTAAAACAATAAAATAAAATAAAAAAACGAATGGAGGCCATGGTAGTCTCCACAGGAGGAAGCACGACTTCCTTCAGATCGGAAGAACTCGCGGCTTCCTCTGGCGATTGGAGGAATCCATTCATCCACGGCTTCCTCCATCGCATCTGGAGGAAGCAAAGTTCCTCTATATCGAAGGACTACATTTCTCCCACCATTGAAGTTGGCCTCCTAAATTTGTTTTGATATTTTTTATTTTAAATCTAAAAAATAAATAGATTGAAAGGAAGAAGAGAAAGAAATTGCCTCCAGAGGCGTAGCTCAGCTGGTAGATGGACGAGCGTGGGGTTTGAACAAATGACTCCAAAATCAGCGGCTCGAATCCTAACAATAACAAAAATCTTTTAAAAAAAAATACATGGTCTAAATAAGTGGACATAGAGAACCTACACTGAACAAGTGTACGAGGAATCAGAGATTCCGGAAGGAGTCCATTTTTGCTCACCCCCTACACTTACCTCCTACACTTACCCCCTCCCAAATGGATGACATGTGTCTATAAAGGGGTAAATTTATCCAAATATGGTTATCTTCTTCATCCATTTAGAATGGGATAATTGTTACCTCCCCTTGAAAGGGGGGTGAGCAAAAATGTTCTCTTCCAAAAGACATTGAAGCAAAGGAAGGACAAATAGGATGTCATATAGTCATGTAAGAAGAGTAACACGTGGAGTTTTTTAGACTATGTTTGGCGGTCCCCTTTTTATTTATTTATTTTGGGTTTTTGTCTCTCGGACTCTTGGTCAAGTCTATCATAATATCTGCTTTTGGGTCTCTACTTACTCTCCACAATTTTCCATGGCACCAATTTCAATGCAACATTAGTTTCTATGGGGTTTTGTACCCAGAAGAGGAATTCGAGTCTGGATGTTGGATGGAGATGAGTTGGATTGAAGAAGACAGTGAAATGGTGCAGACCAGCAAAGATTTTTTTTTGTTGGGGGGGGGGGGGGGGGGGGGGGGGGCGGGTGTCATTATGTTTATATAATAACGTCCTCTCATTCTCTTGCAGGTGGTCTGGTATTAAATTCATATAAGTGTGTGTGTGACATGACTTAAAAGTGTTTGATTCTTGGTTGGTTTACATGGATGAATCATGATAATCCAGGTGCAGAAATTCTTCTTCTAATGTTTGCAGAAAAAGATTGGGATATCAAAGCTTATGTAAATTGAAATTTTGCACCACTAGCTGTCACATGCTCTCATAATCGTGACAATGTTAATGGTTGGTGACTATTTGTCGAAATTAAATATTACATTTACATCCCGCAACATAGTGTATCTCACTTGAAGAGGTGATAATCGATTAAATCATTATAGTTATGAAATTAATTACTATTTATAAGTCATTATAACCATAGTAAATATGGTTCTGTTGGTGACTGTGTAATAGACATCAAAATAAGCATGTATGGGGGTTTGTTTACTGTACCCATATGAGTATGATAACACCAAAATCTAAAATCACTCGTGATTAAATTTGGAAACCATTTGAATTTTTGGGAATCACTCTCATGTTAAAATCAACCAAAAAGTGATTCCTAATTTTTAGTGCTACCATACTCATGTGGGTATAGTAGCCAGTCTCACATGTATGAATTTTATAATCGAATATTTGTATTAGAGAGTTGATTTTGTATTATAACCTAAATCCGGTCAAAGTTGGATTCAAACAATACTATAATAATTTGAGATTAGTAGGTAATATTAATTTTTTAGTTATTATTATTTTTTTAATATTATAATTAGTTAAGGGTCAATTTATGACTGATTAAGGCATAATTGTATATTCCTAAGTAGAAAGAAAAAAATGAAAATAATTTTAAATACCTTTCCATAAATCATCTATTTTCCATTTTTCCTTTACTTGAAAATGAAGTCCAACAAAGACAAATCAGTAAACCTTGGCCCAATTTGGCTTTTGGCCCAAACTTGTACTTTTCTCTCCTCTTTCCTCGAAGGAACCAAGAGAGCAAAAAGTCTAAAACACTTCAATATATATTTTTTTACAGTAAAAAAGACTTGAATATGTAAACAAAACAAAGTTCTTAAATTTTTTATCCTCAACCGTTGTGATTAAAGAATTATTAACTCCATGATATTACGACTCTCGGTTGCAAAGAGCCCCAATATATTCCTCCTAAATAACGCTTATTTAGTTTAGTAAAATATTAAGTTCGAGACTATATATATATATTATTTATATAAATAAACTGGTGTCAACTCTCCCCTCCATCTCACGGTCACGAATTTCTAACACGCTCAAGAACTAAAAAGCACTACATTTCATAAAGTATGTCTGCATACTAAAAAGAACACATGTATTATATATACATAAAAGAACGTCTGGAAACTAAAAAGCATGCTAGAGAACTAAAAAGCACTCACATGCTTTAAATGAATAGTAATTATAATGAAAATGATAATAAAATAGTAATTATAATTACTATTCACATGCTTCAAATGAATAGTAATTATAATGAAAATGATAATAAAATAAAACAAAAACACATAGAGAGAGAGAGAGCCTACACTGAACAGGTGTATGAGGTGTCAGAGATTCCGGAAGACATTGAAGCTAGAAAGGACACATAGGAGGTCATGTAGACATGTAGTCATGTAAGAAGAGTGACACGTGGAGTTTTTTTGAGACAATGTTTGGCCGCCCCCTTTTATTTTTTGTTTTTGGCTCTCAGACTCTTGGTCAAGTCTATCATGATTCATGATATCTGTTTTTGGAGAAAATCTTGGCTGGGACGGTCCCATACACGTGGCCATGGGACCGTCCAATGAGAACGTGCCACATACACATGGGAGCATGTGGCACGTTCTCATTGGACGGTCCCATGGCCACGTGTATGGGACCGTCCCAGCCAAGATTTTCTCCTGTTTTTGGGGTCTCTACTCCACTCTCTTCACTATTTTTCATGGCACCAATTTCAATGCAACATTGGCTTCTGTGGGGTTTTGTACCCAGAAGAGGAATTCGAGTGTCTCTGCGTCTGGCTGTTGGATGGAGATGAATTAGGTTGAAGAAGACAGTGAAATGGTGCAAAGATTGTGGGGTGTCATTATGTTTATATAATAATGTTCCTCTCATTCTCTTGCAGGTGGTCTGATATTAAATTCATATAAGTGTGTGTGACATAACTTAAAAGTGTTTGATTCTTGGTTGGTTTACATGGATGAATCATGATAATCCAGGTGCAGAAATTATTCTTCTAATGTTTGCAGAAAAAGATTGGGAGATCAAAGCTTATGTAAAATGAAAATTTGCACCACTAGCTACATGCTCTCATAATCGTGACAATGTTAAAGGTCAGTCATGACTTGTCGAAATTAAATATTACATATACATCCCGCAACATAGTGTATCTCACTTGAAGGGGTGATAATCGATTAAATCATTATAGTTATGAAATTAATTACTATTTACAAGTCATTATAACCATAGTAAATATGGTTCTGTTGGTGACTATGTAACCGACGTCAAAATAAGCATGTATGGGGTTTGGTTACTGTACCCACGTGAGTATGATAGAACCAAAATCTAGGAACCACTCATAGTTAAATTTAAAAACCACTCAGATTTGTAGGAACTACTCTCACCTTAAAATCAACCAAAAAGTGGTTCACAATTTTTAGTGCTACCATACCCATGTGGGTATAGTAGCCAGTCTTGCATGTATAGATTTTATAATAGAATATTTGTATTGGAGAGTTGATTTTGTATTTATAACCTAAATCTGGTCAAAACTTTCGAAAATTTTAAATACCTTTCCATAAATCATCTATTTTTCCATTTTTCCATTTTTCCTTCACTTGAAGATGAAGTCCAACGAAGACAAATCAGTAAACCTTGACCCAATTTGGCTTTTGGCCCAAACTTGTACTTTTCTCTCCTCTTTCCTCGAAGGGAACATGAGAGCAAAAAGTCAAAAAAACTTCAATATTAAAAAATAATAATAATAATAATAAAAAATGTTAGAATCACTCTCTCAATTCACTCTCTCTTTATAATGTAGAGTGTGATAACATTTATTTCTCAACATTAAATTTAAATCACTCTCTCTTTATAATGTGACGTGTGACAACATTTATTTCTCATCATCAAATTTAAAACCATTATATATGACTTGTTTATTTATTTACAAATCAAACCAATAACTAACTTCCTAAATTACCCATTGTTTATTTTACTAAATTGCCGTTCAATATTGTATTAAGTTTTTTTTTTTCCTGTACCACTTTATAACTTTTTTTTTTTTTTTTTAATGTTCCCAAATTATTAATCCTGAATTCCTGATCAACAATTGAGCCCTTTTTTTTTTTTATTTTTTTTTATTTTTTTTTTTAATTTCACTCCAACTCTCATCAATTGTTACATGTAATTTTTTTAATAGTTTTTTTATTAAATAATTTTATTGATTAAATTTCTATATTGATTTTTTTTCCTTATATCATTGTGCAAATGAAGATCTAAATGCCTTAGTTATTATTATATATTTCTTTTTGTAAAAAATAATGATGGTATTAGATGGCAATTTGGTAAATAAATAAAGGGTAATTTAGGAAGTTAGTGATAGGTTTGATTTGTAAATAAATAGAAAAAGCAGGTCATTTATAATAGCTTCAAATTTGATGTAGAGAAATAAATATTATTCACACGTCACATTATAAAGAGAGAGGAGTTGAGAGAGTAGGTTGAGAGAATGATTCTTATATTTTTTATCCTCAACCGTTGATTAAAGAATTATTAACTCCATGATACTACAGACTCTCCGTTGTAAAGAGCACCAATATGGTACGAGGTAGATAGTGCTTGATAAAATATCGGTTGTAAAGAGCAACAATATGATACAGGGTAGATAGTGCATGATAAAATATTAGGGGGTGTTTGGATCTATTTTTAAAAACAGTTTTTTTGTTTTTAAAAACAAAAAACGATTTGAATGTTGTTTGGTTGTACATTTTACAAAACTGTTTCTGAAAACAAAAAACAACTTTTTAAAAGTTATAACTAAAAATTTAAAAACAATTTTTTATTGTTTTTCACCATTTTCAAAACATTATTTCAAAACAAACCACAACTTTTCCCTTCAAACAACTACTTCACACATTTTAAAAACAATAACCAAACACATTTATATCGTTTTCCAGTTTTAAAACCTACTTTTAAAAAACACTACCAAACACAATACATTTTTAAAAACATCATTTTAAAAATATGATTTTCGTATTTAAAAAAACTATTTTTAAAATGATACCAAACACGCCCTTAAGTTTAAGAATATATACATATAAAAAAATTATCAAAAGTTTCAATGCATATAGGATGCAATGTGTAATCGTTGTTGACGCTACGTGACATATCCACTCATGGTAATTTTTCAAAGGAGGATGCATGAAACATCCTATGAACCTAGGTACCCAACCCAAACACAACAAAAAGTCATCTGTCGTAAGAAAATATGAGTAATAGACTAATAGAGTTAGAATTTTTTTTTTAAGAAAATAAAATTAAAAATATATAAATAAATAAATAAAAATATGTGGGGGAAATGGGGCCCCACCCCCACCAAAATTTGCACCCAAAGGGAGGGGAGGGATGGAATTTCCATCCCTAGGTAGGAGTGAATTTTTTTTTGAAATGGAATCTATGAGGAATATTCTCTTTTGAAAATTTAAAGATAGAGATAGAATTTGGGTGGGAGATGCTCTTATGGGCAGGCTGAGTTGGCACGTCCAGCCAATACATTTTGGCCACGTCAATATATTTTAGAAACCTAATATTGGTATTTCTAAACTTATTGCCGGGTCATAAAAACTTTACCAATTTCTCTTTCTTCACGACCTCCTCTCCTCCACAACTCAACTACAACCCTTTTTTTTATCCATGGCTGCTCTGCAGTTCCATGGCTCCTCTCCCACACAAATATCGTTAGCCAATTACAACCGTCATAAAGTATAATAATATTTCGTATACTAGATTTAAACTAATAAAACAAATGGATTTAGTAATTTAAACTAAAACAATAAAATAAAATAAAATAATGAATGGAGGCCATGGTAGTCTCCACAAGATGAAGCACGACTTCCTTCAGATCGGAAGAATTTGCGGCTTCCTCTGGCGATTGGAGGAATCTGTTCATCCACGGCTTCCTCCATCGCATCTGGAGGAAGCAGAGTTCCTCTATATCGAAGGATTGCATTTCTCCCACCATTGAAGTTGGCCTCCTAAATTTGTTTTGATATTTTTTATTTTAAATCTAAAAAATAAATAGATTGAAAGGAAGAAGAGAAAGGAATTTATTTGCCTCCAGAGGCGTAACTCAGCTGGTAGATGGACGAGTGTGGAGTTTGAACAAATGACTCCCAAATCAGCGGCTCGAATCCTACCAATAACAAAATTCTTTAAAAAAAATACATTGTCTAAATAAGTGGACATAGAGAACCTACACTGAACAGGTGTACGAGGAATCAGAGATTCCAGAAGGAGTCCATTTTTGTTCACCCCCCTACAAGGGGGGTAAGCATTACCCCCTCCCAAATGGATGACATGTGTCCATGGAGGGTAAATTTGTCCAAACATGATTACCTCTCTGGACACATGTCATCCATTTGGAAGAGGGGTAATGCTTACCTCCCTTGAAAGGGGGGTGAGCAAAAATATTCTCTTCTGGAAGACATTGAAGCAAAGGAAGGACAAATAAGATGTCATATAGTCATGTAAGAGCAACTCCAACCAAAATCTCTAATTTGGTGCAAGTTTTGCACTAAAATAGCTCAACAGTCACTCTATTTCACTATTCCATCTCCAACTCATTATTTCAAATTTATCTCTATAAGGAATATTCCCAGGAATATTCCATTTCTTTCCCTTTTTTAGATATTTCTCCACAATTAACATTTCACCCCATAATTAACATAATATTGCAATACAATACGAAATTATGAAATTAATACATTAATAGAAATTCAATTTAATTCGGTAAAATATTACATTTTTTATTAAAATAACTTAAACATTACATTTCATAAAATAAAAAAGAAAAAGCATAAAAATAATAGTACATATTGATTATCATCTAATCATCTGAATTAGTATATTCTTCCCACAAATGATTTATTAAGGCATTTCGGAGTGCATCGTGAGCATGATTATCCCTGATTCTTCTATGTCGAGCTAGGAATTCTCGAAATCGGGTATTTTCATCTAACACCATCTCAACTTCCGGAGTTGGTGCTTCCGTATGATCCTCAATTGCTGCATCAACATCACGCTCATCCTCGATTATCATGTTGTGCATAATAATACACGTAGTCATTATATCATGTAAAACATGTTTATCCCAAAAAAGCGCCTGTCCTGCCACATTTGCAAACAGTGATTGGAGAACTCCAAATGCACGTTCAACGTCTTTTCTACATCCTTCTTGTTTCATTGCAAATAATTTTTTCTTCGGACCACGTGGATCGTGAATAGTTTTTACAATCGTAGACCAGTTAGGGTATATACCATCAGCTAAATAATAACCCATATTAAATTCTTGTCCTTGAATGACATAATGAGCTGGAGGAGCAATACCTTGAGCGAGGTTGGCAAAAAGATGGGATGCCTCCAACACATTAATATCATTGTTCGTACCCGGCAAACCAAAATAGGCATACCATATCCACAGATCATAATCAGCTATAGCCTCTAGAATAATAGTTGGGGATCCACTACGACCAGCATATTGTCCTGACCAAGCAGTTGGACAATTTTTCCACTTCCAGTGCATACAATCTAAACTACCCAGCATTCCCGGAAAACCTCTCTCTTTACCAATACGAAGTAGTCTGGCAACGTCAGTAGCGTTAGGTGATCGTAGATACTCATCTTTAAATTCCTCCATAACAGCACGACAAAATCTCTTCAAACTTTCAATTGTTGTAGACTCTCCTATTTGAATATACTCGTCAGTAGCATCCGCTAGTAGACCATATGCCAACATCCGAAATACTGCTGTTATTTTTTGAAGAGCGGACAAACCCAGTCTACCCACACTATCTCTTCGTTGCACAAAATAGTTGTCACGAGCTTCCATTTTTTCAACAATACGAAGGAATAAACTTCTACTCATTCGAAAGAGTCGACGAAACATTTGATCATTATACCGTGGGCTCTCAGCAAAATAGTCGTAGAACAAACGATGATCAGCATTTTCCCGATCTCGATTGATCACTCTATGACCATGAATTGAGCCTCCACGGGTCACTAGATTGTTTTGTTGATTGAGATACTGAGACATGGCCCGTTGGATGTTCATATGTTGGGCAATAATCGCATCTTGTTCTAACTCATTCTCTTCAAGATCTGCCAGAAATTGCTTTTCATCATCGTCGGAAAATGAAGATGAGAAATTAGATGGACCTCCGATATCGAAATTCATTATCAGTTGGAGTTGAATTGAATGAGTTTGAATCATACTCTGGTGTAGAGTATTTATCTTTCTGAACACGTGCTTCTAGAATAGCTAGTGGATGACAGCTATATCCAGCTGGTTAACAGATCACTTCGTGGGAGTGGATGACAGCTATATCCAGCTGGTTACACAACTCAGAACATAGGAGTAGATGAAAGATGTATCTAGGTTAGAACGTGGCCGACAATAGCTGCAAGCCCATGTGGAAAAAGTAGATACTGACAAAACCACTTTAATTAAAAAAAAAACAATGCTTGAACCAGATTCATTGAACCTAGACATCCAGTACTCGTTGTGGGGCCCACTCTCAACTTGTCCAAAAAACTGTTCTTCACTTTTCCCAAAATCTCAAGATAAGATATCTGAGCTATTCAATGCCAACCAATGGATGGATTTTCTCACATTCTGATCCGTAGGATTAAATCGATTCAAATAATTCTTATCTTCACTTTTCCCAAAATCTGAAGATAAGAAATTTGCTCATCATCAAATCCAACCAATGGATGGATTTCCTCACCTTCTAAACCGTAGGATTAAATCTGAAAAGAATGCCTCCTAGTGCCTATAAATATCAACCCCCACTAAATTAAACTTATCCCTTAAAATCTCTTACCCCTTCGAATCCCATATCTCTTGAAATCAATTTCTTCCTTCAAATTACTTTTTTCCCAAAAAAAGACTTCAAGCCGAAGTTCTTCATACACGTTTGCAGAAGACACACACCTGTGTCACGTATATTTGGATGTTTCCCAAAACCCGATCATAGGGCATCACCAATCCATGGAAATGTTCTGGGCTCGAATTGAGGGTGAATATAACAACACCAGACCAGATTTTATAATTGAACATCGTACCTGGCGAAGTTTGCAGTGTCGTATGGGGATTATCCTTCCCGCAATTGCGAAACTACGGTCATGCCAACGATAAATCGAAAGTCTGAATCCTAGTGGTGCCTCTGAAGTTGATATAGTGAGTATTTGTTAAAATTACAGTTGTAGAAAAAAATTATATTTAATATAAAATTATTCCAATAAATTTATTTGAATCATTTTACAGATGAACCGGGCAAAAGTCTTATTCTCCCAAGATAAGAAATACAAAAGGGGTTTCAAGTTTGACCATGTGTGGCCCATTTTCAAGGATATGCAAAAATTTCCAGATAATGATAGTGCAACATCAACCCCGCGAAGGCCACGTGGCCATAATGTATCATCACAAGAAGACTCTCCAACTCCAGAGTCTCCAACAATGGCATCTCTCGGGATATCTTCATTTTCTCTGAATATATCTAGTGATGACGCCGGGGGTAGTTCATCTCAACGACCCATTGGGGTGAAAAAAGCAAAACTGAAAAAGAGGGATGCGGAAGATAATGCATCAATTGTTGCCACTTTTACAGAAGGACAAGATAAACTCGTGGAAGTTTTTGAAAAAAACAATCTGGAGAGACAAAGAACTAATGATATTTTGGAGAGAAAATTGGAAACCAAAATAGTAATGATGGATTTGGATTCCATAAAAGATCCAAAAAAGCGCGAGTTTGTGGATCAACAACAAAGAAAAATTATGGAGAAACATGCTCGGCAATAAAACTATGGATCCGGTAGTTCATCTGCTCCTTTTGGTGATTTTTTCAATAATATCGGAGGATCTGGAAATGGTCTAGAAGACTATTAAATCTTTAAAATAATTTATGTTGTATTTTTCCTTAATTTTAGAGTATTCCAATTAGTGGTAATTTATTTTATCACTATGAAGTTTGTATTTCATTTTTAATGTTTTTATCAATTAATGTATTTTGCTTTATTAATTAATGTAGGAATGAAGTGATTTATTAACAAAAAAATTGCATTTCAAACTTATGAATTAATGAAGGAATGAAGTGATTTATTAACCAAAAAATTGCATTTCAAACTTATGAATTAATGAAGGAATGAAGTGATTTATTAAAAAAAAAATGGCATTTAAATTTTTTAATTATACACTTCATTTTAGTTTATTAAAAATGTTAATATCAATAATAATTAAATCAAAACAAAATCATTAAATAATAAAAAGGACCAAATTGGAATAACTTTAATTTATTAGGGTAAAACTGTGAATACACAAAACCTTTTAATAAAGGGTATAATCAGAAAATATTTTTATGAGTATAATCAGAAAGGGTATTGGGGTTTGTCTACTATACCCACATGAGTATGATAGCACCAAAATCTAAGAACCACTCATGATTAAATTTGGAAACCATTTGAATTTTTGGGAACCACTCTCATGTTAAAATCAACCAAAAAGTGGTTTCCAATTTTTAGTGCTACTATACTCATGTGGGTATAGTAGACTTGGGTATAGTAGCCAGTCCTGCATGTAAGAATTTTATAAATGAATATTTGTATTAGAGAGTTGATTTTGTATTATAACCTAAATCTGGTCAAAGTTGGATTCAAACAATACTATAATAATTTGAGATTAGTAGGTAATATTAATTTTTTAGTTATTATTATTTTTTTAATATTATAATTAGTTAAGGGTCAATGTATGACTGATTAAGGCATAATAGTATATTCCTAAGTAGAAAGAAAAAAAATGAAAATAATTTTAAATACCTTTCCATAAATCATCTATTTTTCCATTTTTCCTTCACTTGAAAATGAAGTCCAACAAAGACAAATCAGTAAACCTTGACCCAATTTGGCTTTTGGCCCAAACTTGTACTTTTCTCTCCTCTTTCCTCGAAGGAACCAAGAGAGCAAAAAGTCAAAGAGACTTCAATATTAAAAAAATATAATAAAAAAAAATATAATAAAAAAAATAGAACCACTTTCTCAATTCACTCTCTCATTATAATGTGACGTGTGACAACATTTATTTCTCAACATCAAATTTAAAACCATTATATATGACTTGTTTATTTATTTATTTATTTACAAATCAAACCGATAACTAACTTCCTAAATTACCCATTGTTTATTTTACTAAATTGCCGTTTAATATTGTATTAAGTTTTTTTTTTTCCTGTTCCACTTTATAACTTTTTTTTTAATGTTCCCAAATTATTAATCCTGATCAACAATTGAGCCTTTAAAAAAAAAAAAAAAAATTCACTCCAACTCTCATCAATTGTTACATGTAATTTTTTTAATAGTTTTTTTATTAAATAATTTTATTGATTAAATTTCTATATTGATTTTTTTTCCTTATATCACTATGCAAATGAAGATCTAAATGCCTTAGTTATTTTCTTTAAAAGAAATTGTCTATGTTATTATTATATATTTCTTTTTATAAAAAATAATTATGGTATTAGATGGCAATTTGGTAAATAAATAAAGGGTAATTTAGGAAGTTAGTGATAGGTTTGATTTGTAAATAAATAGAAAAAACAGGTCATTTATAATGACTTCAAATTTGATATAGAGAAATAAATGTTATCCACATGTCACATTATAAAGAGGGAGTGAGTTGAGAGAGCAGGTTGAGAGAATGATTCTTCTATTTTTTATCCTCAACCGTTGATTAAAGAATTATTAACTCCATGATACTACATACTCTCCGTTATAAAAAGCACCAATACGGTACCGGTACGAGCTAGATAGTGCTTGATAAAATATCGGTTGTAAAGAGCACTGATATGATACATGGTAGATAGTGCATGATAAAATATTAGGGGGTGTTTGAATCTGTTTTTAAACACTGTTTTTTGTTTTTAAAAACAAAAAACGATTTGAATGTTGTTTGGCTGTACATTCAACTTTTTAAAAGTTATAACTAATAAGTTAAAAACAATTTTTTTTTTTATTGTTTTTTATCATTTTCAAAACATCATTTCAAAACAAACCACAACTTTTCCCTTCAAACAACTATTTCACACATTTTAAAAACAATAACCAAACACATTTATGTCGTTTTCTGGTTTTAAAGACTACTTTTAAAAAACAATACCAAACACATTACATTTTTAAAAACGTCATTTTTAAAATATGATTTTCATATTTAAAAATAGTTTTTAAAAACACTATTTTTAAAATGATACCAAACACGCCCTTAAGTTTAAGAATATATACATATAAAAAATTTATCAAAAGCTTCAATACATATAGGATGTAACGTGTAATCATTGTTGACGCTACGTGAGATATCCACTCATGGTAATTTTTCAAAGGAGGATGCATGAAACATCCTATGAACCCAAGTACCCAACCCAAACACAACAAAAAGTCATCTGTCATGAGACTGAGTCAATCCATTTAAAAATCCCTCACACTCTCTTAAACGCGAAGTTTTGATTTTAATTTTTGACTCTTCAGATCGGGGAAAAATAAATCTAGAAACCACCGACTTCGACTCATAAACCGACACCAAATGCAATATTTGCAATATTCCCCTGATTTGAAATTTTAATTTTTAATGACAATATTATCATTGATTTAAGTTTGTAAATACATGATTTAGCTTTCACCAATATCTCAATATTTTGTAAAACCACCTAAATTTAAAACTCACTATTGATTCTAGAAAAAAATAAAAAATAAAAAAGTGAAGCATAGGTGTTTGTTTTTTTAGTGCTATTTTGTCAAATAAACAAATCAAGTGATGAATAAATAAACATTTAAAACAAAAACTAATGTGTTCATCTTTTTATATACTAAATATTCATAAAATATGATTTTTTATTTTATTTTTTATTTTTTTTGTAAAAAAAATCTAAAAGCACATAAAATACAATGCAAATTTTGCAAAAATTAGCATGATCTACCTTGCTTGATTGCAAAATTACATGATTGCAAAATCACAATCAATATTATAATAATCATATATTTCATGCAAAGACTAATGAAATTAAGATAAAAAGAACTCATTATAATTAATTTTATTTATTTTTTGGTTAAAATAAAAGTACTATCGGAGATCAAAAAAACAATTATAGAATAATACTTCTTTAAAGTTGCTATGTAAATTTGTTTTCATTTTATCTAGAGGGAAAATCATCACATGAGATCATATATCGAAAGTTCATATTTTCGGTTTGTACTTTGTACCTTGTATAGTTATTTGTTTTTTATTTTTTTATTTTACTTCATATATTTTGTTATCTACTAGGTTTGGTTACACGTGTAAGACACGTGTTTTAATAGAAATTAATTTTGATATAATATTAAAAAATATGAAAATTTTATATACAACTAATTATGAGATCACAAATTATAATAAATAAAAAAACATAATTCAATCATACAAAAATAACTCCCATGACATGATGCATCAACTCATGGAGGCAATAACATTATTTAAAATATTTTATTTTTTTAAGAAAAAATAAATAAATTATTATCTAATTGCAGAGGACATAAATATATACATGCTTCCCATTAAAATGAGCATCCTTATAGAGAAAAAAAAAATTCAATCAAAATCATTCAAATACAATCACAATATTTCAACCGTATTATAAAACTAATAAGATTCAGTCATAATTTATCATAATTAATTGATAAGTTTTGAGAAATGAAAACCAATACAAAAATGAATTAAACCTTAAATCGAAGAGAAAATAATGAAAGGAAAAAAAGAAATAGAAAATCATAAACATACCATTTTTGAGGGAATTGAAGAGGAAAGAAAACCTGAGTCTTTTCTGATTCTTTAGCGTTTGATTTGTTGAATGATGTGATCTTCTTCAGTGTTTAACAGACACCAAATAATTAAATCTAACTGGAATTTTAGCATAATTAACAGCAAAAATAAAGAACCAACCTTTTCCTGGATGAATCATGTAAAGAAATTCGTTGGGGAGAAGAGGAGAGAAAGGGGAAAAAATGTTTCAATGTTTATCTCTCGTTTTGTTTAGAGGTGGGAATGAACCAGAGGGAAAATAATGAGATTTGTATAAAAGAGAGATATCTAGTCCACCGCTTGGACTCTAATAGTTTTTTTAAATATATTTTTTTCTTTCTTTCACTTGTATATTTCAAGTCAATTAAGTCAATTTTACTTTCAATTTTTTTTTTAATTAATTAATTAATTAATTAATTTTTTTTAAAGAGGATGCTATAATTAAAAAGCTTATTTTCAAAGAAACTAATTTAAAAAAAAAAAGGATGCTATAATTAACTGACATATCGCTCTTTTAATAACTATTGATTTGGGTCCAGTCCATATCATTATACCTCTAGCCTCTTAGTAAATAACCATCTAAAGTCATAAAAATTGGGGTAAACTATTTAACAATGATTTAACCTATTTAGAATTTCAAATTAAGATAAATTTTAGAAATTACTATACAATCCATGTTATGTTACTATTACGAAGACATGTCTATTAAGTAATTCTACAAACTCGAAGGCTTGTATTTATCATTTGACTTTAAATAATAATAATAATAATAATAAGGGATGCTATAACTAAAATCTTAATAAAAAGCTATTTATTAAGTAATTATATAAAGTTTAAGGGTTGTATTTGTAATTTACTTTTAAAAAAATAGAATTAAAAAAAAAAGTCAAAGAAATTAAAAGAAAAATAAAAGGGATGCTGTAATTCCAGCGTGCGTTTCACAATTTTTATATATAGTATAGATATAGATATAGAATAGATAATAGATATAGATATTTATTTTTAAAAATTTATTATAATATTTAAACGATAAAAAATCATCCGTCATAAACACGGTCACACGCGGAGCCAATCCACTTCAAAATCCCTCTTTTTTCTCTCTCTCTTACAAGTTTTGATTTTGATTCGATTCTACAGATCGGGAAAAAGAAACCTAGAAATTCAATTCACCGACTTCCGACACCGACGAAACGTAATGGGGAACACGGAGAAGCTGCTGAACCAGATAATGGATCTGAAGTTCACGTCGAAGTCGCTGCAGAGACAAGCGAGGAAGTGCGAGAAGGAAGAGAAAGCCGAGAAATTGAAAGTCAAGAAGGCGATCGAGAAAGGGAACATGGACGGCGCTCGAATCTACGCCGAGAACTCCATCCGCAAGCGCACCGAGCAGATGAACTACCTCAGACTCTCCTCCCGCCTCGACGCTGTCGTCGCTCGCCTCGATACTCAGGCTAAGATGACCACCATCAACAAATCCATGGCCAATATCGTCAAATCCCTCGAATCCACCCTCGCTACTGGTAACAAAAATAAAAAAATTCAAATTTTGTTTCTTAATGTTTGTGGAATTTTATTTATTTATCTATTAATTGTAAAATTTAGTTAATTGTTTGATTGCGGATGACATAGATTGAAACCTGCTTATATGTGTTTGTGAAATTTTGATTTCGGGTTTCGGGATGAGTTTGTGAAGGAAAGTCTAGGGTTACAAAATTGATAAATTGGGAAATTCAGGGTACGGCAAGTTTTGTTTTTTGACTTGGTTCTGCGTATGGGGTTTTGTGATGATGATCATATATGTTCTGATAATGGAGAGGATTCATTCGAATTAAGTGAACTAAATCCATTTTTTTAGAAAGAAATTAATAGAAAGGTGATCAGGTGTAGGGATTAGTTCCATTACGATGTGGGAATTGCGTACAAGTAGAATGGGATCAAGTGTTTGCAGAAGTTTGGCTTTATTAACAATTTTAGTAATCTGCATTTGTTTAGGAAATAGTTTTAATGGTTTTGATTACATTATATTGGGGGTTCAGGGTTCGTGTAGTATTTATGCATTTGAAGATCGCTGTTGAATGTAATATAGTCGATTACATTTCTGGTACTTGTATATAAATTCATTTGTGAGGCATAAATGGAAACACTAATCTTTGAACTCTTTACAGGTCTACATTTTTGTGAGTTGTGATAATGTAGGAATTGCATTCTTAGCGTATTGCTGTATTGTTAGTGTATAGAAGGGCAGTGCATATTCAGTTCATTGAATTATAAGCTTGAATCTGTACTTGGGTTGATTAACATTTTGAATCAATTGCTTGTTTCAGGTAATTTGCAGAAGATGTCAGAAACCATGGATCAGTTTGAGAAGCAATTTGTGAACATGGAAGTGCAGGCAGAGTTCATGGAGAGTGCTATGGCAGGGTCTACTTCACTGTCCACGCCGGAAGGAGAGGTCAACAGCTTGATGCAGCAAGTGGCTGATGATTATGGGCTGGAGGTTTCAGTTGGGCTCCCACAGCCAGCTGCACATGCTATTCCGACCAAGCAACCGGAGAAAGTCGATGAGGATGATTTGTCAAGGCGTCTTGCTGAGCTCAAGGCTAGAGGTTAAAATGCTAGAATTGGGTCATTCATATGTGAAATTATGGTCATTGCGATCATATTCAAACTTGGGAGAACTTATTGTATCTGTAAATTTGCTGAATTGGGTTGTGAATTTATTATGTACGCATAATGGTTTGCATATGGATGCTGATGCCGTTTAAATGTGATATCTTGTAGATCTTTATATTATATCATTAACTCCGGTTCTTAATATATGAAGAAATACATGCTTTGGGTGTTTGATTGTGTAATCAGGGTGGCTTCAAGTTCTTTACGGAATTCATAGATGCTAAAAAATGATTGGATTTTGATATTTATATACCTTTAGGAATCATCAGGGGTGGGATCCTACGTGTTGTTTTTCATAATATATGTGACAATCAGTTTTGTAGTTATAACCTTGATTGTCATATATGATAAATTGTGATACCGCACAAAATAAAACATGTTAGATCCCGTTCTTGAATTGTCTTGTATATGCCTTTATCTTGGTGTAAAGAATAAGGTATATCGATTACAAAAACATATGCAAGAGGTGTAATGTGTATGCCAAGGTACTGACATACGTGATATGCACCTGTATACATTCCTGGAACACTCATTATACTGATTTGAGGTGTTTTCGATTATATGTACACATTTGGTAGTCGTATACAAATGCTAATGCCTTTTTATGTGATATCTTCTGGATCTTTAGTGTGATTGATATTAACTCCAGTTTTTCAATCGATATGATATTTTCATTCTGCTTTTCTTGCTAGATCATCTGCTGGTGTTAGACTCTGGTTCTTAATTGTTATAGCCTAAGTTTAGATATCTAAAATGGTTTAGAAACATTTGGTTTTCAACAAAGAGGTTGCTGTTTAAATCCCTAGGATATTTATATCCGTTTCTCGAATACTAAGCTGTAGAATTTGATGAAATAGAAAAGCTGAGAGACTTTTTTTAGAATCTAGTACAGTTTGTGTAATTGTTGTTTGGTTTTGTAGAATTTTCGCTCTTCATCAATGGCAAAATATTACAGTTGAAAAAAATGAAGATGAGGGTCTATTTATGGATATAGATAGATGATTATTCTTGCATTGTAAGCTCTCTGTTTTTTCCTGAATCTGTTGGGCAGGCTAACTTCAAACCATGGATCTTATTCGACGACAGCTACAGACTATGAAAGTGGAAATCAGCGACTCAAATGCCTGACAGAAAGCATCTTATATTACTTTAAGATTTCAGACAAGAACATCTTAATATGTTAAAACGAAGGGAAAGCAATTCTGCACTCCCGTTTCTTTTCAAAAACAAATAGAATGTTTTTTAAAGTGCTGCTTCCTCTTTTCTTTTTTAAAGGAGGACAGTTGCATATACAAAGCAGAAGCTTGTCAAATGTGTAGATACATATAAGACGATAAACCTGGTCTTTCAATCTCATCAAAATTATGAAAGACTGAATTACTCCACTACAGAATACCTGCTACACTCTTAGTTACATAACAGACAAAAGATATGATTCTATTTAATGTAGTGGGTAATAATTTTCAATTCTTAGAATTGTTTTACCTTGTAGATGCTTCTAGTTTTATGAGTAAATAGAGATTTGTTTCTGTTTATTATGCATAATTATTAAAACTCATTTTTTTTTAATCGTTAATTTGATCGGTTCAAAAGAAGAGGAAAACATGATGGAGTTATTTTCTTTGAGTATGATAAAACTATGGAAGAAATGGAATCTGCGTGTGGTGGTTATATTTAGCCTCACTCTCTAAATAGTACTGATCACACTCGGTAACCGCAGAAAGCACAATCATAAACTTTGGATTAGTATTGTTTTATTGTATGTCTACTTATCGGCAGATGTCAATATGTCATTGCAACTTTTACTCTCAGTATAATCACAAATAATGTTTCAGATATTTATGAAGAGGAGGGTGGATCTATGGATGCAAACACTGAATTAACTGTATTTTGGGCATCATTTCTTCTGTTGCACTTGGGAGGGCCTGCCAGCATAACTGCTTATGCCTTGGAGGACAATGAGCTATGGTTACGGCACTTTCTTGGACTCGTTGTCCAAACAGGAATGACAATTTACATCTTTATCATGGCTTGGACCGGCTCCCATCTTTCAATTCTATATCTCTTAATGTTTGTTGCAAGCCTCATCAAGTATGGAGAAAGAACTTGGGTGCTCAGGAAAGCAAGCACTATAGGGATCAAAATATAGATTTGTGGAAACTATAGAGACCAGTTAACATAATACTGAAAACCGAGTAACTAGTTTGTCTATTAGGTCAAACTAGAGGGACTAAAATGAATTTCACCCTTAAAATAAAAAATGAATTTTCTTGTATGCAGCAAAACACTAGTTAGCAAATTTGTCGTGATTGTTGTGTTTTCTCTCTATTTACACAATCATCAAGATTTGGCTGCATCCAAAGTAAATTTTCGACAAATTTACACAATCATCGCGATTTGGCTGCATCCAAGTAAATTTACGACAAATTTACGGAGTTTGAATATGTAATACTTGAATGATTCTTTAGTCTTTAGTCTTTAGCCATTTTCTTTAGTCTTTAGGCTCATAAAAAATGTATTCTTTAGTCTTTACTCATTTTCTTTATTATAGGAAGATAGTTGCATAAGGCAGTTCATTTTGAAATGAAAGATCTGATCCTTTTTCTCTCATGAAATATACAAGTAACTGAGTTCTTCAACTACTGCTTGCTGGTACCTGCTATACAGTTTCAGTTGCATCAGAGACAAGGTATGATTCTATATATGTAAATATTATTGATTTTAAAACTATTTTATTTCTTCTAATTTAAAGTAGGCTTATACTTATATCGAGAGCTAATCAGGTGTGGAATCTCACCTTTTTTTTCATATTTATATAGGGTAAATATCCTGGTGGCCATCGACTTATGCCACCACTATCAAAATGGCCACTAGATGGGGAATTGGTTTCAAAATGACCATTTTTGGCAAACACTATTATACTAATGGTTATTCCATCAAATTCCATCCAATGAGTGACATTTTGGTAAATAAGTGGATGACATTAATTTATTTTAGATATTTTTTGGAAATCAATTTTTTCTTTTGTTTTTTTAAAACAAATAATTATATTTTGTGTGTGTATGTAGTTATATACGTATAACATATCTCAAACATATATATATATATATATATTTCTTTTTTGAAAAGATTAAAGCTACAAAATCTAAAAATTCTAAAAAATATATTTGAGATAAGTTGAAAAGAAATATATACATATATTTTTTGAGAAGATTAAGGCTATAAAATCTAAAAATTCTAAAAAGTATATTTGAGATAAGTTGAAAAGAAATATATATATATATATATATTTGAGATATGTTATACGTATATACACACATTAAATATAATTAGTTGTTTCAAAAAACAAAAGAAAAAATTGATTTTCAAAAAATATCTAAAATAAATTAAGTCATCCCATTATTTACCAAAATACCACTCATTGGATGGAAATTGATGAAATTGGATGGAATGGTCATTAGTGTAACAATGTTTGCTAAAAATGGCCATTTTGAAACCAATTCCCCATCCTGTGGCAATTTTGATAGTGGTGGCATAAGTTTATAGTCACCAGGGTAATTATCCCTATTTATATTAACTTGTTGATCGATTGTTATAGTTTTGTGAATAACAAAAGCTTTCTTGCTGTTTAATATGTGTAAGAATTAAAATTCAATTTTGAATTGTTAATCTGACAGTTCAAAAGAAGGGAAAACAAGATGAGGTTAATTTCTTTTAGTGCGAGGCAACTATGGAAGGAATGGAATCTGAGAGTGGCGGTTCTACTTAGCCTGGTTCTCCAAACAATATTGATCACACTCGGTAATCGTAGAAAGCACAATCATAAACATTGGATTAGAATTGCTGTATGGTGTGTCTACTTATCTGCAGATATCATTGCAACGTTTGCTCTCGGTATAATTACTAATAATGTCTCAGGTATTTATGATGAAAAAGGTGGATCTATGAATGTAAACACTGAATTAACTGCATTTTGGGCACCATTTCTTCTACTGCATTTGGGAGGGCCTGAAACCATAACTGCTTATTCCTTGGAGGACAATGAGCTGTGGTTAAGGCACTTTATTGGACTCGTTGTCCAAACGGGAATGGCAATTTACGTCTTTATCATGGCTTGGACTGACTCCCATCTTTCAATTCTGTATCTCTTAATGATTATCGCAGGCCTCATCAAGTATGGAGAAAGGACTTGGGTGCTCAGGAAAGCAAGCATCCAGACAATCAGAGAGTCGTTAGCCGATGACGGAATAAACTTTTCTGACGGAATAAACTTTTCTGATTTTCATCAATCTGCTTATGGTCATTATGATACATTATTTGTTGCATATCGTTTAGTGCGTGTATATTTTAGGCCTCGCCTTCTGAATGTTAAAGTACCATCGCTAAGTGCAAGTATCATCGCATCAACCTCTTCAGAAAAACTGTTTAAAATAATTGAAATGGTACTTGGATTCATGTACGATATTCTTTACACCAAAGCACCTCTTCTCGATACTCGTTGTGGATTAGCCCTGCGAGTGATCACATTTTTTCTTACCTCATCTGTTTTGGTGCTCTTCCCTGTTGTTGTTATTCATGACAAACACAAGTTTTCAAATTCTGATGTTACCGTAACATACATCTTGTTAGTAGGAGCTATTATTCTTGAATTATATTCGGCTGTATTAATACTCTCCTCCGATTGGTTTCTTGTTTGGTTGATCAAGCATGAAAAATTTTCCACCAAGAAAGCCCTTGAATCTTTTCTAACACAGAAGAGGTGGTCAAATAACATGTGTCAATTCAGTCTGCTAAGCTTCATTATCAAAGAAAAACCCCTGCCTTGCCCGAATATCCTGAAGCACTTACGCCTTGATAAAAGGCTAGAAAAGCAACGGTATGCAGCTGACATGGAAATCCCCAACAACTTGAAAACTCTCGTCGGGTTGTATCTCCGAGAGAAAGAAAAGCATTCTCAAATTGGCCCACCAAATAGCATCCCTGTGAACCCTGTCGGTCTAAACTTCACCGAAGAGCTTGAGAAAAGCATTATAGCTTGGCATGTCGCTACAGATATAAGGTATGAGTTGGATGGAGAGGATATAAAGCAACATGGGCGAGCTTTTGAATTACATTGTCAATTGATCTGTCAAATTTCAAGATATATGTTCTATTTGGTGGTACGATATCCTGACATGATATCAGATGGAAGTAAGATTCAGATTACACTTCCATCAATTTTATGGGCTGCACGCTCTATAAAATTCACAAGCAAAATTGAAGCATGCCAACGTTTCGAAGAATTGCTTACCGTTTCAGAAACATATTTAAATCAACTGCAATTGGTTAATGAAGAAGACGACAATAACAATATCAAAATATTCCTCAAGAATAAATTACCCGGGTTGTTGAGAAAATTAAGTGAACAGGTACGTACATATTCTTTTAATCAAATTATGATCAATCCATGGTTTTTATTATAATATTTTCATCAAAATTTTATGACAGATGTCATTGGAAGAGAGGTGGAAGATAATCAGCTGGACATGGTTAGAAATGCTGCCATATGCAGCCATCAAATGTAGAGGAATCCAGCATGCTCAACAGTTGAAAAGTGGTGGAGAATTCCTTACTCATGTGTTGGGTTTCTCAGTTATTTTCGAGTTCACTGACGAAGATTTTACATCAGACCCATCAGATGCTCCGTCATTCAATTCGTTGACGCCCCTTCTTAACAGGTAACGATATTAAAGCTATATTAATTAAGCAGTTTCATTATTGTATTAAAATTCATATAACTATATTTATTTAACGTTAAAATGTAGACATTACAAAACTGATCATGTTTAAGTTTACAAAATTCGTGCTATGTTGTATGGTTTTAATGCAAGCTTTGTGAACTTAACATGAATTCTAGATTCTGTTAGTTGTAGGATCCTTCATTTTTGAACTTTAGTACTTAGCAAACTTCAAACATTAAGAATTCACTAAGGTATTAAACTCCTAATATAATGTTAAGTGAGGTGTTGGATCGGTAACGTTGTATAACTAAAGATCTTAATTTTTTTTTTCAAGACTCATTATATATATATATGAATATATATATAAATTGTGATATATTATCATTGATGTGAGTGTGTGATACTTTTCATTTTTCCTATTATAGGCCCGAGCTATTTGATTTTCCTGAAGAGGATAGTATTCCTGAACAGGATAGTATTCCTTTGGAGGATAGTATTCCTGAAGAGGATAGTACTTCTTCAGAGGATGGAAACAACCCATACTGCTTTTATGGAATGCAATCCATACGGATTGATTGATGGATGTATAGATGAAGAAAAGGTGAAAGGATCGATGATGCAAACATGATTGTATTATGTTTCTAGTTTTTTTTTTTTTTTTTTAACTTTTCTTCTATCGATCAATATGTATTTATTTTTCTTAAACGTGTATGTATCATTGGAACTCTGCTTTAACAACTTTACTTGTATGATCAATTACTGGAATGCTTCGATGATTGATGTCTGAAACACAACTCTCAAAATCAATGGATGTTAATTAATTAGTCACAAAGAGTTATATGCTTATATGCTTTTCAGAGACCAATTCACAAAGAGTTACTCAGAGGTTGATTACTATTTTCAATTTACTGATGAGAAACTTCATATGCTTGAACATCTAGAAGTTGTTGGGTATATATGCTTTGATGCTTAACTAATTGTATTTACAGGTTCCATTTTTATCTGAACACATTGATTTTTTATATGAAATATTATTAAACTATTTAATTTTAATGCTTTTTAAATTTTTTTTAATGATTTTAAAAAAATAAATTTGTTTTTTATTTTCTAACATATTTTTACTGTATATATATATTTTTCATTATTATTTAGTTCAATTATAGAAAAAAATCACTTAAATAAACATATTTCATTATATTTAAATGAAGTCAACTAACAGTTGTGGTAGCCAAAAATAGCACATCCCAAATAGTAACCAAGCTTTTATTGATCTGGACTGCTGACAAGCCCAAATACTTTTTTATGAATCAGGCCCAATTGTAGGCCCAAGAGCAAGTGCAAACCTTGGTTAAGTCTACAAAGACCAAGTCTGTGTGTAGACTAAGTCTGTGATGTTGCTCAACTATCAACAAAATCAAAGATATTCAGATATCTTGGCCAAGATAAGTGGGATCACATAATCTCCTTGTGAAAGACAATTTCACATTTACTATAAATAGAGGCATCTTGTCATTTGCGAAAAGGGAAGAAAAAAAGAGAGAGGGACATGATTTGCTCTCCCACTCACAAAAAAATAGAAAAGCAAGAGGACAAATGGAGCCCACTCAATTTGTTTATTATTTTGGTTCAACTTGTTCAATTTATCAATTGATCCACAACAAACATCCTTGTTCTTGAAGACCATTCGATTAACATCCGTATTTTCTACATCATATAAAACTCGTTCGACAATGGTCTTGCCTCGTCTCCTCCTAACAATTTAATTTGCTAAACACTTAACCCAAGCGAACATAAGGCTCTCCAAACAACACTGCCCAAGATTCGACAGCTTCGTTTAAGGTTTGATTTATGTTTAATTCATTTTAATTGTTGATTTTAAATTATTTTATTTATTGATAAATTGTCTAACTCGAGCATCGAAGAGTCCCCAATGGGACACCCCTCGCCTCTCGTTACGTTCCACCTTCTTATTTTTTACAGGATCTCGTAGCGCACGGCTTACTATTTTTCGCTTTACCATTGTCAGTGCCCACCAATTTACGAAAAATTCAACTGGAGATTTTCGGGCTCTTCAACAGTCAACTAATAATAGGTAATTTTTGCTGATTATTCAAATTAAAGGGTTTGATTTGACATTTAATCAAAAGTTAGAAGCTATTTATAATTCTCCTAAAAAAAATCTTAGAGGGTTGTTTATTTATGGGAAAATTGCACAAACTTACCCTAATATTTCCCATTATGGCATAATATTCAACTAATACCTTTAATTGCACAAACAGCCCCTCCTATTAGTCAACTTCAGTTAAAGATAACCATTGACCATGATTTTTTTTTTGAAAGCCCAAAATTGCCCCTGCACTTTATTACAAAAAAAATCTTAAGCCCTTTGTTTAAAACATTATCTACTTTAAATTATTAGAATAAAAAAAAATAAACACTAAGTATAATCCTTTTTAAATAAAAAAAATTCAAAAATAATATATTAAAAACAAAACAATTTAAGAAAACGTTATTTTGAGAAAATAAAATTTAATAATATATTAAAAACAAAACAAAAAAAAATGTTATTTTGAGAAAATATAATTTAAAATTATGCAAGTCCAATATAAATAGTAATAATGTGTTATATATATTTTTTTATTTTTTTTGTTTTTATTATATTATTTTTGATTTTTTTTTTATTTAAAAAAGATTAAGTTTAGTATTCTAAACACAAATATAAATAAAATCATCAAAAGTTTGAAATAAAAATATAATCATTTGTTATAATAAAATACAACAGCACCGAAAATTTGTTCAATGTTCATCTCTATAAGACAAAATAATTTGACTCAATATAAATTACGCATTATATTTTGATTCAAAAATAAAAAAAATAAATACTAACCATAATCCTTTTTAAATAATAAAAATATGTTTTAAATTTCAAAAATATGTAGCACATTACCACTATTCATATTGGACTTGCATAATTTTAAATTATATTTTCTCAAAATAACATTTTTTTTTGTTTTGTTTTAAAAATATTATTAAATTGTATTTTCTCAAAATAACGTTTTTCAAAATTGTTTTGTTTTTAATATATTATTTTTG
This sequence comes from Acer campestre, assembly GCA_954870605.1. Taxonomy (NCBI): domain Eukaryota; kingdom Viridiplantae; phylum Streptophyta; class Magnoliopsida; order Sapindales; family Sapindaceae; genus Acer; species Acer campestre. The sequence continues at coordinate 56,534,009 of OX940799.1, read as the reverse complement.
AATTTTTTTGATTTAAAAAGGATTATGTTTAGTAGTTATTTTTTATATTCTAATAATTTAAAGTAAATAATGTTTTAAATAAAAGGAAATTAAGATTTTTTTATAATAAAGTGCAGCGGAAATTTTGGGCTTTCAAAAAAAATAATGGTCAATGGTTATCTTTAACCGGAGTTGACTAATAGGAGGGGTTGTTTGTGCAATTAAATGCATTAGTTGAATATTATGCCATAATGGGAAATGTTAGGGTAAGTTTGTGCAATTTTCCCTTTATTTATTTACTCTTTTTAAGTATTATATAAATTTAGGTGGGTCCGAACCCAAAATATTAAAAGCCGAATCGCGTAATTATTACGCAATATCCGCGTTTAAATATATCCACACCGCCGTTGGAAAACATAAACCCTAAATCGAAAATTTTGGGTTTTTTTCTCGAGTGATATGCTTTGTCGTTTGGGCCGCCGCTGTCGTCGATCGGGCTATGCTTTGCCTTAATTGTATCCTCTCGGGTGTCCACGACGGTCCAAGAGGTGCGGCCGAATGTTTCTTCCGGACACGTTGCCCTGTAAATGAAAAGGATCGATTAGTGGAGTCTTACCTCACTCTGTTTGTACATGAATGAGGGTTTGTTCATAAATTTCGGAGGCATACTTCAGTATATTTGTATTTAATTACTTGTGTAGTTTGTAAATTTCATCTCTTGTTTACAGCGATATGTATTTCATCTCTCTGTTGTTTTACTTTAATATATTTCAAAGTGTTACTTCAGTTATTCATATATTTTTAACATTTACAACTATTATGGTAAATATTTTTTACTTTTTTTTTTTTTTTTTTTTTTTAGATTTCATATTTACAATTATTTTGACCGAATGTTTCTTCTGAAACTTCAAACTCATCTATCAAGTTGTGGAAAATGAAAAGGGTCAATTATTAGAGGCATTCACTCTCTGTTACTACATGAATGATTATGTGTTTGTAATTTTTCAGAGGCATACTTCAGTATATTACTATTTGTTAAAAATTTTCTTTTATTAGTAACGCTTATTTTTCGTTTATTTTTTATTATTGTTATTTAAAATTTTTTTAGTTGCATGAGTCTTTATGAGCATCAAACACATCGTACGTATGTCAATTCCAAGCCAATAATACACGTGTTTGCATGTTTGAGGATAATTTCAACTTTTTCATATTTTTACCTAAGTTTTGTTTTTCAGTTTAATGTGCCTTCCTTATGTTTAAACACATCTCTACATGGATTTTTGCTTCGTTTATATGATCATTTGAAGGCAAAGTTCAATTTATTTATATGTTTTTGAAAGTATACTTCAACTTATTATTATTTTGTCAACCTCTTTTTGATATTTAATTTTTTAATTGAACATGTCTTCAGGAGATCAAAACTCATATTAGGTTGATGTAAGAGCATCTTCAATGCAGTGCCAAATATCTGTGCCAATGCTAAAATTTAGCACAAGGTGTAAAAAACGTCCTCCAATGCAGTGCCAAATGATGTGCCAAATTTGGCATATGCTATATTGTGTGCCAAATTTGGCACATAATATAGCATATGCCAAATTTGGCACAGCAATAAATGCTCCTTTTTTAATTACAAAAATACCACTATATATATTTTTTAAATGAAAGAATGAATGTATTAATTGAACTTTGCATTGGAAAAGAAAAAGAAATAATAAATGCATTAATGATAGATGTTTACTTTTATAAGTTTAATTAATAAAATAATAAAAATAGCATTTTATATAGGATTGTGCATTGGAGCACAATGCTAAATTGATGTGCCAAATATAGCATTTTACACTTTTTTGTGCCAAATTTGGCATTGGCATTGGCATATGCATTGGAGATGGTCTAAATTAGAGTTCCCTCATAGAACTATAGAAGAAGGATACTTTTCTTTATTTCTATGTGATCATATTGAAGACATGTTTCAATAATTTTTAGTTTTCTATTTTTGTTTTTATAATGTATAATTTGTATATCAGTAATACCTAAGTTCTTGTGTTACACTGCATGACACCAAATCTAATCTCCATCCTTGGTATTACCAATACTACAAGCTTGGTGCAAGAATTACCAACAATAGATTTTGGTGTTCATATGTGGTATGAAATTGGAAAGCTTCCCATGGGCTGTCCATTTCAATTGTATATGACAATAATTGGACTTGGAAGGGGGATGATAAACACAATTCCATTTTCTTGTCTATATAGCTATCTGTGGGAGCGGCAGTTGATAATATAAATGGAGTGTTCCTACTTCTCCTTTGACCACCAAATCAAGTTGCTAATCACCATCTCTCTGTTCCTACGCATTGTATTGTGGTGGTTGTATATTGCTTCACAACCTTGACAAGAAAGATTCTTTTTGTCTTTTGATGTAAACGGTAATTATGAATTGCCATGTTATGTGAAAGCTTGGTTACTAACTTCCGATGGTTATATGAAGTACAATACTGTGACAAAAGTGACCTTGATAGTCATTATATTACTTGGTTAATCGTTTGATAATCTTTTTTTTTTTTTTTTTTTACCGGAATGAGACCTTACACAACTTCTATATGAAAAACCACAATATTTCTTTGTTGGAACGTTCATTTATTGCTCTCTTTTTTTTATACAAATCATTTATTGTTCTTATTAATTCGTGGTAATAAGTGGGGTGCCCTTACAATTTATAACATTTTAAAAACATATTAATGGGGTGTAAATACAAAAGGGGTGTACATACGATTTTCAAGGGGTGCAAATATTGTCACTCTAATATTTATTTACTGAACTGACACGTACAAGCTATGCAGCACACTGGGCCAATTATGGGCCCAATATCGACTCAGCTTGGGCAGCTCAGTCCATCAAGAAATCCAGTGTGGCCCTCAACATTAGTGCAACCGGGCAACCATTTTGAGAAGTCTCCTAGGCTCTTTGGTGTCTGATAAAAAAAAAAAAAAAAGGACAAATTGCACAAACTGCACCTGATTTCTGTCATAATTACAAGAATGTGGCATTTTTGGGGTTATTGACATAAAACCTATCCGACGCTCGCCGAGACTATTATGCAAATGATACCACTTTTATGGAATGCAAGTTGAGGATGATTGATTGATGGATGTATAGATGAAGAAAAGCTGAAAGGAATCGATTACCCAAAAAGTGGTAGTCTTGTATTCTTGATTGTATTATGTTTAATTTTTTTTTTTTAACAAAAAAAATTAAACATTTCTTCTAAAAATAGATCAATATGTATTTATTTTTTTTATACATGTCAATATCATTATTATTGAACGTTATCATATTCACTAGGAGCTCTGCTTTAGCAACTTCACTTGTATGATTTGTGTGCTCAACTACCTGGAATGTTTTGACAATTGATGTCTGAAGCACAACTCTCAAAATCAATGGATATTAATTAGTCACTGCCCTTAATGGTTATATGCTTTTCAGAGACCAATTCATGAAGAGATACTTTTCATTTTCATTGAAGCAAAAATAATACATTGTCGAGATTTGTTATTTTTTTCTCTCTAGTAATAGTTTCATTCAAACCTATTTTTGTTTTTGGACAGATTTAAAAGACCTGACTTGGATCTTCAATGTGATTGACTTCCAGGTGTTTGATTATATGTACACACTTGGTAGTTGTAAACAACTACTAATGCCTTTTATGTAATATCTTCTGGATCTTCAATGTGATTGATAGAGATGATATTTACGTTCTGCTTTTATTGCAAGATCATCTACCGGTCTAACCATGTTAGACTCTGGTTCTTAATTGTTATAGCATAAGTTTAGATAAGTGAAAAGGGAAATCAAAATGGATGTTATTCGAGGAAAGCTACAGACTATGAAAGTGGAAATCAAAATCAAAATGCAGAATAGTTGCAAGTCATAGGTGATGACTCAAATGCCTGACAGAAAGCATCTTATATATTTTTTTTTGATAAGGCAGATTTTATTTCAACAGCAAGGCTGCACACAACAAGCACAGCACCAGCAAAACAAAAACACCAAAGCAAAACAAGAGACGAACACCCCAAACCCACCCAGACTACCTCTTATATTACTTTAAGATTTCAGACAAGAACATCTTAATCTGTTAAAACGAAGGGAAAGCAATTCTGCACTCCGTTTCTTTTCAAAAACAAATAGAATGTTTTTTAAAGTGCTGCTTCCTCTTTTCTTTTTTAAAGAGAAACTTGTCAAATGTGTAGATACATATAAGACAATAAACCTGGTCTTTCAATCTCATCAAAATTATGAAAGACTGAATTACTCCACTACAGAATACCTGCTACATTCTTAGTTACATAACAGACAAAAGGTATGATTCTATTTAATGTAGTGGGTAATAATTTTCAATTCTTAGAATTGTTTTACCTTGTAGAAGCTTCTAGTTTTACGAGTAAATAGAGATTTGTTTCTGTTTATTATGTATAATTATTAAAACTCATTTTTTTTAATGGTTAATTTGATCGGTTCAAAAGAAGAGGAAAACATGATGGAGTTATTTTCTTTGGGGGTATTATCATTAAAGTCTCTACTTTTTCATTAATTGTCACATTTTTAAGAGTCTTTGTCATATTAATCACTTTAGTCCCTTGTTTTTTTAAAATACATCACTTTAGTCCTTCCGTTAGTCACTAGTTAGTCAAAAACAACAGATTCAGGGGCATTTACGTCCTTTAAGTATTAAATTTCAACTTTTTGACACATGCACATTAATTAAGAAAAAATTCTGACATCATAGAAATATAATAAAAAATTTAAAAGAACAAAAAAATACAATGAAAATCATATGTATAATCCAACTACACCTTTAATAAAAAACTTACTTTCTTTTTCAATCATCAACTGATCAACTACATCGATTATGGAAGAAGAAAATTTAAAGAAAACAAATAATGACATTTTTTTTTGAAAGATCTGGTACCTAGTTCTTCTTTCCATCTCCTACTTCAATCTTCATCAACAACTTCTCAACCGCCCAGATCTCCATTATCTTCTTCTTCTGTCTGATGACTTTCTTGATAGTTCCTTTATTGATTTTTTGCAATGCAAAATGGCGCTTTGTATGTTATCCTGTTGCTGCAGCAGCGAATCATCTCTCCGTTGCATGAAAGGTCCAACGGGTGCGGCGGCCACCGCGGAAGACGCCGACCGGCTCTTCTCCAGATGCTTGCACACGACCCTTAGTCTTTTCGGTGTGTTCGCATACAGCTTCTGGCTCTTCAATTGAGTCTCGGCGGGCTCGGTTTTCACTTCCATTTGGCTCTTCTCTATCGTCGGTTTCGGCTTTGGCCGTGGAAGGCGGAGACTGGACGGACTTCGCGGCGGAGTTGAGGCTCAACTTACTAGAGAACTTCAGTTTCTCGATCTTTGGAGATCTGGAGAACTTCAGTTTTTTTTTTTTTTTTTTTTTAATATTGATTACTTGTTGAAACGACAATCTTTGGGCCCAAAACCCATAAAAAAAACCCACCTTTTGGCTCAAAAAAATCCAACCTCGACATGCAAGATCAACAGGAGTCACCACTCCAGTATCTGCTCAAAGACCCTCTCCCTGTGTAAGTTTTGTGAAGAGGACGGTGGTGAGAGACACAACACAAACACAATTAGTTCGTTTGATCTGGAAACGATGGAGATCATCATTTTTTTAATCTTAATTTTTAATATTTATTATAATTTTCTGCTCATAATAATAAATTTTTTTTTTTTTTTTTAAAATTTGGGATTGAGAAAATCAAAGAAAATGGAAGAAAGAAAAAAAATGCAAAAGAAAATGAAGTGCATCGATTTTTTTAATATTTTAATGTATTTAAAATAAAAATGGTGTGAGGGAGAAGAAGAGGAACATGTGAATGTTAGAAAAGAGGGGAAAATGAAATGAAATTTTCTGCGTTTGTTATTATTATTATTTATTTAATGATTTAATTATTGATAATTTTTTTGATTTTCATTTTAGTTTAAGGTTAAAATTGTCATTTCATTTACATTATATAATAGCAAGGGCAAAAGTGTACTTTAACCCACTCTATTAAAGTTGACTGTCAAACTTTGGTCAAATGGATTAAAATGATGTGTTTTGGAAAAAAGAGGGACTAAAGTAATGAATATGATAAAGACGTTTAAAAAGGTGACAATTCATAAAAAAGTAGGGACTTTAATGATAATACCCCTTTTCTTTGAGTATGAGGAAACTATGGAAGAAATGGAGTCTGCGTGTGGCGGTTATATTTAGCCTCACTCTCCAAATAGTACTGATCACACTCGGTAACCGTAGAAAGCACAATCATAAACTTTGGATTAGTATTGTTTTATTGTATGTCTACTTATCGGCAGATGTCAATATGTCATTGCAACATTTACTCTCGGTATAATCACAAATAATGTCTCATATATTTATGAAGAGGAGGGTGGATCTATGAATGCAAACACTGAATTAACTGCATTTTGGGCACCATTTCTTCTGTTGCACTTGGGAGGGCCTGACAGCATAACTGCTTATGCCTTGGAGGACAATGAGCTATGGTTACGGCACTTTCTTGGACTCGTTGTCCAAACAGGAATTACAATTTACATCTTTATCATGGCTTGGACCGGCTCCCATCTTTCAATTCTATATCTCTTAATGTTTGTTGCAGGCCTCATCAAGTATGGAGAAAGAACTTGGGTGCTCAGGAAAGCAAGCACTATAGGGATCAAAATATAGATTTGTGGAAACTATAGAGACCTGTTAACATAATACTGAAAACCGATTGACTAGTTTGTCTATTAGGTCAAACTAGAGGGACTAAAATGAATTTCACCCTTAAAAAAAAAATGAATTTTCTTGTATGCAGCCAAAGCACCGGTTAGCAAAATTTGTCGTGATTGTTGTGTTTTCTCTCTATTTACACAGTCATCACGACTTTGCTGCATCCAAAGTAAATTTAGGACAAATTTACACAATCATCGCGATTTACGACAAATTTACTGAGTTGGAATGTGTAATACTTGAATGAGCCATTTTCATAAAAAAATGTATTCTTTAGTCTTTACTCATTTTCTATATTATAGGAAGATTGTTGCATAAGGCAGTTCATTTTGAAATGAAAGATCTGATCCTTTTTCTCTCATGAAATATACAAAGTAACTGAGTTCTTCAACTACTGCTTGCTGGTACCTGCTATACAGTTTCAGTTGCATCAAAGACAAGGTATGATTCTATATATGTAAATATTATTAATTTTAAAACTATTTTATTTCTTCTAATTTATAGTAGGCTTATACTTATATCAAGAGCTAATCAGGTGTGGAATCTCACATTTTTTTCATATTTATATGGGGTAAATACCTTGGTGGCCATCGACTTATGCCACCACTATCAAAATGGCCACCAGATGGGGAACTGGTTTTAAAATGACCATTTTTGGCAAACACTATTATACTAATGGTCATTCCATCAAATTCCATCAAATTTTATTCATTTCCATCTAATTTCATCAAATGAGTGGCATTTTGGTAAATAAGTGGATGACATTAATTTATTTTAAATATTTTTTGGAAATCAATATTTTCTTTTGTTTTTTAAAACAAATAATTATATTTAGTGTGTATGTAGTTATGTACGTATATCATATCTCAAACACACACACACACATATATATATATATATATATATATTTTTTTTTTTGAAAAAATTGAGCCTACAAAATCTAAAAATTCTAAAAAATATATTTAAGATAATTTGAAAAGAAATATATATATATATATATTTGAGAAGATTATAGTTACAAATTCTAAAAATTCTAAAAAGTATATTTGAGATAAGTTGAAAAGAATATATATATATATATTCTCAAATATATATTCTTTTTTGAGAAGATTAAGGATACAAAATCTAAAAATTCTAAAAAATATATTTGAGATAAGTTGAAAAGAAACATATATATATATACACACACTAAATATAATTATTTGTTTCAAAAAACAAAAGAAAAAATTGATTTTGAAAAAATATCTAAAATAAATTAAGTCATCTCCTTATTTACCAAAATGCTACTCATTGGATGGAAATTGATGGAATAGGATGGAATGGACATTAGTGTAACAATGTTTGCCAAAAATGGCCATTTTGAAACCAATTCCTCATTCGGTGGCCATTTTGATAGTGAGTTTAGTTTATGGCCACCAAGGTAATTACCCCTATTTATATTAACTTGTTGATCGATTGTTATAGTTTTGTGAATAACAAATGCTTTCTTGCTGTTTAATATGTGTAAGAATTAAAATTCATTTTTGAATTGTTTATCTGATCAGTTCAAAAGATTGGAAAACAAGATGGGGTTTTTTTCTTTTACGAGGACACTATGGAATGAATGGAATCTGAGAGTGACCGTTCTTCTTAGCTTGGTTCTCCAAATAGTACTGATCACACTCGGTAATCGTAGAAAGCACAATCATAAACATTGGATTAGAATTGTTGTATGGTTTGTCTACTTATCTGCAGATATCATTGCAACGTTTGCTCTTGGTATAATTACTAATAATGTCTCAAATATTTATAATGAAGAATGTGTATGTATGACTGCAAACACTGAATTAACTGCATTTTGGGCACCATTTCTTCTACTGCATTTGGGAGGGCCTGACACCATAACTGCTTATTCCTTGGAGGACAATGAGCTGTGGTTAAGACACTTTCATGGACTCGTTGTCCAAACGGGAATGGCAATTTACGTCTTTATCATGGCTTGGACTGGCTCCCATCTTTCAATTCTGTATCTCTTAATGATTTTCGCAGGCATCATCAAGTATGGAGAAAGGACTTGGGTGCTCAGGAAAGCAAGCATCGAGACAATCAGGGAGTCGTTAGCCGATGACGGAATAAACTTTTCTGACGGAATAAACTTTTCTGATTTTCATCAATCCACTTATGGTCATTTTGATACATTATTTGTTGCATATCGTTTAGTGCGTGTATATTTTAGGCCTCGCCTTCTGAATGTTAAAGTACCATCGCCAAGTGCAAGTATCATCGCATCAACCTCTTCAGAAAAACTATTTAAAATAATTGAAATGGTACTTGGATTCATGTACGATAATCTTTACACCAAGGCACCTCTTCTCAAATCTCGTTGTGGATTAGCCCTGCGAGTGATCACATTTTTTCTTACCTCTTCTGTTTTGGTGCTCTTCCCTGTTGTTATTCATGACAAACACAAGTTTTCAAATACTGATGTTACCATAACATACATCTTGTTAGTAGGAGCTATTATTCTAGAACTATATTCAGCTGTATTGATACTCTGCTCCGATCAGTTTCTTGTTTGGTTGATCGAGCATGAAAAATTTTCCACCAAGAAAGCCCTTGAATCTTTTCTAACACAGAAGAGGTGGTCAAATAACATGTCTCAATTCAGTCTGCTAAGCTTCATTATCAAAGAAAAACCCCTGCCTTGCCCGAATATCCTGAAGCACTTAAGCCTTGATAAAAGGCTAGAAAAGCAACGGTATGCAGCTGACATGGAAATCCCCAACAACTTGAAAACTCTCGTCGGGTTGTATCTCCGAGAGAAAGAAAAGCATTCTCAAATTGGCTCACCAAATAGCATCCCTGTAAACCCTGTCGGTCTGAACTTCACTGAAGAGCTTGAGAAAAGCATTATAGCTTGGCATGTCGCTACAGATATAAGGTATGAGTTGGATGGAGAGGATATAAAGCAACATGGGCGAGCTTTTGAATTACATTGTCAATTGATCTGTCAAATTTCAAGATATATGTTCTATTTGGTGGTACGATATCCTGACATGATATCGGATGGAAGTAAGATTCAGATTACACTTCCATCAATTTTATGGGCTGCACGCTCTATAAAATTCACAGGCAAAATTGAAGCATGCCAACGTTTCGAAGAATTGCTTACCGTTTCAGAAACATATTTAAATCAACTGCAATTGGTTAATGAAGAAGACAACAATAACAATATCAAAATATTCCTCAAGAATAAATTACCCGAGTTGTTGAGAAAATTAAGCGAACAGGTACGTAGATATTCTTTTAATCAAATTATGATCAATCCATGGTTTTTATTATAATATTTTCATCAAAATTTTATGACAGATGTCATTGGAAGAGAGGTGGAAGATAATCAGCTGGACTTGGTTAGAAATGCTGCCATATGCAGCCATCAAATGTAGAGGAATCCAGCATGCTCAACAGTTGAAAAGTGGTGGAGAATTCCTTACTCATGTCTTGGGTTTCTCAGCTATTTTCGAGCTCACTCAAGAAGATTTTACATTAGACCCATCAGATGCTCCGTCATTCAATTCGTTGAAGCCCCTTCTTAACAGGTAACAATATTAAAGCTATATTAATTAAGCAGTTTTATTATTGTATTAAAATTCATATAACTATATTTATTTAACGTTAAAATGTAGACATTACAAAACTGATCATGTTTAAGTTTACAAAATTCGTGCTATGTTGTATAGTTTTAATGCAAGCTTTGTGAACTTAGCATGAATTCTGGATTCTGTTAGTTGCAGGATCCTTCATTTTTGAACTTTAGTACTTAGCAAACTTCAAACATTAAGAATTCACTAAGGTATTAAATTCCTAATATAATGTTAAGTGAGGTGTTGGATCGGTAACGTTGTATAACTAAAGATCCTAATTATTATTTTTTTTCAAGACGACCACAAAGAATCATCTTTTATATATATATATCGTGATATATTATCATTGATGTGAGTGTGTGATACTTTTCATTTTTCCTATTATAGGCCCGAGCTATTTGATTTTCCTGAAGAGGATAGTATTTCTGAAGAGGTTAGTATTCCTATGGAGGATAGCATTCCTGAAGAGGATAGTACTTCTACAGAGGATGGAAACAACCCATACTGCTTTTATGGAAAGCAACCCATACAGATTGATTGATGGATGTATAGATGAAGAAAAGGTGAAAGGATCGATGATGCAAACATGATTGTATTATGTTTCTAGTTTTTTTTATTTTTTATTTTTTTTTTAACTTTTCTTCTATCGATCAATATGTATTTATTTTTCTTAAACGTGTTACGTGTCAGTATCATTGGAACTCTGCTTTAACAACTTTACTTGTATGATTTGTGTGCTCAATTACTGGAATGCTTCGATGATTGATGTCTGAAACACAACTCTCAAAACCAATGGATGTTAATTAATTAGTCATTGTTTATATGCTTTTCAGAGACCAATTCACAAAGAGATACTCAGAGGTTGATTACTATTTTCAATTTACTGATGAGAAACTTCATATGCTTGAACATCTAGAAGTTGTTGGGTATATATGCTTTGATGCTTAACTAATTGTATTTACAGGTTCCATTTTTATCTGAACACATTGATTTTTTATATGAAATATTATTAAACTATTTAATTTTAATGCTTTTTAAAATTTTTTTTTTTTAATGATTTTATTACTTTGTTATAGCATATTGTTAAATATTTATTTTAAAAAATAAATTTGTTTTTTATTTTCTAACATATTTTTAGTATATATATATATTTTTCATTATTATTTAGTTCAATTATAGAAAAAAATCACTTAAATAAACATGTTTCATTATATTTAAATGAAGTCAACTAACAGTTGTGGTGGCCAAAAATAGCACATCCCAAATAATAACCAGACTTTTATTAATCTGGACTCCAGACAAGACCAGATACTTTTTATGAATCAGGCCCAATCGTAGCCCAAGAGCAAGTGTAAACCTTGGCTAAGTCTACAAAGACCAAGTCTGTGTGTAGACTAAGTCTGTCATGTTGCTCAAGTATCAACAAAATTAAAGATATTCAGATATCTTGGCCAAGATAAATGGGATCACTTGATCTCTTTGTGAAAGACAATTTCATATTTACTATAAATAGAGGCACCTTGTCATTTGCAAAAAGGTAAGAAAAAAAGAGAGGGACACGATTTGCTCTCCCACTCACAAAAAAATAGAAGAGCAAGAGGACAAATGGAGCCCACTCAATTTGTTTATTATTTTAGTTCAACTTGTTCAGTTTATCAATTGATCCACAACAAACATCCTTGTTCTTGAAGACCATTCGATTAACATCCGTATTTTCTACATCATATAAAACTCGTTCGACAATGGTCTTGCCTCGTCTCCTCCTAACAATTTAATTTGCTAAACGCTTACCCCAAGCGAACATAAGGCTCTCCAAACAACACCACCTAAGATTCGATAGCTTCGTTTATGGTTTGATTTATGTTTAATTCATTTTAATTGTTGATTTGAAATTATTTTATTTATTGATAAATTGTCTAACTCGAGCATCGAAGAGTCCCCAATGGGACACCCCTCGCCTCTCGTTCTGGTCTACCTTCTTATTTTTTTACAGGATCTCGTAGCGCACTGCTTACTATTTTTCGTTTTACCATTGTCAGTGCCCACCGACTTACAAAAAATTCAACTGGAGATTTTCGGGCTCTTCAACAGTCAACTAATAATAGGTAATTTTTGCTGATTATTCAAACCAAAGAGTTTGATTTGGCATTTAATCAAAAGTTAGAAGCTATTTATAATTCTCCTAAAAAAATATTAGAGGGTTGTTTATTTATGGGAAATTTGCACAAACTTACCCTAACATTTCCCATTATGACATAATATTCAACTAATACCTTTAATTGTACAGACAACCCCTCATATTAGTCAACTTCGGTTAAAGATAACCATTGACCATGATTTTTTTTTTGAAAGCCCAAAATTGCCCCTGCACTTTATTACAAAAAAAATCTTAAGCCATTTGTTTAAAACATTATCTACTTTAAATTATTAGAATAGAAAAAAATAAACACTAAGCATAATCCTTTTTAAATAAAAAAATTCAAAAATAATATATTAAATACAAAACAATTTAAGAAAACATTATTTTGAGAAAATATAATTTTAAATTATGCAAGTCCAATATGAATAGTGGTAATGTGTTACATATTTTAAATTTTTTTTTTTTGTTTTTATTATATTATTTTTGAAATTTTATTTTATTTTAAAAGGATTATGTTTAGTATTCTAAACACAAATATAAAAAAAATCATCAAAAGTTTAAAATAAAAATATAATCATTTGTCATAATAAAATACAGCAGCACCGAAAATTTGTTCAATATTCATCTCTATAAGACAAAATAATTTGACTCAATATAAATTACGCATTATATTTTGATTCAAAAATAAAAAAATAAATACTAACCATAATCCTTTTTAAATAAAAAAATATGTTTTAAATTTCAAAAATATGTAGCACATTACAACTATTCATATTGGACTTGCATAATTTTAAATTATATTTTCTCAAAATAACTTTTTTTTTTTTGTTTTTTTTAAAAAATATTATTAAATTGTATTTTCTCAAAATAACGTTTTCCTAAATTATTTTGTTTTTAATATATTATTTTTGAATTTTTTTGATTTAAAAAAGATTATGTTTAGTATTTATTTTTTATATTCTAATAATTTAAAGTAGATAATGTTTTAAATAAAGGGAAATTAAGATTTTTTTGTAATAAAGTGCAGGGGCAATTTTGGGCTTTCAAAAAAAATAATGGTCAAACCGGAGTTGACTAATAGGAGGGGTTGTTTGTGTAATTAAATGTATTAGTTGAATATTATGCCATAACGGGAAACGTTAGGGTAAGTTTGTGTAATTTTCCCTCTATTTATTTACTCTTTTTAAGTATTATATAAATTTAGGTGGGACCGAACCCAAAATATTAAAAGCCGAATCGCGTAGCATTACGCAACATTAGAGCATCTCCAATGCAAGCGTGGCTTGTGAAAAAAAGAGATGCCACGTAGGATAAATAGACGTTATGTTAACAATTGTGTCTCCAATGCAACCGTGCATATTCAACCTCAAGCTGACGTGGCAAAAAAAGTATTAGACATTGTCAACATGACCGTCCACTTTCAGACGGTCTGTTGCACAACTACTTTTTAGGTTGACTCAACAAACATTTAAAACTGATATTAATTTTTCATATATTTTTGGTAAGAAAATAAAAAAAAAAAATAAAACAGGAAAAAAAAAATGGACACGTCATTAAAAAAATTGTGTTTTAGACGGAAGCATTGGAGACCAAATTTTGAGTTGATTGTCTATCAAGTCTATTTTTATGCCACATAGGAAGCAAGTCTCTTGACATTGTTGCCATGTCAACAATTATTGGTATGCAAGCCACTTTTGCATTAGAGATGCTCTTAGCTAGCGTAATTATTACGCAATATCCGCGTTTAAATATATCCACACCGCCGTTGGAAAACATAAACCCTAAATCGAAATTTTTTGGTTTTTTCGCGAGTGATATGCTCTGTCGTTTGGCCGCCGCCGTCGTCGATCGGGCTATGCTTTGCCTTAATTGTATCCTCTCGGGTGTCCATGACGGTCCAAGAGGTGCGGCCGAACAATTGTTTGCATGTTAGTGCTTGCGGACTCTTCAATTTCCGGTTTAAGGTTTGATAACAGTCTCTGTATTCTCCAAATATCCAAATTTCGATTTTAGGGTTTATTACACGGACTTCTCTCTGTTTGATATATTTTTTTCAAGTGTTTTGTCTTGTAGTTCAATTTTAAGCTCTGATTGATATTTCAGTTATATGAAACTGAAATCCTAATTCGAAAATTAGGATTTTTTTTACACGGACTTCTCTCTGTTTGATATTTTTTTCAAGTGTTTTGTTTTGCTCATTCAAGTTTAAATATTTCAATGATATAAACCGAAACCACCCTGCTGTTGGAAAAGCGAAATGCTAATTCGAAAAAAAGAAGTTTTTTCGCGAGCTACATGATCTGTGCTTTGCGCCGCTGCTCGGCTTCTGCTTTGCCTTAATTGTCTCCTCTCGGGCATCATTGATGGTCAGGGCGGTGTGGCCGAGCCATTGTTTGCATGGCAGTGCTTGCGTATTCTTCAATTTTCTATTTTAGGAATTGATTAAACGGTCTTCTCTCTATATTTACAGTTTCAGGGGTTGATTCAATCTGTTTTATCTTCTTTTTTGGTTTCTGTATCTTTGATGAAACCTTTTTAAAACGATTCTTTTTGTGTTTATATTTCATCTTCTGTTTGACGGCAAAGTATTTGTATTAGTTCAGTTAATTCGTATATTTTCAACCTTTGACTTTTATAGTGAAACCTTTGATTTTGTATATAATTGTTATGGCTGAATGTTTCTTCCGGACATGTTGCCCTGTAAATGAAATGGATCGATTAGTGGAGTCTTACCTCACTCTGTTTGTACATGAATGAGGGTTTGTTCATAAATTTCGGAGGCATACTTCAGTATATTTGTATTTAAGTACTTGTGTAGTTTGTAAATTTCATCTCTTGTTCACAGCGATATGTATTTCATCTCTCTGTTGTTTTACTTTAATATATTTCAAAGTGTTACTTCAGTTATTCATATATTTTTAACACTTACAACTATTATGGTAAATCTTTTTTATTATTTATTTACATTTTTTTTTTTGTATATTTTTAGATTTCATATTTACAAATATTTTGACCGAATGTTTCTTCTGAAACTTCAAACACATCTATCAAGTTGTGGAAAATGAAAAGGGTCAATTATTAGAGGCATTCACTCTCTGTTACTACATGAATGATTATGTGTTTGTAATTTTTCAGAGGCATACTTCAGTATATTACTATTTGTTAAAATTTTTCTTTTATTAGTAATGCTTATTTTTTTATTATTGTTATTTAAATATTTTTTTAGTTGCATGAGTCTTTATGAGCATCAAACACATCGTACGTATGTCAATTCCAAGCCAATAATACGTGTTTGCATGTTTGAGGATAATTTCAACTTTTTCATATTTTTCAAACTCTTAATATGTACCTAAGTTTTGTTTTTCAGTTTAATGTGCCTTCCTTATGTTTAAACACATCTCTATAAGTTGCACATCTCTACATGGACTTTTGCTTTGTTTATATGATCATTTGAAGGCAAAGTTCAATTTATTTATATGTTTTTGAAAGTATACTTCAACTTATTATTATTTTGTCAACCTCTTTTTGATATTCAATTTTTTAATTGAACATGTCTTCAGGAGATCAAAACTCATATTAGGTTGATGTAAATTAGAGTTCTCTCATAGAACTATAGAAGAAGGATACTTTTCTTTATTTCTATGTGATCATACTGAGGACATGTTTCAATAATTTTTAGTTTTCTATTTTTGTTTTTATAATGTATAATTTGTATATCAGTAATACCTAAGTTCTTGTGTTACACTGCATGACACCAAATCTAATCTTCATCCTTGGTATTACCAAGGCTACAAGCTTGGTGCAAGAATTACCAACAATAGATTTTGGTGTTCATATGTGGTATGAAAATTGGAAAGCTTCCCATGGGCTGTCCATTTCAATTGTATATGACAATAATTGGACTTGGAAGGGGGATGATAAACACAATTCCATTTTCTTGTCTATATAGCTATCTGTGGGAGTGGCAGTTGATAATATAAATGGAGTGTTCCTACTTCTCCTTTGATCACCAAATCAAGTTGCTAATCACCATCTCTCTGTTCCTACGCATTGTATAGTGGTGGTTGTATATTGCTTTACAACCTTGACAAGAAAGATTATCTTTGTCTTTTGATGTAAATGGTAATTATGAATTGCCATGTTATGTGAAAGCTTGGTTACTAACTTGCGATGGTTATATGAAGTACAATACTGTGACAAAAGTGACCTTGATAGTCATTATATTACTTGGTTAATCGTTCGATAATTTTTTTTTTTTTTTTTTTTTTTACCGGAATGAGACCTTACACAACTTCTATATGAAAAACCACAATATTTCTTTGTTGGAACGTTCATTTATTGCTCTTTTTATTTTTTTTATACAAATCATTTATTGTTCTTATTAATTCGTGGTAATAAGTGGGGTGCCCTTACAATTTATAACATTTTAAAAAAATATTAATGGGGTGTAAATACAAAAGGGGTGTACATACGATTTTCAAAGGGTGCAAATATTGTCACTCTAATATTTATTTACTGAACTGACACGTACGAGCTATGCAGCACACTGGGCCAATTATGGGCCCAATATCGACTCAGCTTGGGCGGCTCAGTCCATCAAGAAATCCAGTGTGGTCCTCAACATTAGTGCAACCGGGCAACCATTTTGAGAAGTCTCCTAGGCTCTTTGGTGTCTGATTAAAAAAAAAAAAAAAAGAGGACAAATTGCACAAACTGCGCCTGATTTCTGTCATAATTACAAGAATGTGGCATTTTTGGGGTTATTGACATAAAACCTATCCGACGCTCGCCGAGACTATTATGCGAATGATACCACTTTTATGGAATGCAAGTTGAGGATGATTGATTGATGGATGTATAGATGAAGAAAAGCTGAAAGGAATCGATTACCCAAAAAGTGGTAGTCTTGTATTCTTGATTGTATTATGTTTAATTTTTTTTTTTTTTTTAACAAAAAAAATTAAACATTTCTTCTAAAAATAGATCAATACGTATTTATTTTTCTTATACATGTCAATATCATTATTATTGAACGTTATCATATTCACTAGGAGCTCTGCTTTAGCAACTTCACTTGTATGATTTGTGTGCTCAACTACCTGGAATGTTTTGACAATTGATGTCTGAAGCACAGCTCTCAAAATCAATGGATATTAATTAGTCACTGCCCTTAATGGTTATATGCTTTTCAGAGACCAATTCATGAAGAGATACTTTTCATTTTCATTGAAGCAAAAATAATACATTGTCGAGATTTGTTATTTTTTTCTCTCTAGTAATAGTTTCATTCAAACCTATTTTTGTGTTTGGACAGATTTAAAAGACCTGACTTGGATCTTCAATGTGATTGACTTCCAGGTGTTTGATTATATGTACACACTTGGTAGTTGTAAACAACTACTAATGCCTTTTATGTAATATCTTCTGGATCTTCAATGTGATTGATAGAGATGATATTTACGTTCTGCTTTTATTGCAAGATCATCTACCGGTGTAACCATGTTAGACTCTGGTTCTTAATTGTTATAGCATAAGTTTAGATAAGTGAAAAGGGAAATCAAAATGGATGTTATTCGAGGAAAGCTACAGACTATGAAAGTGGAAATCAAAATCAAAATGCAGAATAGTTGCAAGTCATAGGTGATGACTCAAATGCCTGACAGAAAGCATCTTATATATTTTTTTTGATTAGGCAGATTTTATTTCAACAGCAAGGCTGCACACAACAAGCACAGCACCAGCAAAACAAAAACACCAAAGCAAAACAAGAGACGAACACCCCAAACCCACCCAGACTACCTCTTATATTACTTTAAGATTTCAGACAAGAACATCTTAATATGTTAAAACGAAGGGAAAGCAATTCTGCACTCCGTTTCTTTTCAAAAACAAATAGAATGTTTTTTAAAGTGCTGCTTCCTCTTTTCTTTTTTAAAGAGAAACTTGTCAAATGTGTAGATACATATAAGACGATAAACCTGGTCTTTCAATCTCATCAAAATTATGAAAGACTGAATTACTCCACTACAGAATACCTGCTACACTCTTAACGTTACATAACAGACAAAAGGTATGATTCTATTTAATGTAGTGGGTAATAATTTTCAATTCTTAGAATTGTTTTACCTTGTAGAAGCTTCTAGTTTTACGAGTAAATAGAGATTTGTTTCTGTTTATTATGTATAATTATTAAAACTCATTTTTTTTAATGGTTAATTTGATCGGTTCAAAAGAAGAGGAAAACATGATGGAGTTATTTTCTTTGGGGGTATTATCATTAAAGTCCCTACTTTTTCATTAATTGTCACATTTTTAAGAGTCTTTGTCATATTAATCACTTTAGTCCCTTGTTTTTTTAAAATACATCACTTTAGTCCTTCCGTTAGTCACTAGTTAGTCAAAAACAACAGATTCAGGGGCATTTACGTCCTTTAAGTATTAAATTTTAACTTTTTGACACATGCACATTAATTAAGAAAAAATTCTGACATCATAGAAATATAATAAAAAATTTAAAAGAACAAAAAAATACAATGAAAATCATATGTATAATCCAACTACACCTTTAATAAAAAACTTACTTTCTTTTTCAATCATCAACTGATCAACTACATCGATTATGGAAGAAGAAAATTTAAAGAAAACAAATAATGACATTTTTTTTTGAAAGATCTGGTACCTAGTTCTTCTTTCCATCTCCTACTTCAATCTTCATCAACAACTTCTCAACCGCCCAGATCTCCATTATCTTCTTCTTCTGTCTGATGACTTTCTTGATAGTTCCTTTATTGATTTTTTGCAATGCAAAATGGCGCTTTATATGTTATCCTGTTGATGCAGCAGCGAATCATCTCTCCGTTGCATGAAAGGTCCGACGGGTGCGGCGGCCACCGCGGAAGACGCCGACCGGCTCTTCTCCAGATGCTTGCACACGACCCTTAGTCTTTTCGGTGTGTTCGCATACAGCTTCTGGCTCTTCAATTGAGTCTCGGCGGGCTCGGTTGTCACTTCCATTTGGCTCTTCTCTATCGTCGGTTTCGGCTTTGGCCGTGGAAGGCGGAGACTTGACGGACTTCGCGGCGGAGTTGAGGCTCAACTTACTAGAGAACTTCAGTTTCTCGATCTTTGGAGATCTGGAGAACTTCAGTTTTTTTTTTTTTTTTTTTTTTTAAATATTGATTACTTGTTGAAACGACAATCTTTGGGCCCAAAACCCATAAAAAAAACCCACCTTTTGGCTCAAAAAAATCCAACCTCGACATGTAAGATCAACAGGAGTCACCACTCCAGTATCTGCTCAAAGACCCTCTCCCTGTGTAAGTTTTGTGAAGAGGACGGTGGTGAGAGACACAACACAAACACAATTAGTTCGTTTGATCTGGAAACGATGGAGATCATCATTTTTTTAATCTTAATTTTTAATATTTATTATAATTTTCTGCTCATAATAATAAATTTTTTTTTTTTTAAAAAAAAATTTGGGATTGAGAAAATCAAAGAAAATGGAAGAAAGAAAAAAAATGCAAAAGAAAATGAAGTGCATCGATTTTTTTTTAATATTTTAATGTATTTAAAATAAAAATGGTGTGAGGGAGAAGAAGAGGAACATGTGAATGTTAGAAAAGAGGGGAAAATGAAATGAAATTTTCTGCGTTTGTTATTATTATTATTATTTATTTAATGATTTAATTATTGATAATTTTTTTGATTTTCATTTTAGTTTAAGGTTAAAATTGTCATTTCATTTACATTATATAATAGCAAGGGCAAAAGTGTACTTTAACCCACTCTATTAAAGTTGACTGTCAAACTTTGGTCAAATGGATTAAAATGATGTGTTTTGGAAAAAAGAGGGACTAAAGTAATGAATATGATAAAGACGTTTAAAAAGGTGACAATTCATAAAAAAGTAGGGACTTTAATGATAATACCCCTTTTCTTTGAGTATGAGGAAACTATGGAAGGAATGGAGTCTGCGTGTGGCGGTTATATTTAGCCTCACTCTCCAAATAGTACTGATCACACTCGGTAACCGTAGAAAGCACAATCATAAACTTTGGATTAGTATTGTTTTATTGTATGTCTACTTATCGGCAGATGTCAATATGTCATTGCAACATTTACTCTCGGTATAATCACAAATAATGTCTCAGATATTTATGAAGAGGAGGGTGGATCTATGAATGCAAACACTGAATTAACTGCATTTTGGGCACCATTTCTTCTGTTGCACTTGGGAGGGCCTGACAGCATAACTGCTTATGCCTTGGAGGACAATGAGCTATGGTTACGGCACTTTCTTGAACTCGTTGTCCAAACAGGAATTACAATTTACATCTTTATCATGGCTTGGACCGGCTCCCATCTTTCAATTCTATATCTCTTAATGTTTGTTGCAGGACTCATCAGGTATGGAGAAAGAACTTGGGTGCTCAGGAAAGCAAGCAATATAGCGATCAAAATATAGATTTGTGGAAACTATAGAGACCTGTTAACATAATACTGAAAACCGAGTGACTAGTTGTCTATTAGGTCAAACTAGAGGGACTAAAATGAATTTCACCCTTAAAAAAAAAAAATGAATTTTCTTGTATGCAGCCAAAGCACCGGTTAGCAAAATTTGTCGTGATTGTTGTGTTTTCTCTCTATTTACACAGTCATCACGACTTTGCTGCATCCAAAGTAAATTTAGGACAAATTTACACAATCATCGCGATTTACGACAAATTTACTGAGTTGGAATGTGTAATACTTGAATGAGCCATTTTCATAAAAAAATGTATTCTTTAGTCTTTACTCATTTTCTATATTATAGGAAGATTGTTGCACAAGGCAGTTCATTTTGAAATGAAAGATCTGATCCTTTTTCTCTCATGAAATATACAAGTAACTGAGTTCTTCAACTACTGCTTACTGGTACCTGCTATACAGTTTCAGTTGCATCAGAGACAAGGTATGATTCTATATATGTAAATATTATTAATTTTAAAACTATTTTATTTCTTCTAATTTAGAGTAGGCTTATACTTATATCAAGAGCTAATCAGGTGTGGAATCTCACCTTTTTTTCATATTTATATGGGGTAAATACCCTGGTGGCCATCGACTTATGTCCCACTATCAAAATGGCCACCAGATGGGGAACTGGTTTCAAAATGACCATTTTTGGCAAGCACTATTATACTAACGGTCATTCCATCAAATTCCATCAAAGTTTATTCACTTCCATCTAATTTCATCCAATGAGTGGCATTTTGGTAAATAAGTGGATGACATTAATTTATTTTAGATATTTTTAAGTGGATGACATCCAATATTTTCTTTTGTTTTTTGAAACAAATAATTATATTTAGTGTGTATGTAGTTATGTACGTATAACATATCTCAAACATATATATATATATATATTTCTTTTTTGAGAAGATTGAGGCTACAAAATCTAAAAATTCTAAAAAATATATTTAAGATAAGTTGAAAAGAAATATATATATTTGAGAAGATTAAAGTTACAAATTCTAAAAATTCTAAAAAGTATATTTGAGATAAGTTGAAAAGAATATATATATATATATCTTCTTCTCAAATATATATTCTTTTTTGAGAAGATTAAGGATACAAAATCTAAAAATTCTAAAAAATATATTTGAGATAAGTTGAAAAGAAACATATATATATATACACACACTAAATATAATTATTTGTTTCAAAAAACAAAAGAAAAAATTGATTTTGAAAAAATATCTAAAATAAATTAAGTCATCCCCTTATTTACCAAAATGCCACTCATTGGATGGAAATGGATGGAATAGAATGGAATGACCATTAGTGTAACAATACATGCCAAAAATGGCTATTTTGAAACCAATTCCCCATCTGGTGGCCATTTTGATAGTGAGTTTATGGCCATCAAGGTAATTACCCCTATTTATATTAACTTGTTGATCGATTGTTATAGTTTTGTGAATAACAAATGCTTTCTTGCTGTTTAATATGTGTAAGAATTAAAATTCATTTTTGAATTGTTTATCTGATCAGTTCAAAAGAATAGAAAACCAGATGGGGTTATTTTCTTTTACGAGGACACTATGGAAGGAATGGAATCTGAGAGTGACGGTTCTACTTAGCTTGGTTCTCCAAATAGTACTGATCACACTCGGTAATCGTAGAAAGCACAATCATAAACATTGGATTAGAATTGTTGTATGGTTTGTCTACTTATCTGCAGATATCATTGCAACGTTTGCTCTCGGTATAATTACTAATAATGTCTCAGATATTTATGATGAAAAATGTGGACCTATGACTGCAAACATTGAATTAACTGCATTTTGGGCACCATTTCTTCTACTGCATTTGGGAGGGCCTGACACCATAACTGCTTATTCCTTGGAGGACAATGAGCTGTGGTTAAGGCACTTTCTTGGACTCGTTGTCCAAACGGCAATGGCAATTTACGTCTTTATCATGGCTTGGACTGGCTCCCATCTTTCAATTCTGTATCTCTTAATGATTTTCGCAGGCTTCATCAAGTATGGAGAAAGGACTTGGGTGCTCAGGAAAGCAAGCATCAAAACAATCAGAGAGTCGTTAGCCGATGACGGAATAAACTTTTCTGACGGAATAAACTTTTCTGATTTTCATCAATCCGCTTATGGTCATTTTGATACATTAATTGTTGCATATCGTTTAGTGCGTGTATATTTTAGGCCTCGCCTTCTGAATGTTAAAGTACCATCGCTAAGTGCAAGTATCATCGCATCAACCTCTTCAGAAAAACTATTTAAAATAATTGAAATGGTACTTGGATTCATGTACGATAATCTTTACACCAAGGCACCTCTTCTCAATTCTCGTTGTGGATTAGCCCTGCGAGTGATCACATTTTTTCTTACCTCATCTGTTTTGGTGCTCTTCACTGTTGTTATTCATGACAAACACAAGTTTTCAAATACTGATGTCACCATAACATACATGTTGTTAGTAGGAGCTCTTATTCTTGAATTATATTCGGCTGTATTAATACTCTCCTCTGATCGGTTTCTTGTTTGGTTGTTCATGCATGAACAATTTTCCACCAAGAAAGCCCTTGAATCTTTTCTAACAGAGAAGAGATGGTCAAATAACATGTCTCAATTCAGTCTGCTAAGCTTCATTATCAAAGAAAAACCCCTGCCTTGCACGAATATCCTGAAGCACTTACGCCTTGATGAAAGGCTAGAAAAGCAATGGTATGCAGTTGACATGGAAATCCCCAACAACTTGAAAACTCTCATCGGGTTGTATCTCCGAGAGAAAGAAAAGCATTCTCAAATTGGCCCACCTGTGAACCCTGTCGGTCTGAACTTCACTGAAGAGCTTGAGAAAAGCATTATAGCTTGGCATGTCGCTACAGATATAAGGTATGAGTTGGATGGAGAGGATATAAAGCAGCATGGGCGAGCTTTTGAATTACATTGTCAATTGATCTGTCAAATTTCAAGATATATGTTCTATTTGGTGGTACGATATCCTGACATGATATCAGATGGAAGTAAGATTCAGATTACACTTCCATCAATTTTATGGGCTGCACGCTCTATAAAATTCACAAGCAAAATTGAAGCAGGCCAACGTTTCGAAGAATTGCTTACCGTTTCAGAAACATATTTAAATCAACTGCAATTGGTTAATGAAGAAGACGAAGACGACAATAACAATATCAAAATATTCCTCAAGAATAAATTACCCGGGTTGTTGAGAAAATTAAGCGAACAGGTACGTACATATTCTTTTAATCAAATTATGATGAATCCATGGTTTTTATTATAATATTTTCATCAAAATTTTATGACAGATGTCATTGGAAGAGAGGTGGAAGATAATCAGCTGGACTTGGTTAGAAATGCTGCCATATGCAGCCATCAAATGTAGAGGAATCCAGCATGCTCAACAGTTGAAAAGTGGTGGAGAATTCCTTACTCATGTCTTGGGTTTCTCAGCTATTTTCGAGTTCACTCACGAAGATTTTACATCAGACCCATCAGATGCTCCATCATTCAATTCGTTGAAGCCCCTTCTTAACAGGTAACAATATTAAAGCTATATTAATTAAGCAGTTTCATTATTGTATTAAAATTCATATAACTATGTTTAAGTTTACAAAATTTGTGCTATGTTGTATAGTTTTAATGCAAGCTTTGTGAACATAACTTGAATTCTAGATTCTGTTAGTTGTAGGATCCTTCATTTTTGAACTTTAGTACTTAGCAAACTTCAAACATTAAGAATTCACTAAGTTATTAAATTCCTAATATAATGTTAAGTGAGGTGTTTGATCGGTAACGTTGTATAACTAAAGTTCCTATTTTTTTTTTTCAAGAGGACCACAAAGAATCATTATATATATATATATATAAATATATATAAATCGTGATATATTATCATTGATGTGAGTGTGTGATACTTTTCATTTTTCCTATTATAGGCCCGAACTATTTGATTTTCCTGAAGAGGATAGTATTCCTGAAGAGGATAGTATTCCTATGGAGGATAGTATTCCTGAAGAGGATAGTACTTCTTCAGAGGATGGAAACAACCCATACTGCTTTTATGGAATGCAATCCATACGGATTGATTGATGGATGTATAGATGAAGAAAAGGTGAAAGGATCGATGATGCAAACTTGATTGTATTATGTTTCTAGTTTTTTTTTTTTTTTTTTTTTTTTTTTTTTTTTTAATAACTTTTCTTCTATCGTTGGAACTC
This sequence comes from Acer campestre, assembly GCA_954870605.1. NCBI lineage: Eukaryota > Viridiplantae > Streptophyta > Magnoliopsida > Sapindales > Sapindaceae > Acer > Acer campestre. The sequence continues at coordinate 56,508,730 of OX940799.1, read as the reverse complement.
TGCTTTAACAACTTTACTTGTAAGATTTGTGTGCTCAATTACTGGAATGCTTCGATGATTGATGTCTGAAACACAACTCTCAAAACCAATGGATGTTAATTAATTAGTCATTGTTTATATGCTTTTCAGAGACCAATTCACAAAGAGATACTCAGAGGTTGATTACTATTGTCAATTTACTGATGAGAAACTTCATATGCTTGAACATCTAGAAGTTGTTGGGTATATATGCTTTGATGCTTAACTAATTGTATTTACAGGTTCCATTTTTATCTGGACACATTGATTTTTTATATGAAATATTATTAAACTATTTAATTTTAATGCTTTTTTTTTATAAATTTTTTTAATGATTTTATTACTTTATGTTAAATATTTATTTTAAAAAATAAATTTGTTTTTTATTTTCTAACATATTTTTAGTATATATATTTTTTTCATTATTATTTAGTTCAATTATAGAAAAAAATCACTTAAATAAACATGTTTCATTATATTTAAATGAAGTCAACTAACAGTTGTGGTGGCCAAAAATAGCACATCCCAAATAATAACCAGAATTTTATTAATCTGGACTCCAGACAAGCCCAAATACTTTTTATGAATCAGGCCCAATCGTAGGCCCAAAAGCAAATGCAAACCTTGGCTAAGTCTACAAAGACCAAGTCTGTGTGTAGACTAAGTCTGTGATGTTGCTCAAGTATCAACAAAATTAAAGATATTCAGATATCTTGGCCAAGATAAATGGGATCACATGATCTCTTTGTGAAAGACAATTTCATATTTACTATAAATAGAGGCACCTTGTCATTTGCAAAAAGGGAAGAAAAAAAGAGAGGGACACGATTTGCTCTCCCACTCACAAAAAAATAGAAAAGCAAGAGGACAAATGGAGCCCACTCAATTTGTTTATTATTTTGGTTCAACTAGTTCAATTTATCAGTTGATCCACAACAAACATCCTTGTTCTTGAAGACCATTCGATTAACATCCGTATTTTCTACATCATATAAAACTCGTTCGACAATGGTCTTGCCTCGTCTCCTCCTAACAATTTAATTTGCTAAACGCTTACCCCAAGCGAACATAAGGCTCTCCAAACAACACCGCCTAAGATTCGATAGCTTCGTTTATGGTTTGATTTATGTTTAATTCATTTTAATTGTTGATTTGAAATTATTTTATTTATTGATAAATTGTCTAACTCGAGCATCGAAGAGTACCCAATGGGACACCCCTTGCCTCTCGTTCTGTTCTACCTTCTTATTTTTTACAGGATCTCGTAGCGCACTGCTTACTATTTTTCGCTTTACCATTGTCAGTGCCCACCGACTTACAAAAAATTCAACTGGAGATTTTCGGGCTCTTCAATAGTCAACTAATAATAGGTAATTTTTGCTCATTATTCAAACCAAAGGGTTTGATTTGGCATTTAATCAAAAGTTAAAAGCTATTTATAATTCTCCTAAAAAAATATTAGAGGGTTGTTTATTTATGGGAAATTTGCACAAACTTACCCTAACATTTCCCATTATGGCATAATATTCAACTAATACCTTTAATTGTACAAACAACCCCTCCTATTAGTCAACTTCGGTTAAAGATAACCATTGACCATGATTTTTTTTTGAAAGCCCAAAATTGCCCCTGCACTTTATTACAAAAAAAATCTTAAGCCATTTGTTTAAAACATTATCTACTTTAAATTATTAGAATATAAAAAAAAAAATAAACACTAAGCATAATCATTTTTAAATAAAAAAATTCAAAAATAATATATTAAAAACAAAACAATTTAAGAAAACGTTATTTTGAGAAAATATAATTTTAAATTATGCAAGTCCAATTTGAATAGTGGTAATGTGTTACATATTTTTTTAATTTTTTTTTTTTTTTATTATATTATTTTTGAATTTTTATTTTATTTTAAAAAGATTATGTTTAGTATTCTAACACAAATATAAATAAAATCATCAAAAGTTTGAAATAAAAATATAATCATTTGTCATAATAAAATACAGCAGCACCGAAAATTTGTTCAATATTCATCTCTATAAGACAAAATAATTTGACTCAATATAAATTACGCATTATATTTTGATTCAAAAATAAAAAAATAAATACTAACCATAATCCTTTTTAAATAAAAAAATATGTTTTAAATTTCAAAAATATGTAGCACATTACAACTATTCATATTGGACTTGCATAATTTTAAATTATATTTTCTCAAAATAAAATTTTTTTTTTAGTTTTTTTTTAAATATTATTAAATTGTATTTTCTCAAAATAACGTTTTCCTAAATTATTTTGTTTTTAATATATTATTTTTGAATTTTTTTGATTTAAAAAGGATTATGTTTAGTATTTATTTTTTATATTCTAATAATTTAAAGTAGATAATGTTTTAAATAAAGGGCAATTAAGATTTCTTTGTAATAAAGTGCAGGGGAAATTTTGGGCTTTCAAAAAAAATAATGGTAAATGGTTATCTATAACCGGAGTTGACTAATAGGAGGGGTTGTTTGTGTAATTAAATGTATTAGTTGAATATTATGCCATAACGAGAAACGTTAGGGTAAGTTTGTGTAATTTTCCCTTTATTTATTTACTCTTTTTAAGTATTATATAAATTTAGGTGGGACCGAACCCAAAATATTTAAAGCCGAATCGCGTAGCATTACGCAACATTAGCTAGCGTAATTATTACGCAATATCCGCGTTTAAATATATCCACACCGCCGTTGGAAAACATAAACCCTAAATCGAAATTTTTTGGTTTTTTCGCGAGCGATATGCTCTGTCGTTTGGCCGCCGCCGTCGTCGATCGGGCTATGCTTTGCCTTAATTGTATCATCTCGGGTGTCCACGACGGTCCAAGAGGTGCGGCCGAACAATTGTTTGCATGTTAGTGCTTGCGGACTCTTCAATTTCCGGTTTAAGGTTTGATAACACTCTCTGTATTCTCCAAATATCCAAATTTCGATTTTAGGGTTTATTACACGGACTTCTCTCTGTTTGATATATTTTTTTCAAGTGTTTTGTCTTGTAGTTCAATTTTAAGCTCTGATTGATATTTCAGTTATATGAAACTGAAATCCTAATTCGAAAATTAGGATTTTTTTTACACGGACTTCTCTCTGTTTGATATTTTTTTCAAGTGTTTTGTTTTGCTCATTCAAGTTTAAATATTTCAATGATATAAACCGAAACCACCCTGCTGTTGGAAAAGCGAAATCCTAATTCGAAAATAAGAAGTTTTTTCGCGAGCTACATGATCTGTGCTTTGCGCCGCCGCTCGGCTTCTGCTTTGCCTTAATTGTCTCCTCTCGGGCATCATTGATGGTCAGGGCGGTGTGGCCGAGCCATTGTTTGCGTGGCAGTGCTTGCGTATTCTTCAATTTTCTATTTTAGGAATTGATTAAACGGTCTTCTCTCTATATTTACAGTTTCAGGGGTTGATTCAATCTGTTTTATCTTCTTTTTTGGTTTCTGTATCTTTGATGAAACCTTTTTAAAACGATTCTTTTTGTGTTTATATTTCATCTTCTGTTTGACGGCAAAGTATTTGTATTAGTTCAGTTAATTCGTATATTTTCAACCTTTTGACTTTTATAGTGAAACCTTTGATTTTGTATATAATTGTTATGGCTGAATGTTTCTTCCGGACATGTTGCCCTGTAAATGAAAAGGATCGATTAGTGGAGTCTTACCTCACTCTGTTTGTACATGAATGAGGGTTTGTTCATAAATTTCGGAGGCATACTTCAGTATATTTGTATTTAAGTACTTGTGTAGTTTGTAAATTTCATCTCTTGTTCACAGCGATATGTATTTCATCTCTCTGTTGTTTTACTTTAATATATTTCAAAGTGTTACTTCAGCTATTCATATATTTTTAACACTTACAACTATTATGGTAAATCTTTTTTATTATTTATTTACTTTTTTTTTTTGGATATATTTTTAGATTTCATATTTGCAATTTTTTTTTTTTTGAAAGAGGCATTTATTCACAGACCAACACCCCAAAAGCAGGGGAGGCCAACAAAACAAAGACAAACACCAGGGCAGCACGAAGAACAGCCCGCACAACCCAGAAGAAAAGGAACCGAAAAAACAAAAAACCCCCCATTAACCAATATTCCACTCCACAAAGTCCCCCCTTTCATTTGACCCCATTTTAGCCAAACTATCCGCAAAGGAATTATACATTCTAGAATCAAAAACAATGGTAATATCTTTGAAATCCTGTAAAGAGCTCCTGATGCCGTAAATAATATCGATATGCTCCAGATTACCAAAATCGATATCGTTAACCCAAGAAACCGCTACCTTGGAGTCACTAACGACCGAAATCTCACGATTCCTTAACTCCGGATTTGAAATGCACAGCTCCACAGCCATCTTTATCGCCCATAACTCCGCAGCATTAGAATCACGGATGCCCAAAAAGGAAGAGAAGAGGCACATCACCTTGCCGTTAAAATCCCTTAACACCCCGCCCATCCCGGCTGGCCCTGGTTTCCCCCTAGAAGAACCATCTACATTAAACTTAAGACTGTTTCTTCCAGGAGGAATCCAATCCATTAAAAATCTGTTCTTTCTCCCTGTCTTCTCCACACATAAATCTTTAATATTCTTATACAAAAAATCAATCGACTCATTAGAGCCTTTCCCTAAGTGTTTGAACCACCAAACCACCCGAAATCTCACTAAATCCGCCGCCTTCTCGACGCTCGGTTCTATCCCATCGAAAATACACAGATTTCTGCTTTCCCAAATTGTCCACACCGTCGCCAAAAAAAGGGAACGCCAAGCTCTGCTCATCATGATTTTCGGACATAAACCCATCCACCCCTGCAGCCAATCCTTAACATTACTATTCATACAACACTCCACCTCCCACCAAGACATGCCCTTAGACCACAAAGAATTCGACCAACTACAATGCATGAAGAGATGATTTATAGTTTCATCTTTTTCGTTGCATAGGGGACAGCTTAAATCCCCCCCCAAATTCACGCCATAGCTCTGAAGCATAACCTTGACAGGAAGTTTCTCCTTCCAAAGTTGCCAAGAGAAAAGATCAATTTTACTAGGACAGCAACCTTGCCACAACCTTTGCGAATTGAGCTGATTATCATTCCCCTGATCCTCCAGAATTTTACGACAAGAACCCACCGAAAAAATCCCTGTAGAGTTATACGACCAAGCAATTTTGTCCATAAAGTTTCTATGCACTTTGATACTATCTAGACAAATGAGTAAGCACTTAACTTGATCTTTCTCCCAATCAAAAGGAGGCCTCCTGAACTGAATTCTCCATTCCCAAGTGTTGTTCACCCATTCTCCAAACTCCTGAACTAGCCCATTCTTATTAACAGCCAACGCAAAGCAACGAGGAAAAGCCCTCATCAAAGAGTTTCCGTCCGAAACAATGTCCGTCCAGAAATTTGCTCTTGACCGAATGTTTCTTCTGAAACTTCAAACACATCTATCAAGTTGTGGAAAATGAAAAGGGTCAATTATTAGAGGCATTCACTCTCTGTTACTACATGAATGATTATGTGTTTGTAATTTTTCAGAGGCATACTTCAGTATATTACTATTTGTTAAAATTTTTCTTTTATTAGTAATGCTTATTTTTTTATTATTGTTATTTAAATATTTTTTTAGTTGCATGAGTCTTTATGAGCATCAAACACATCGTATGTATGTCAATTCCAAGCCAATAATACGTGTTTGCATGTTTGAGGATAATTTCAACTTTTTCATATTTTTCAAACTCTTAATATGTACCTAAGTTTTGTTTTTCAGTTTAATGTGCCTTCCTTATGTTTAAACACATCTCTATAAGTTGCACATCTCTACATGGATTTTTGCTTTGTTTATATGATCATTTGAAGGCAAAGTTCAATTTATTTATATGTTTTTGAAAGTATACTTCAACTTATTATTATTTTGTCAACCTCTTTTTGATATTTAATTTTTTAATTGAACATGTCTTCAGGAGATCAAAACTCATATTAGGTTGATGTAAATTAGAGTTCTCTCATAGAACTATAGAAGAAGGATACTTTTCTTTATTTCTATGTGATCATATTGAGGACATGTTTCAATAATTTTTAGTTTTCTATTTTTGTTTTTATAATGTATAATTTGTATATCAGTAATACCTAAGTTCTTGTGTTACACTGCATGACACCAAATCTAATCTTCATCCTTGGTATTACCAAGACTACAAGCTTGGTGCAAGAATTACCAACAATAGATTTTGGTGTTCATATGTGGTATGAAAATTGGAAAGCTTACCATGGGCTGTCCATTTCAATTGTATATGACAATAATTGGACTTGGAAGGGGGATGATAAACACAATTCCATTTTCTTGTCTATATAGCTATCTGTGGGAGTGGCAGTTGATAATATAAATGGAGTGTTCCTACTTCTCCTTTGATCACCAAATCAAGTTGCTAATCACAATCTCTCTGTTCCTACGCATTGTATAGTGGTGGTTGTATATTGCTTTACAACCTTGACAAGAAAGATTCTCTTTGTCTTTTGATGTAAATGGTAATTATGAATTGCCATGTTATGTGAAAGCTTGGTTACTAACTTGCGATGGTTATATGAAGTACAATACTGTGACAAAAGTGACCTTGATAGTCATTATATTACTTGGTTAATCGTTCGCTAATCTTTTTTTTTTTTTTTTTACTGGAATGAGACCTTACACAACTTCTATATGAAAAACCACAATATTTCTTTGTTGGAACGTTCATTTGTTGCTCTTTTTTTTATTTTTTATTTTTATACAAATCATTTGTTGTTCTTATTAATTCCCTTTGACAACATTTTTATGCGCTTAACATGGTGCCAGCTTCTGGTTGTTGCTTAATCATTTTTATGTACTGGCATATGCAAGTTTTTCAGGAGGATTTTTTTCGATACTGCTTTGCTTCAAATTGCAACACATGATATTTCAATTGTCTCGCGTTTACAAATGCTTATCAAGGGCGGGATTCTTCTTACTAGCTTATATTATCTTGTTGATCTATCATAATAGTTTTGGGAATATGTGTAAGAATTAAAACTCATTTTTGAATTGTTAATTTGATCGGTTGAAAAGAAGGGACAATATGATGGAGTTCTTTCATTCCTTTCATAGTTTCCTCATACTCAAGAAAATAACTCCTTGTTTTCCTTTTCTATTGAACTGATAAAATTAAGTTAATTAACAATTCAAAAATGAGTTTTAATTTTTACACATGTTAAAATGCATTTCGAAGCACTGTCCTTTGCGTTGCTGCACGAGGTGGGAGCTTAAAGACTGCTACGGTATTGATTGAAAAGAACGCTGATGTGATATGCACTTATATACATTCTCGTCTTTACTATGAGTAAATTTTCTGATTCGAGGTGTTTGATTATATGTACACATTTGGTGGTTGTATAAAAATGCTAATGCCCGTTTTATGTGATATCGTATGAATCTTCAATGTAATTAATATCGACTCCAGTTTTTCAATGGATATGATATTTACATTCTGCTTTTATTGCAAGATCATCTACCGGTGTTAGACTTAGACTTTGGTTCTTAATAGTTATAGCATAAGTTTAGATAAGTGAAATGGTTTAGAAACATTCGGTTTTCAACAAAGAGGTTGCTGTTTAAATCTATCTTAGGATATTGATATCTCATTTGTTACTCAATTACTGAGCTTTAAAATTTGGTGAAATAGAAAAGTTCAGGATTTTTTTAGAATCTAGTACAGTTTGTGCTTCGTTTTCTAGAATTTCCGCTCCTTATCAATGACAAGATGTTACATTTGAAAAAAAGAAAACGAGGCTATTTTATGGATATAGATGATTATTCTTGCATTGTCTAGTTTAGCTGCTTTAGCATAATTTGATAATGTAAGCTCTCTGTTTTTTATTGAATCTGTTGGGCAGGTTAACTCCAAACCATGGATCTTATTCGACGAAAGCTAGAGACTCAAATGCCTTACAGAAAGCATCCTATATCACTTCAAATTTCAGGCAAGAAATCTTGTAACTTTATCCTAGAATTGTTGGAAGTCAATTTTATTGAAGCAAAACTAAAATATTCACAAGCAAAACTGAAGCATGCCAACTTTTCAAGGATTTGCTTAGAAAGGAGAAGAAAGAAAGCTACTTTAGCTTCTTGGAAAATGGTCCGAGTCTGAGAAACCACTAAGCCACATATTCCGCTCAGGTGGCAGAAACAGTAGCAATTCTCAAAGGTATCCATTTCGCCTGTGAAACGGGGTTGTTTCCAAGGGAGATTGATCGAGTCAGATGCAGCAGTTCTGGTGGCTGGGTTGGATTGCAGATTCGAAAAAGAACAATTCGGAGGTAGGGCATGTTATTGACGAAATCCTGCAGGAAATGCCTTGCTGTAATATGTTTTTTTTGCTGATAGGAAAGCAAGTATGGTTGCCCACACTCTAGCTAAGCTTGCTCTATCTAGTGATGAGGATCAAGTTTGGTTGGAGGAGTCCTCTCATTGTATCAGGAGGTGGTTACCGGAGACGTCCCAGGTTGGGTAATGCTTGTTCTTTTTAATAAATTGTTTTAGTAAAAAAAAAAAAGATATATAAAAGTAATTCACAGTTACAACAGATTTATTTATTAAGTGATCAAAAATTTGCATCTCTAGTAGATAGACGGGTTTAATTTTTTTTAGGGATACTACATACTTTGTTAATCCATATTAAGTTTATAAAGTTAATTGTTAAATTTATGATACATTTTGTAAAATCTACCAAAGTATGTTCAACTGGAATTCCATTTCCATAACATGTGAAGTTTGCATATTGCAATGCGTAGTTTATGTATTTCTTGAAATTTCAATTTATCACATCCTTCTATAGGGCATTTTTTGTTCTAACAAAGATTCTTAAAATGTTCAAATTAATATCATATTTATTCCATCATAACAAACTAAACTGGTTAGGTTAAATTATACTGTGCACAAATTAATAAGCGTATATGTGATTTGCAAAACAAAGTTAGTTAATTTCACAAGTGCTTCAAACAAGAAAATAATATGATTTCTAACAGCAGGAATTTGAATATTTTCTTGCAACTGGTTGAAGCATGCTAGAAATTCTCAATTCCAGATGCCATATGTATGTTTTACAAAAAAAAAAAGAAACAATATTCCTGACTTGCTTAGACATGAAAAGAAACTTTTCAAGCCAAAACACGTCCATGAGCAACAGGGATGCTTGTGCATTTAAAAAATGGAATATTTTTCAAAGCGTTACTTATAAGTCACTTTACTGTTTTTCTTTATAAAGCAGAAGCTTGTAAACTTTGATGGATAGTTACATCAAACACTGAATTAACTGCATTTTGGGCACCATTTCTTCTGCTGTATTTGGGAGGGCCTGACACAAGTTTTCAATTACTGATGTTACCATAACATTCATCTTGTTAGTAGGAGCTATTATTCTAGAATTATATTCAGCTCTATTAATACTCTCCTCAGATCGGTTTCTTGTTTGGTTGATCAAGGATGAAAAATATTCCACCGAGAAAGCCCTTGAATCTTTTCTAACACACAAGAGGTGGTCAAATAACATGTCTCAATTCAGTCTGCTAAGCTTCATTATCAATGAAAAACCCCTGCCTTGCCCGAGTATACTGAAGCACTTACGCCTTGATAAAAGGCTAGATAAGCAATGGTATGCAGTTGACATGGAAATCCCCCAAAACTTGAAAACTCTCATCTGCTTGTATCTCGAAGAGAAATCTAAAGGTCGAATTGGTCCAACAGATGATAGCGTCCCTGTGGACCCTGTGGGTCTGAACTTCACTGAAGAGCTTGAGAAAAGCATTCTGGCTTGGCATGTGGCTATAGATATAAGGTATGGGCTGGATGGAGAGGATATAAAGCAACATGGGCCTACTTTAAAATTACATTGTGGATTGATCTGTCAAATTTCAAGATATATGTTCTATCTCTTGGTACTTCATCCTAACATGATATCGGATGGAAGTCTGAATCAGATTACACTTCTAGCAATTTTACAGGCTAGACTCTCTAAAATTCACAAGCAAAATTGAAGCATGCCAACGTTTCAATGAATTGCTTACTGTATCCATAACATATTTAGATCATGGGCGTTATGTTCTTGAAGACGACGACGACGATATCAAAACCTTCCTCAAGAATAGATTACCGTATCCATAACATATTTAGATCATGGGCGTTATGTTCTTAACGTTAATGGCAAACTACGTTAAAATGTAGACATTACAAAACTGATCATGTTCAAGTTTACAAAATTCGTGCTAAATTATGCAACTTTTACTATTGATTGACATGTTTAATATCAATTTATAAAGGTTAACTATAAATCTTAAGTAGTTAAATACCAATCTTAAGTATTATATTTTTAATGTGAGCTTTGTGAACTTAACGTGAATTCTATGGATGATAAATTTTGTTAGTTGTAGGATCCTTCATTTTTTTAACTTTTGCACTTAGCAAACTTCAAACATTAAGAATTCACTAGGTTAGTAAATTCCTTCCTAACGTTAAGTGAGGTGTTAGTTCTTTAATGTTATATAACTAAAGATTCTGAATTTTTTATTTTCAAGACGACCACACAAGAGAATTATTATTATTATTATTATTATTATTATTATAATATAGAGGTTATGATATATGATCATTGATGTGAGTGTGTAATACTATTATTTTTTCCTATTATAGTCCCGAGTTATTTGATATTCCTGGAGAGTATACAAATCCCCAAGTTTAAAAACGTAAGGCATTTTCTCGCTGTCAAGACTTGAAGAAGATGATAGAATTTTTATCGAATTCAAGCTGAGGATCATGGATTGATGGATGTATGTGCTTGCTCTGGCTTTGTTCTCGTTGTATGGTGGAGGTTTCTGTTTTGCTCTGTTTTTTTTTTGGTGTTTGTTTTGTTCGATTTTGTCTAGCTGTTGCTGGTGGTTTTGGCCGTCTGTGGCTCTCTTACGTTTTCTGGTTTTGGTTTAGCCTGGCTTTCCTTGTGTTGTTGGTTCTGGTGGCCTGTTGTTCGTTGTTTAATAAAGCTTACCGTTTAAAAAAAAAAAAAACATGGAAAAAGGCTGGAAGGATAGATGATGCAAAAAGTAGTAGTCTTGTGTTCATGATTGAACATTCTCAGATGACTCAAAATCCTGATCCTATTATCATATTCACTAATAACCCTGCTTTAGCAACTTTACTTGTATGATTTGTGTGCTCAATTACCTGGAATGCAATTTTAATGGTGTTAATGAAGTGCTAGACTCAAGTTTGTATCTGAGCTAGATCTTTTGGGTTCCTTGGTGTTGGCGATGTAGGAGTCTAGAGGTAGACCTGACCCGGTTCCGGTTCGAACCGGAGGAACCGGAACCGGTTTTCCGGTTCCGGTTCCACATTTTTCGGAACCGGCCGGTTCTTTTTTTTTTTTATAATTTTTTTTTGAAATTACCGTTGGAGACAACAGTCGGCTGACGTCACCCCCCCCACCCCCCCCCCCCCCCCCCAACTTTCATTTTTCCTCACAATTATTTCCTCTCCTCCCAATTCTCTCTAATTCTAATTTCTCTCTCAATTCTCCAACTCTCCAACTCCAAGTTTCTAAATATTTAATATTGTCAATTAGTAAGTTTTTAATATTTATTTCATTTGCAATATATTTTATTTCCAATTTATTTTATTTTTGATATATTTTATTTGTAATTAATTTTATTTGCAATCTATTTTATTGCCAATTCTAAATTTCTAATTTCTCTTTCTATTCTCCAACTCTCCAAGTTTCCAAATATTTAATATTGTCAATTACTAAGTTTTTAATATTTATTTCATTTGCAATATATTTTATTTCCAATTTATTTTATTTCCGATATATTTTATTTGTAATTAATTTTATTTGCAATTTATTTTATTGCCAATTCTAAATTTCTAATTTCTCTTTCAATTCTCCAACTCTCCAAGTTTCCAAATATTTAATATTGTCAATTACTAAGTTTTTAATATTTATTTCATTTGCAATATATTTTATTTCCAATTTATTTTATTTCCGATATATTTTATTTGCAATTAATTTTATTTCCAATTCTAAATTTCTAATTTCTCTCTCTATTCTCCAACTCTCCAAGTTTCCAATTCATTGTCAATTACTAAGTTTTTAATATTTATTTCATTTGCAATATATTTTATTTCCAATTTATTTTATTTGCAATTTTGCATTTAATTTTATTTGCAATTAATTTTATTTCCAATTTTTAAATGACAAGTGGAAGTGGAAGTGGAAGGGGTCACGGCCGTGATGGTCCTAGGCGATCAATTTCGATGAGAGGTAAGGGTCCTATGATCGATAATCTCGGTCGTGATGACACCGCCTATCACGAGTATTTGCAACGCCGTGCCTATGCTGAAGACCTAGGTCTAAACTCTCCTACTCCCCCTCTAATAATTTCAGAATCCGATCCCGATGACACCCCCCCCCCCCCCCCGGCCCCAATTTGACTAGCCAGTCAGATAATATGCCTTATATTGATACACCTACAGATTTTAGATTTGATCCACAGGAAGTTCAGGAACCAGGAGAGCAAGAAGATGTGATACAGAGGCAGAGCAAATCTGATCTCTTCACAAAACATATGAAGAAAATTAGGCAAGAAGATGAGAGCTTTGCAGGGCTTGCAATTATTGCAGCAAAGTATACAAGTGGCATAAATCTGGAGGACATGGCAGTTATCGTAAGCATATTTCAACTAAACATCTAGAAGCAGAGACCAGATCGAGGTCACAAACACAAATTCCCAGGTACCCTACTCCTAACCAACAATTATTTCGTTATACTGATGAACAAAATAGAGAAGAATTAGCAAGAATGGTAGCAGTAGAACACCTATCATTCAGTTTTGGTGAAAGGGTTGGTTTTGTTAATTATTGTCGAAAAGCATTAAACCCTGCTGCATGCCGTGTTCCTAGAATCACGCTCACATCAACACTTGAAAATATTTATTTAAAAGAAAAAAAGAAGTTAGAAAGAATTTTTGATAAATATATCGGTTGTGTTTCCGTATGTGCCGACATATGGACTGACCATTGGAAATCGCATTCATACTTGAGTGTCACTTGCCATTTTATGGATGATACATGGACTATTCAAAAAAGAATTCTTGCATTTAGAGTTTTTGATGATACACACACTGCTCATAATATTTTTAGACAGTTTAGAATTATTTTTGCAGAATATAAAATTGAAAGCAAAATTTTTGCAATTGGTTTTGATAATGCTTCTGCCAATATCGTTGCTATTCCATCTTTACTTGATTTATGCAAACCTTATCTTGGTGGTATATTTTTTCATCAAAGATGTGCATGCCATGTTTTAAATTTATGTGTTCAAAAAGGATTAGAAACTCTTGAACATTTTATTCTACCTATTAAAAAAACTCTAATGTATTTGTGGAAACATTCTTCTACAATGAATGCATGGGTAAAATATTGTAAACAAAATGGTAGGCGTGTCGTTAGATTTTCTCGTGATGTTCCAACACGTTGGAATTCTATTTATAAATTGCTTGCTCAAAGTTATGAATATAGGGATTTATTAGTTTCTTTTATTCAATTTCATGTTACCCACCTTCAACTTTATCAATCACATTGGGATGCTTGTTATAACGTTTTCAATTTGTTATCTATCTTTAATAATGCTACACAAAATTTATATGGTGTTTATTATCCTACAACTCATTTATTTATTTTTGAAAGTATTAATATTGCTGGTGCATTTTGTCATTGTGAATCTGACATATCAATAGGGGAAGCCGTTCATGCTATGAAGCTAAAATGGTTGAATTATTATGCGGAGATTCCAAATATTTATTTGATTGCCATGGTTTTTGATCCACGTTGTAAATTAGAGAGTATGTCTTATTATCTAAAAGGTTATTATGGGGTTGAAGGTTTAAAAATGGAATATGATATTGAAGCATGTTGTGTTAGAGTTAAGAAATTATTGTATGATTTATATGATGAATATTTTACAATTTATGGATCGTCACTGAACTTAGATGTTACACATGCACAAACTACATCTCAGGCCCCAAAATCCTCCTCCTCCGGATTTATAGAGTTAGGGTATAGTATGTTATCCAAAAAATCCAAAAAACCTAGATGTGCTTCTTCATCAAACACCGATAAGTATTCCGAGCTGGAATCTTATCTAAATACTCCTTATGAGTTTATAGAAGATGCGCCAAGGAAAAAATTTGAAATCTTACAATATTGGAAAGAGCACGCAGTGTACTATCCAATCATGGCTATGATAGCCAAAAATATTTTTTCAACACCAGTTTCTACAGTGGCAGTGGAACAAGAGTTCAGCGCTGGAGGAAATATTCTAGATGAACAGCGTTCTTGCTTAACTCCAAAATCACTACAAATGCAAGTTTGTGTAGATGATTGGACAAAAGCACAATACAGACAACAAGAACTTCAACAAGACCCAACATACGACTTCTTCAAAGACGACGAACCTGATACAGGAGCAGCGGGGCCGGAATAGCAGATTTACAGTACAGACTCTACAGAGTACAAAGTCTATAGACTACATAATACAGATGGCGCCAAGCCGCCAAACATGCAATAAAAGGTAAGAGAACTACGTGGCCTTTGATTCCTCTAAATCCCCCAAGAGGATACGTAGGCAACTTAATTGTGGTAAAAATTAAGTGCAAGGCTAATAACTTTACATTTATTTTTAGTTTTATTTTAATTTAATTTTGTAATTTGTCATTTATTTATTATCGAATTTCGGGTGACCTAATTCCCAAATACCCAATGAAATGTAATTTATAATTTGTCATTTTGTTTATTTTTATTTTTATTTAATATTGTAATTTGTCATTTTGTTTATTTTTATTTTTATTTAATTTTGTAATTTGTCATTTTGTTTATTTTTATTTTAATACTTTATTTACAACTACAACTTATAATACAACTATACATTTATACAAGTCTAAATTATTATTTTTTATTAACAAAGGAAAAAAAAAAATAAAATATTTCCGGTTCAGAACCGCCGGTTCCACTGGAACCGGAACCGACGGAACCGGAACCGACGGAACCGGAACCGGAACCGGAACCGGAACCGGTATGAATCGGTTCCGGTTCCGGTTCCGGTTTCACCCAACCGAGGAACCGGAACTGCCGGTTCGGAACCGGAACCGAACCGGAACCGCGTCACCCCTATCTAGAGGTTGTGGGGTATCTGATGAAGAGTTGGCGGTCATCTGTTTTGTGGTCTTTTTGGTCAGGTGTTTTGTTTTTGTTTGAAGTGTATGCTCTGTTTCTATAGGCTTCAGCTTGTACTGCTGTCTTTTGCCTGTGTGTTTGTGTTGTTGTTGCCTTGCTTGGCTCTTGAATAAAAATTCGCTGTTCAAAAAAATTACCTGGAATGTTTTGACAATTGATGTCAGAAACACAACTCTCAAAATCAATGGATGTTAATTAGTCACAGCTTAATGTTTATATGCTTTTCGTGGACAATTTGGGAGGCTAGAAACCAGATGATCTTCAAGAATTCTGACCAAGGGATACTTAGAGCTGTGGACATGATAAAGTTAAGAGTTACTTGGTGGTTCAAACATCACATGGAAGGCTGCTCGGATTCGATATCTGTTCTGCTTCAGGATGTGGCTGAAAGATGTTGTGTCTCCAAACCTTTCAAATCTGCTAACAAAGCCGATTGGTCCCCTCCCATCTTGGGTGCCTTCAAGTTCAACGTTGACGGGTCGGCTAGGGGCAACCCGGGGAGGGCTGGCATTGGAGGCGTCTTGAGAGACCACAGTGGCAAGGTCATGGGCTCGTTCTCAAGGAATATAGGCTTCACAGATGCTAATTCTGCAGAGATTTTAGCAATTCAACTTGCTTGTCAGTTATGTGCGACTTCGCAGGCCTTGTTCGGAAGAGAAATTACTATTATCAGTGACTCTAAGACGGCGGTTTCTTGGGTTAATGGTTCTGGTTTCGGGAGTCTGAAGCATGTGGATGTGATTTATGATATCCGATCAATGCTAACTCTTTTGGGCAGAACGACGATCATTTTCAATCCTAGATCTTCTAACTGTTTTGCGGATGCGTTGGCTAAGAAAGGCTCTAATTCGGAAGGGGATTTTGTTTTATGGGATGTTGACTAATTTTCGGCTTGGGTCTGTTTTGCGTGGTGCCTTGCTTTCTTTGTTGTTGGCTCCTGTTTTGCCTCCTTTTTCTGCTGATCTGTTCTGTTTTGTTGGTTTTCTTTTTGCCTTTTGGGGTGGGGTGGCCGTCTGTTTCTGGCTTGTGGCCAGGTGGTTGTTTTGTGGGTGTTTCTCCTCTGCTTTGTGGTTGTTCTTTGCCTTTTGGCTTTATTAAAGTGGCTGTTCAAAAAAAAAAATGTTTATATGCTTTTCAGAGACCAATTCATGAAGAGATATGCAGAGATTGATTACTATTTTTCGTTCTCCTGATGAGAAACTT
The DNA here is from genome assembly GCA_954870605.1 of Acer campestre. Taxonomy (NCBI): domain Eukaryota; kingdom Viridiplantae; phylum Streptophyta; class Magnoliopsida; order Sapindales; family Sapindaceae; genus Acer; species Acer campestre. The sequence goes on along the minus strand of OX940799.1, from coordinate 56,492,191 downwards.
CATATGCTTGAACATATGGAAGTGTTACATCATTGAAGCAAAAATAGTACATTGTCTATAAATAGGCCTAAAACTCAAGAAAAGAGGAATGCTAACAATTTAAGTAGTTCAGATTCTCTCCTGATCTGGCTTTAATAAAAATGGTCTCTGTATATAAATAGACAAATGGATGCAAAGCAATTTGTTAAAAGATTATTCCAATCATTTTCTCTCAAAAATGGGTACATACGAAATAGAATGGTCTCTTTATTATAAGATGTTTATGGCATATGAAATAGACTGGTGTTGAAGTTGGTTATTTGGATGCTAGGGTTCTAAAGAAACCATACATCAGTACATATGGGCTAGCATATTTGGCTAAAGAAGCTGGAGTTAGTTCATCAGTGGTGATGGTGGCAGCGCCCGCCGGAGGTTGGGTCCTGGGTGACTGGAGTGTTAGGGTTTCACATATGAGGAAATCTAGTATGCTGTTCAGTAAGCTTATGCTTCTTGTGTGATTGGGAACAAGTTGTTGGGTATGCTTTGATGCTTAACTAGTTGTATTTGTTTTGATATAGGTTCCATTTTTATCTAAACACATTCAAATGTTATGATTGATTTTTTTTTTTTATATGAAATAGTATTAAACTATTTAATTTTAACGTTTTTATTTTAATTTTTTTTTAATGATTTATTGCTTTGTTTTAGCATATTGTTACATTTTTTTTTAAAGAAATTTTTGTTTTTTTTTTAAATTTATTTTCTAACATATTTTTAGTATAATTTTTTTTTCGTTATTATTTAATTCAATTATAAAAAAAAATCACTTAAATAAACATATTTCATTGCATTTAAATGAAGTCAATTACTAGTAGGTAATTTTTGCTGTTATTCAAACCAAAAGGTTTGATTTGACATTGGATCAAATAGTTTAATACTTATTTACTGAATTGACACATACAAGCTATGCAGCTCACTGGCCCAATTATGGGCCCAACATCGACTCAGCTTGGGCAGCTCAGTCCATCAAGAAATCCAGTGTGGCCCTCAACATTAGTGCAACCGGCCAACCCTTTTGATAAGTCTCCTAGCCTCTTTGGTGTCTGACTGTCTGATAAAAAAAAAATAGGACAAATTGCACAAACTTCACCTGATGTCTGTCATAATTACAAGAATATGGCACTTTGGGGTTATTGACATAAAACCTACCCGATGCTTGATAAAAGTTGCCGAGACTATTTTGCGAATGATACCACTTTTATGGAATGCAAGTGGAGGAAGATGGGTTGATGGATGTATAGATGAAGAAAAGCTGAAAGGAATCGATTACCCAAAAAGTGGTAGTCTTGTATTCTTGATTGTATTATGTTTCAATTTTTTTTTAACAAAAAAAAAAAAAAAAAAAAAAACATTTCTTCTAAAAATAGATCAATATGTATTTATTTTTCTTAAACATGTCAATATCATTATAATTGAACATTATCATATTCACTAGGAGCTATGCTTTAGCAACTTCACTTGTATGATTTGTGTGCTCAACTACCCGGAATGTTTTGACAATTGATGTCTGAAGCACAACTCTCAAAATCAATGGATATTAATTAGTCACTGCCCTCAATGGTTATATGCTTTTCAGAGACCAATTCATGAAGAGATACTTTTCATTTTCATTGAAGCAAAAATAATACATTGTCGAGATTTGTTATTTTTTCCTCTCTCAAGTAATAGTTTCATTCAAACCTATTTTTGTGTTTGGACAGATTTAAAAGACCTGACTTGGATCTTCAATGTGATTGACTTCCAGGTGTTTGATTATATGTACACACTTGGTAGTTGTAAACAACTACTAATGCCTTTTATGTAATATCTTCTGGATCTTCAATGTGATTGATATCAACTCCAGCTTTTCGATAGAGATGATATTTACATTCTGCAGGTGCTTGTGATTGTTATAGCATAAGTTTAGATAAGTGAAAATGGAAATCAAAATGGATGTTATTCGAGGAAAGCTACAGACTATGAAAGTGGAAATCAAAATCAAAATGAAGAATAGTTGCAAGTCAAAGGTGATGACTCAAATGCCTGACAGAAAGCATCTTATATGACTTTCAGATTTCGGACAAGAACATCTTAATATGTTAAAACAAAGGGAAAGCAATTCTGCACTCCTTTTCTTTTCAAAAACAAATAGAATGTTTTTTAAACTGCTGCTTCCTCTTTTCTTTTTTAAAGGAGGACAGTTGCATATACAAAGCAGAAGCTTGTCAGATGTGTATATAGCTACATATAAGATGATAAACTTGTCTTTCAATCTCATCCAAATTATGAAAGACTTCAGTTGTTGTTATTTCACAAACTGAAAGATGAAAGGAAACACTCGTCAAGGAAAAGTCTCTTCGTCTGGAGATTTAGGTGGGGGAAAAGATTTCAGGGAAAATTTGTTTTCCATCTTCATAGATAATCTGAATCCGGTGGTTGACACTGCTGGTCTATGGGGAATGTTTAAACCTTTTGGCAAGGTAAGGGATGTTTTTCTTTCAGCCAAGAAAGAGAATAGGTGCAGTCGATATGCATTCATTCGTTTTGGTTCCAAGGAGGAAGCCAACAAGGTAGCTGGAAGGGTGAACAGAATGCATATCTATGGCTGGCCTATCACGGCTAAACTAGCAGATTTCGGATGGAATAAGCGCAGGGGTCCACCAGAAGTTTTTAATCAGACGGGTTTGCATAGAAGGAATGTCAGAACAGTGAAGGTGGACAGGAGAGACACCAAGGAGGTGAAGAGTAACTTTGCTACCAGACAGGACCACCGTTCCTTTGCTGAAGTGATCAAGGAAGATAAGAAGGGAGGAACAGGGACAGAAGAGGACCGGAGAAAGAATGGCTATACCATGTCCTGGGTTGGAGATAGGGAAGTTGAGATGGAAGATTGGTTATCTCGGTCAGCAATAGGGAAGTTGAAAGACTTTGATAGGGTTGACCAAGTGACGAAGAATTTAGAAGACAGGGGGATTGATTTTTCATCAGCTTATATGGGAGGAAAGAATATTGTGTGGACTTTTGAATCTAGCTATGATAGAGATGGATTCATTAATAACAAGTTCCTTTGGAGAAACCACTTTACAACAATGATAGAATGTAAAGGAACATGGCCGAGCTGCTCAAAATTAAAGTGGGTCGACATTTATGGGGTTCCATTAGTGTGCTGGTGCAAAAATTTCTTCAAGAAATTGGGCGGTCTGCTGGGCGAGACAGTCTGGATTGATGAGGATACTTTGAACAAGTCTAGATTGGACAAAGGAAGAATCCTGATTCTCATGGCCCCGGATAAGTTAATTCCTAATGACATACACTTGAAGATTGGTAATGACGGATTTACGATCAGGTTGGAAGACTCGTTGAGTTCGGTCTCAAGTGAATGGTTGGAGAACAAGCTGGGATTGAAATCTGGTTTGAAATTCAAATTCCAGAAGATTGTTGAGAACGGCGAGTACCAGAGGAAGGGTGGCGAAGGAGAGTGGGGGTTGGTGAAAAGGTGGAAAGGAAACTCTGACAATGCTAGTGACAAGATTCAGGATCAGATTGACAGCAGAGAAATAGAGGAGTATAGAGGAGTCCAAAGTCAGAGAGCACCGCTGTTAAGGAAGGAAGTGGAAAGTAGGAAGTTTTCTTCTGACAAGAGTGCGTATCCCAAAGTTGGAGGACAGGCTGTGGGTTGGAAATTAGGGGCGGCTGAGAAAGGCAAGGGGTTATGGTTTCGAAAGCTGAAGTCAAAACCACCCCGGATTCCAGTTTTCAAGGGTGGTATCAGAATTGGGGTTGGTAGGACAGATCACTCCATTCAGAGTTCAGAGGACACCTCTTCGTCTGATGGGGACAATGAGGGTAGGGGTGAGTTTGGATTGGGCCTAGGTGAGTTTGGATTGGGCCTAGGTGAAAGTTCTAAAAGGCGTGGGCCCTCTAGCCCAATGGTTGCTGGGAAGACAGATGATTTAAAGTCTGATAATAACATTAGAGTGACTGAAGGCCCAACTAATAGAGATTGTGGTAGTTCTATTCAGGATAAAGAAGGGAATCTTGTTAGGCCTTCAGAAATTGTTGAGAAGGTTGTCTACAACAAGAATGGCCAGACAGAGAAAGGTAATAGGGAGCAGGGGAAGGATAATCTGCAAGCTATTGATTTATACATTGACTTACGGGAGCAAGTGTCTGAAGATAGCAGCCATACTACAGGGGGCTCTGTTTCTCCGACAAAGGAGAACGATTCGCAAGACACGGTGGTTGATGAAACTCAAGCGGTGGCGAGTGGAGAAGCTCGTTCAGTAGGCAAGAAGAAACGTAGGAGTTCTGAGAGGTTGTCAAGGTCTCATCCGATGAAAACCAGACATTCTTTTCTCAAATCAAATTCGGGCATTAAAAAGGTGAAATGGAATTTGGAGAATGAGATAGCTAGAGTTATTGAAAAAGGGGTGGCCCTAAGAACTGATCGCAGAGAAAGAAGACAGAAGAGCTCAATCGGAAGGACAGGAGATGACTCAGAGGTTGGCAGTATTCCAAGTTGGGAGGTGGATGATGAGGTGGCGAAGGTTATTGATGTTGGACTAAAACTTGGTTTCGATTTCAATGGTAACGAAGTAGAAATTTCTCAGATTCTTAGCAGCATGGAGAAGGAGGATGAGGCTAGATTTAAGCCTTAATTCTTTGTTGTTCTGTCCGTTTGTGGTTTCTGTGTTTTGATGATAGTTATGACATGGAATGTTAGGGGTCTAGGTAAGGCTGTTAAAAGGAGAAAAGTCAAGTCAGAGGTTACTATTGTCAATCCGGATATTTTGTTTATTCAAGAATCGAAATTGGCAGTTTTTGATGGCAGTGTTATTAGGGAGATAGGTGGGGTTTCTCTTTCTAGAGGGGTGGGAGTTGATGCTGAGGGGTTTGCAGGAGGGCTGATTTCTCTTTGGAATGAGGAATTTTTTTCGGTTTCCCATTGTATCCCAAATAGGTGGTGTATTGTGTTGGTTGGTAGACTCAACAAAATTAATAAAGAGGTGGTTATGTGTAACGTGTATGCTCCAAATACTGAAGTGGGCAGAAAGGAATTGTGGTGCTTCCTTCTCGATACGCAGCGTTCTTTTCCAATTCCATGGTGTTTCGGCGGCGATTTTAATACGGTTTTGGTTGATTCGGAAAGAAGTGGTGGTTCCTTTAATTGCTGGTCAGCTAGGAATTTCCAGAAGTTCATTCTTGAAGCTAAGGTGATTGATTTGCCTATGAGAGGTATGACCTTTACGTGGTCTAATAATAGGGAGGGAGGGGTGTGGGCTAGACTCGATCGCTTCTTAATATCGCCTGTGATTTTATCGTGGTATCCTAATCTTTTCCAAAGGGGCCTAGCTAGAACTTTATCGGATCATAGTGCGGTTACGTTGGGTGCCTCGAGTGAGAAATGGGGCCCTAGTCCTTTTAGAATTCATAATCGTTGGCTGGAGGATAAGGCTCTGATGGAGGAAGTTAGGAAGGGTTGGGTTGGTTGTAAAATTAGAAGTTCAAGCGGTAGACTTTTGCAGCAAAAGTTGAGGGCGGCTAAGGTTTTTATCAAGAAGTGGGCTGAGACAAAAGGTAGGGACAACAGTTCCATGAAGAGGATTGAAGCTAAGTTGGCAAGCATTGATGCTGAGGCAGTCAGAGAGGGCTGGTCGGAAGAGTTAAGGCAGGAAAGGTTGAATTGGTTGGCAGATTTTTGGAAGGTTTTAAGGTTGGAGGAGCAAGAATGGAAACAAAAATCTAGAGTGAAGTGGTTATTAGAAGGAGATAGAAATACGAGGTTCTTTCATTGTATGGCTAGTGGTAGAAGGAGAAGGAATGCAATTGGGGAATTGTTTTTTGATGGTGTTGCTGTCTCGTCCAGGGAAGAGGTTAGTTGTAAGGTGGCTGATTTCTTTGAAAATCATTTTAAGAATGTCGGTTGGAAGAGACCTTCTATGAAGGATGTTTTGGTGAAGAGAATCTCTGAGTCCGACAGAGATTGGCTAGAAGAGAAATTCTCTTTGGCGGAAGTGACAGCTGCCTTGAATTGCTGCGGAGACTTTAAAGCTCCGGGTCCGGACGGTTTTAATTCTAGATTCCTCAAGGATAATTGGGATGTCATCCAAGGGGACTTTATGAATTTTTTAGATGAGTTTTACAAGGATGGGAAGGTGGTGAAAGACATTAATAAAACTTTCTTGACCCTGATTCCTAAATGTCAGAATCCGATATCTATTTCAGACTATAGGCCTATAAGTCTGGTGGGATGTATCTATAAAATCCTTGCGAAAATATTAGCCAATCGGATGAGGAGAATTATTAGTTCCGTTATAGGGGAATCTCAAACGGCGTTTGTTAGGAACCGACAAATTTTAGACAGTTTTCTGGTGGCGGAAGAGATTATTCATCACTGGAAGATCCGGGGGAATAAAGGGGGTCTCGTGGTGAAGCTTGATTTCGAAAAAGCCTATGATAGCCTTGATCATGGCTTCTTGGATAGTATGTTGGATATGATGGGTTTTGGGCACAAGTGGAGGTCGTGGGTGAGAAGTTGTATTTCCTCGTCTACCATGTCGGTTCTGGTAAACGGGAAACCTACGAGGGAGTTTGGGGTGGATAGGGGGCTTCGGCAGGGTGATCCGTTATCCCCGTTTCTGTTTAATGTGGCGGTGGAAGGTTTGAGTGCGTTGTTTAAAAGAGGTGAGGAATTAGAGTTGATTAAAGGGGCTGTTTTGGGTTATGATGAAGTGAAAGTGTCTCATTTGCAATTTGCAGATGACACTATTCTTTTCCTCCAACCGGAAGAGAGATTTGTGAGTAATGCTAGAAGGATTCTGAGATGTTTCGAATTGGTTTCTGGTCTTCGATTAAATTTCCACAAAACTGGAATTGTGGAGGTGGGTAAGAGGGGTAGGCCGAGTGAGCAATGGGCTAGCCTGTTAAGATGTGCTCAGGTTTCGCTTCCGTTTATGTACTTGGGTTTGCCTTTAGGTGGAAGACCGGGTTCGAAAGCGTTTTGGACTGGCCTTGTTCAGAAAATTGAAAGTCGGTTGGCGCCTTGGAAGAGATCCTTCCTTAACAAAGGGGGGCGCCTTGTACTTATCAAATCAGTTATGGCTAGCATTCCGGTGTACTATATGTCGATGTTTAGAATGCCAGTGAGTATAGCTCAGAAAATTGAAAGAATCCAGAGGAATTTCTTTTGGGGTGGTAGTAGTGTAAAGAAGAAGTTACATTGTTTGAGGTGGGAGTTGTTGTGCAAAAATAAAAGGGAGGGGGGGTTGGGGATTGGTTCAATCATCAGCCTGAATAAGAGCCTTATGGCAAAATGGATTTGGAGATTTGCTGTGGAGGATTTTTCGCTGTGGAAAAGGATTGTTTGTGCCAAGTATGGTGTTGAGAGAAATGACTTCAGCTGGAACTGGTGGGGAGGTGTCAAAGGGTCGTCTTTTATTAAGGCTATTAGCCATCTTCTCGAGCCAAACTCAGTCACTAAACAGACTGTTTCTGAAGGTATGCGTGTGGTCTTGGGTAATGGTAATAGGGTTAAATTGTGGTCTGAAGTGTTGATAGATGGTTCGTCGCTGAATTCAGCTTTTCCTAGAATTTTCGCTTTAGCGAAAAATAAAAGTGGTGCTGTTAAGGAGTTTGGGTGTTGGGAGGGGACTCAATGGAAATGGGATGTTCCTCTTAGGAGAAGTTTGTTTGACTGGGAGAAGGAACAATGGGAAACTTTTCTTTGTTGTCTTTCGAATATCAGAGTTTTACATGGTGTCATGGATTCGGTGGTTTGGAAGTTTGAGACCTCGGGCCAATTTTCGGTGAATTCTTTTAGGAAGAGGATGGAGCAGGGGAGATCAGGGGAGGAGACAATTTTCAGGGAGGTTTGGTTGGGGTTTTGCCCTCCTAAAATTGAGATTTTCGTGTGGCAGCTCCTTCATGGCAGAATCCCTGTTAAGGAGGTGTTGAATAGGGTGGGTATTCTGCTGGAAGGTGGATCTTTGTGCTCTCTTTGTGCTGGCAACACTGAAAGCATCGATCATCTCTTCCTTCTTTGCGATTGGGCTTGGAGTATTTGGCAGCGTTGCATGAACTGGTGGGGTATTTACTGCTGCTCTTCGAGATCCATTGTGGACTGGTGGGTAGGATGGATGAACTTATGCCCCTGGAAGATGTCTACGAGAGCTTGGAGGACTCTTTTCTTCGCCATAGTTTGGACCATATGGGAAACGAGGAATGGCAAAGTCTTTAAGGATGAGCAGCTGGTTCTCTCTAGATCGGTGGATTTGGTCAAATTCAGACTTGGTTGGTGGTTCAAGCATTTTGGGAGAGGTTCTCATACTCCCATTACGCACATACTGCTGAATATTGTTGAGTGTTGTATGGAAAAACCTATCAAGTCTCCCCTGAAAAAGGATAGCTGGGCTCCTCCACTGGAAAATTCTCTGTTTTTTAATGTGGATGGTTCGGTTTTGGATTCTCCTGGTCATGCTGGAGTTGGCGGAGTGTTGAGGGATCACAGGGGAAAAATATTGTGCATCTTCTCCTCTTTTGTGGGTAATCAAGAGGTTATTGTGGCTGAGTTGCTGGCTATTTTAAGGGCTGTGAAGTTGATTGGGTCGAGAAAAGAGCTTGCTCATAAGCCTATTACAATCATTTCAGATTCAAAAACGGCTGTTAATTGGGTCACAGGAAGGTCGTTTGGGTACAATAGCCAAGCTCAAGTTATTGAGGAGATTTGTAGCTGGTTGGTTTTGTTCAGATCGGTGTCAGTGGATTATCGTCCAAGATCGACGAATTCTTTCGCAGATACTCTTGCTAAGAATAGCCTGAAGCCTGGGGTGGATGAGTTGTGGTGGAGCGGGTAGTCTTGTCTTGTTTTGTTTTCCTTGTGTTTGTCTGTTTTTGGTTTGTCTCCCCGGTCGTGGGTTTGTCCCTCGGTCTGCGGGTGTGGGTGTTCCGTTGGGTCTGTTTGTGTTGTTTGTGTTGTTTCTTGTTGTGCCTGGCTTAGTGCCTTTTAATCTATTGCCTTTTAAAAAAAAAATTATGAAAGACTGAATTCTTCCACTACTGAATACCTGCTACAGTCTTAGTTACATAGCAGACAAAAGGTATGATTCTATTTAATGTAGTAGGTAATAATTTTCAATTCTTAGAATTGTTTTACCTTGTAGATGCTTCTAGTTTTATGAATAAATAGAGATTTGTTTCTGTTTATTATGTATAATTATTAAAACTCATTTTTTTTAATCGTTAATTTGATCGGTTCAAAAGAAGAGGAAAACGTGATGGAGTTATTTTCTTTGAGTATGGGAAAACTATGGAAGGAATACAATCTGCGTGTGGCGGTTATATTTAGCCTCACTTTCCAAATAGTACTGATCACACTCGGTAACCGTAGAAAACACAATCATAAACTTTGGATTAGTATTGTTTTATTGTATGTCTACTTATCGGCAGATGTCAATATGTCATTGCAACATTTGCTCTCGGTATAATCACAAATAATGTCTGAGATATTTATAGAAGGGCGGATCTATGGATGCAAACACTGAATTAACTGCATTTTGGGCACCATTTCTTTTGTTGCACTTGGGAGGACCTGACAGCATACCTGCTTATGCCTTGGAGGACAATGAGCTATGGTTACGGCACTTTCTTGGACTCGTTGTCCAAACAGGAATTACAATTTACATCTTTATCATGGCTTGGACCGGCAACCATCTTTCAATTCTATATCTCTTAATGTTTGTTGCAGGCCTCATCAAGTATGGAGAAAGAACTTGGGTGCTCAGGAAAGCAAGCACTATAGGGACCAAAATATAGATTTGTGGAAACTATAGGGACCTGTCAACTTAATACTGAAAACTGAGTGACTAGTTTGTCTATTAGATCAAACTAGAGGGACTAAAATGAATTTCACCCTTAAAATAAAAAATGAATTTTCTTGAATGTTGTGATTGTTGTGTTTTCTCTCTAGTTTGTCTATTAGGCCAAACACTAGTTACCAAATTTGTCGTGATTGTTGTGTTTTCTCTCTATTTACACAATCATCACGATTTGGCTGCATCCAAAGTGATTTGGCTGCATCCAAAGTAATTTGGCTGCATCCAAAGTAAATAAGGACAAATTTACACAATCATCGCGATTTGGCTGCATCCAAGTAAATTTACGACAAATTTACGGAGTTTGAATATGTAATACTTGAATGAGCCATTGGCCAATGGCTCATAAAAAAATGTATTCTTTAGTCTTTACTCATTTTTTTATCTTCCTATAAAAAAATGTATAGGAAGATTGTTGCATAAGATCTGATCCTTTTTCTCTCATGAAATATAAAAGTAACTGAGTTCTTCAACTACTGCTTGCTGGTACCTGCTATACAGTTTCAGTTGCATCACAGACAAGGTATGATTCTATAAATGTAAATACTATTAATTTTAAAACTATTTTATTTCTTCTAATTTAAAGTAGGCTTATACTTATATCGAGAGCTAATCAGGTGTGGAATCTCACCTTTTTTTTCATATTTATATAGGGTAAATACCCTGGTGGCCATTGACTTATCCCACCACTATCAAAATGGCCACTAGATGGGGAATTGGTTTCAAAATGACCATTTTTGGCAAACACTATTATACTAATGGTCATTCCATCAAATTCCATCCAATGAGTGAGATTTTGGTAAATAAGTGGATGACATTAATTTATTTTAGATATTTTTTGGAAATCAATTTTTTCTTTTGTTTTTTGAAACAAATAATTATATTTAATGTGTGTATGTAGTTATGTACGTATAGCATATCTCAAACATATATATATATATATATATATCTTTTTTGAAAAGATTTAAGCTACAAAATCTAAAAATTCTAAAAAATATATTTGAGATAAGTTAAAAAGAAATATATATATATATATATATTGAGAAGATTAAGGCTACAAAATCTAAAAATTCTAAAAAGTATATTTGAGATAAGTTGAAAAGAAATATATATATATATATATATATTTGAGATATGCTACACGTATATATACAAACTAAATATAATTATTCTTTTTATATATTTCTACACGTATAGCGTATCTCAAACATATATATATATATATATATTTCTTTTTTGAAAAGATAAAGGAGGGTGTATTCAATTAGGATTTCAAATGACTTTTCAAGACTTTTTTTAAATGAATGACTTTTGTAGACCTTAAGGATTTTTAATGACTTTTATAGACTTTATAAAAGTATGATTTATAAAAGTATGAAAGACTTTCATAGACTTTTATATACATTCATTTTGAAGACTTTCAAAGACATTGATGGACTTTCAAAGACAATCAATAAACTTTCAAAGACTTTTTGACATCTAAAAATAATATTTACTTTGTTGTACTAAGGAGCATACGTTCCTAAGATACCAAATTGTTGACAGCTTTTTAAGCAAACTAAATTTTGGTATGATTCAAAATAGTAATTTTGGTGGAGTTCAAAAAAAAAAAAAAAAAAAAAAAAAGCAATAGCCTTCTCTTAAAAATCATACACTGTCAAACAGTGCAAACAAAGAAAATTCTGAAGACACATTACTATTTGGATTGTCTTCATAAAATTTGATGCACTTTAAACATATTAAATAGTAGTTACAACACCAAACTCTGTTAATAAATAAATACAATCAATTAACAACTAAAAAACAAAATTCACTGCTTTGAAAAATAGTAAAAAATAATAATCATTGTAATTAACAATTCAAAAACCACATTGATTTTACTCTAAACACAACAAGCAGAGTTGAAAAAGAAACTAGCTATCTCTCTTTCTTGGACATCTGTAATATGGTAGTTAGGCAAATTGAAGAAGACCATTCTACCACTTAAAAGACTTGAAAATATAGATAAAAAAAATAAAATATCTCATCCTTAATTGACTGATGGAGAGTTGTTTATATTATTTTTTTAGTTTTTTTTTTTTTTAATAATGTTTATTCATTTTAAAAGTTATTTGTTTTATTTTATTTATGAAATTTAGTAAGAATTAGTGTGATTTTATTTGAAAATAAAACATATGTTCGGTGGTTGATGTTTTTCAAAGAGTTTTATGTTTTTCTTCTAAAGTGAATTTTTTTTTTTTTAAAGAAAAAAAGTCATTCAAAGTCTTTGGTAGGAATGGAAGACAAATTGTGAGATTTGTTATAACTAAAAATTATTAAAAGTCATGAAAAGTCATTAAAAGTCATTGATATTTTGAAGTCATTAAAAGTCATTAAAAGTCATTGAGATTTTGAATACCTCATAACTTTCATAGACTGTTAAAAAGTCTTGATTGAATACCACATGACTTCTAAAGACTTTTTTAAAGTCTATAAAAGTCTGTATTGAATACCTCATGACTTTTATAGAGTCGTTAAAAGTTCACATTGAATACACCTAAACTTTTTAATTTCAGAAAAGTCATTAAAAGTCTTTTAAAATCCTAATTGAATACACTCTCCTAAGGTTACAAAATCTAAAAATTTTAAAAAATATATTTGAGATAAGTTGAAAAGAAATATATATATATATATATATTGAGAAAATTAAGGCTACAAAATCTAAAAATTCTAAAAAGTATATTTGAGATAAGTTGAAAAGAAAAAATATTTATATATATATATATATATTATTTTTTGAGAAGATTAAGGCTATAAAATCTAAAAATTCTAAAAAATATATTTGAGATAAGTTGACAAGAAATATATATATGTTTGAGATATGTTATACGTATATACACACACTAAATATAATTATTTATTTCAAAAAACAAAAGAAAAAATTGATTTTAAAAAAAATCTAAAATAAATTAAGTCATCCCCTTATTTACCAAAATGCCACTCATTGGATGGAATTGGATGGAATGACCATTAGTGTAACAATGTTTGCCAAAAATAGCCATTTTGAAACCAATTCCCCATCTGGTGGCTATTTTGATAGTGGTGGCATAAGTTTATGGCCACCAGGGTAATTATCCCTATTTATATTAACTTGTTGATCGATTGTTATAGTTTTGTGAATAACAAAAGCTTTCTTGCTGTTTAATATGTGTAAGAATTAAAATTCATTTTTGAATTGTTAATCTGATCAGTTCAAAAGAAGGGAAAACAAGATGAGGTTATTTTCTTTTAGTACGAGGCAACTATGGAAGGAATGGAATCTGAGAGTGACGGTTCTATTTAGCCTGTTTCTACAAATAGTACTGATCACACTCGGTAATCGTAGAAAGAACAATCATAAACATTGGATTAGAATTGCAGTATGGTGTGTCTACTTATCTGCAGATATCATTGCAACGTTTGCTCTCGGTATAATTACTAATAATGTCTCAGATATTTATGATGAAGGTGGATCTATGACTGTAAACACTGAATTAACTGCATTTTGGGCACCATTTCTTCTACTGCATTTGGGAGGGCCTGAAACCATAACTGCTTATTCCTTGGAGGACAATGAGCTGTGGTTAAGGCACTTTATTGGACTCGTTTTCCAAACGGGAATGGCAATTTATGTCTTTATCATGGCTTGGACTGGCTCCCATCTTTCAATTCTGTATCTCTTAATGATTATCGCAGGCCTCATCAAGTATGGAGAAAGGACTTGGGTGCTCAGGAAAGCAAGCATCGAGACTATCAGAGAGTCGTTAGCCGATGACGGAATAAACTTTTCTGATTTTCATCAATGTGCTTATGGTCATTATGATACATTATTTGTTGCATATCGTTTAGTGCGTGTATATTTTAGGCCTCGCCTTCTGAATGTTAAAGTACCATCGCTAAGTGCAAGTATCATCGCATCAACCTGTTCAGAAAAACTATTTAAAATAATTGAAATGGTATTTGGATTCATGTGCGATATTCTTTACACCAAAGCACCTCTTCTCGATACTCGTTGTGGATTAGCCCTGCGAGTGATCACATTTTTTCTTATCTCATCTGTTTTGGTGCTCTTCCCTGTTGTTATTCATGACAAACACAAGTTTTCAAATACTGATGTTACCGTAACATACATCTTGTTAGCAGGAGCTATTATTCTTGAATTATATTCGGCTGTATTAATACTCTCCTCCGATTGGTTTCTTGTTTGGTTGATCAAGAATGAAAAATTTTCCACCAAGAAAGCCCTTGAATCCTTTCTAACACAGAAGAGGTGGTCAAATAACATGTCTCAATTCAGTCTGCTAAGCTTCATTATCAAAGAAAAACCCCTGCCTTGCCCGAATATCCTGAAGCACTTACGCCTTGATAAAAGGCTAGAAAAGCAACGGTATGCAGCTGACATGGAAATCCCCAACAACTTGAAAACTCTCGTCGGGTTGTATCTCCGAGAGAAAGAAAAGCATTCTCAAATTGGCCCACCAAATAGCATCCTTGTGAACCCTGTCGGTCTGAACTTCACTGAAGAGCTTGAGAAAAGCATTATAGCTTGGCATGTCGCTACAGATATAAGGTATGAGTTGGATGGAGAGGATATAAAGCAACATGGGCGAGCTTTTGAATTACATTGTCAATTGATCTGTCAAATTTCAAGATATATGTTCTATTTGGTGGTACGATATCCTGACATGATATCAGATGGAAGTAAGATTCAGATTACACTTCCATCAATTTTATGGGCTGCACGCTCTATAAAATTCACAGGCAAAATTGAAGCATGCCAACGTTTCGAAGAATTGCTTACCGTTTCAGAAACATATTTAAATCAACTGCAATTGGTTAATGAAGAAGACAACAATAACAATATCAAAATATTCCTCAAGAATAAATTACCCGGGTTGTTGAGAAAATTAAGCGAACAGGTACGTACATATTCTTTTAATCAAATTATGATGAATCCATGGTTTTTATTATAATATTTTCATCAAAATTTTATGACAGATGTCATTGGAAGAGAGGTGGAAGATAATCAGCTGGACTTGGTTAGAAATGCTGCCATATGCAGCCATCAAATGTAGAGGAATCCAGCATGCTCAACAGTTGAAAAGTGGTGGAGAATTCCTTACTCATGTCTTGGGTTTCTCAGTTATTTTCGAGTTCACTGACGAAGATTTTACATCAGACCCATCAGATGCTCCATCATTCAATTCATTGAAGCCCCTTCTTAACAGGTAACAATATTAAAGCTATATTAATTAAGCAGTTGCAGGAGATTGATTTGTTTGCTGTTCTTGGCCTTGTGCCTGAATAAATTTGCCTTTCAAAAAAATTAAGCAGTTTCATTATTGTATTAAAATTCATATAACTATATTTATTTAACGTTAAAATGTAGACATTACAAAACTGATCATGTTTAAGTTTACAAAATTCGTGCTATGTTGTATAGTTTTAATGCAAGCTTTGTGAACTTAACATGAATTCTAGATTCTGTTAGTTGTAGGATCCTTCATTTTTGAACTTTAGTACTTAGCAAACTTCAAACATTAAGAATTCACAAAGTTATTAAATTCCTAATATAATGTTAAGTGAGGTGTTTGATCGGTAACGTTGTATAACTAAAGATCCTAATTATTATTTTTTTCAAGACGACCACAAAGAATCATTATATATATATATAAAATATATTATCATTGATGTGAGTGTGTGATACTTTTCATTTTTCCTATTATAGGCCCGAGCTATTTGATTTTCCTGAAGAGGATAGTATTCCTGAAGAGGATAGTATTCCTATGGAGGATAGTATTCCTGAAGAGGATAGTACTTCTACGGAGGATGGAAACAACCCATACCGCTTTTATGGAATGCAACCCATACAGATTGATTGATGGATGTATAGATGAAGAAAAGGTGAAAGGATCGATGATGCAAACATGATTGTATTTATTTTCGCTTCTAGTTTTTTTTTTTCATTCTTTTTTTAAACTTTTCTTCTATCGATCAATATGTATTTATTTTTCTTAAACGTGTCAGTATCATTGGAACTCTGCTTTGACAACTTTACTTGTATGATTTGTGTGCTCAATTACTGGAATGCTTCGATGATTGATGTCTGAAACACGACTCTCAAAATCAATGGATGTTAATTAATTAGTCATTGTTTATATGCTTTTCAGAGACCAATTCACAAAGAGATACTCAGAGGCTGATTACTATTTTCAATTTACTAATGAGAAACTTTTTTTTTTGAAAGGCAAATTTATTAAGAAACTATAAAAGGCAAATATTTGCCAACAACCAACACAAATAAGGTTGGATACATCCTACACCTGATCAACACACGGGCAAAATGATAATCTGATACAGAATCAAATGAACCACCTCAATTGCAAACCTAAGCAAGAACTGATAAAAGGCCTTAAAACAGTACATTACCCACAAAAACTCTCTTAATTACTGCAGGCCACAAAACGTGAGATAACTAAAAACTGTTAGAACTAAATGCTTCAAGCTCCCCACTCCAACCTTTCACCTTGAACATCTAGAAGTTGTTGGGTATATATGCTTTGATGCTTAACTAATTGTATTTATAGGTTCCATTTTTATCTGAACACATTGATTTTTTATATGAAATATTATTAAACTATTTAAATGAAGTCAACTAACAGTTGTGGTAGCCAAAAATAACACATCCCAAATAGTAACCTGACTTTTATTGATCTGGACTGCTAACAAGCCCAAGTACTTTTTTATGAATCAGGCCCAATCGTAGGCCCAAGAGTAAGTGCAAACCTTGGCTAAGTCTACAAAGACCAAGTTTGTGTGTAGACTAAGTCTGTGATGTTGCTCAACTATCAACAAAATCAAAGATATTCAAATATCTTGGCCAAGATAAGTGGGATCACATAATCTCCTTGTGAAAGACAATTTCATATTTACTATAAATAGAGGCATCTTGTCATTTGCAAAAAGGGAAGAAAAAAAAGAGAGGGACACGATTTGCTCTCCCACTCACAAAAAAATAGAAAAGCAAGAGGACAAATGGAGCCCACTCAATTTGTTTATTATTTTGGTTCAACTTATTCAGTTTATCAATTGATCCACAACAAACATCCTTGTTCTTGAAGACCATTCGATTAACATCCGTATTTTCTACATCATATAAAACTCGTTTGACAATGGTCTTGCCTCATCTCCTCCTAACAATTTAATTTGCTAAACGTTTAGCCCAAGCGAACATAAGGTTCTCCAAACAACACCGCCCAAGATTCGACAGCTTCGTTTATGGTTTGATCTATGTTTAATTCATTTTAATTGTTAATTTGAAATTATTTTATTTATTGATAAATTGTCTAACTCGAGTATCGAAGAGTCCCCAATGGGACACCCCTTGCCTCTCGTTTCGTTCTACCTTCTTATTTTTTACAGGATCTCATAGCGCATGGCTTACTATTTTTCGCTTTACCATTGTCAGTGCCCACCGACTTACGAAAAATTCAACTGGAGATTTTCGGGCTCTTCAACAATCAACTAATAATAGGTAATTTTTGCTGATTATTCAAACCAAAGGGTTTGATTTGGCATTTAATCAAAAGTTAGAAGCTATTTATAATTCTCCTAAAAAAATATTAGAGGGTTGTTTATTTATGGGAAAATTGCACAAACTGACCCTAACATTTCCCATTATGGCATAATATTCAACTAATACCTTTAATTGCACAAACAACCCCTCCTATTAGTCAACTTTGGTTAAAGATAACCATTGACCATGATTTTTTTTTGAAAGCCCAAAATTGCCCCTGCACTTTATTACAAAAAAAATCTTAAGCCCTTTGTTTAAAAAATTATCTACTTTAAATTATTAAAATATATAAAAAAATAAACACTAAGCATAATCCTTTTTAAATAAAAAAATTCAAAAATAATATATTAAAAACAAAACAATTTAAGAAAACGTTATTTTGTGAAAATAAAATTTAATAATATATTAAAAAAAACAAAAATAGAAAATATAATTTAAAATTATGCAAGTCCAATATGAATAGGGGTAATGTGTTACATTTTTATTTTTTATTTTTTTTTTGTTTTTATTATATTATTTTTGAATTTTTTTTATTTAAAAAGGATTATGTTTAGTATTCTAAACACAAATATAAATAAAATCATCAAAAGTTTGAAATAAAAATATAATCATTTATCATAATAAAATACAGTAGCACCGAAAATTTATTCAATGTTCATCTCTATAAGACAAAATAATTTGACTCAATATAAATTACGCATTATATTTTGATTCAAAAATAAAAAAAATAAATACTAACCATAATCCTTTTTAAATAAAAAAAATATGTTTTAAATTTCAAAAATATGTAGCACATTACCACTATTCATATTGGACTTGCATAATTTTAAATTATATTTTCTCAAAATAATGTTTTTTTGTTTTGTTTTGTTTTGTTTTTAAAATATTATTAAATTGTATTTTCTCAAAATAACGTTTTCCTAAATTGTTTTGTTTTTAATATATTATTTTTGAATTTTTTTGATTTAAAAATGATTATGTTTAGTATTTATTTTTTATATTTTAATAATTTAAAGTAGATAATGTTTTAAATAAAGGGCAATTAAGATTTTTTTTTTAATAAAGTGCAGGGGTAATTTTGGGCTTTCAAAAAAAATAATGGTCATTGGTTATCTTTAACCGGAGTTGACTAATAGGAGGGGTTGTTTGTACAATTAAATGCATTAGTTGAATATTATGCCATAACGGGAAACGTTAGGGTAAGTTTGTGCAATTTTCCCTTTATTTATTTACTCTTTTTAAGTATTATATAAATTTAGGTGGGACCGAACCCAAAATATTAAAAGCCGAATCGCGTAGCATTACGCAACATTAGCTAGCGTAATTATTACGCAATATCCGCGTTTAAATATATCCACACCGCCGTTGTAAAACATAAACCCTAAATCGAAAATTTTGGGTTTTTTCGCGAGTGATATGCTCTGTCGTTTGGGCTGCCGCCGTCATCGATCGGGCTATGCTTTGCCTTAATTGTATCCTCTCAGGTGTCCACGACGGTCCAAGAGGTGCGGCCGAACAATTGTTTGCATGTTATTCCTTGCGGACTCTTTAATTTCCGGTTTAAGGTTTGATAACACTCTGTATTCTCCAAATATCCAAATTTCGATTTTAGGGTTTATTACACGGACTTCTCTCTGTTTGATATATTTTTTTCAAGTGTTTTGTTTTGTAGTTCAATTTTAAGCTCTGATTGATATTTCAGTTATATGAAACTGAAACCCTAATTCGAAAATTAGGATTTTTTTACACGGACTTCTCTCTGTTTGATATTTTTTTCAAGTGTTTTGTTTTGCTCATTCAAGTTTAAATATTTCAATGATATAAACCGAAACCACCCTGCTGTTGGAAAAGCGAAATCCTAATTCGAAAATAAGAAGTTTTTTCGCGAGCTACATGATCTGTGCTTTGCGCCACTGCTTGGGCTCTGCTTTGCCTTAATTGTCTCCTCTTGGGCATCATTGATGGTCCGGGCGGTGTGGCCGAGCCATTGTTTGCGTGGCAGTGCTTGCGTATTCTTCAATTTTCTATTTTAGGAATTGATTAAACGGTCTTCTCTCTATATTTACAGTTTCAGGGGTTGATTCAATCTGTTTTATCTTCTTTTTTGGTTTCTGTATCTTTGATGAAACCTTTTTAAAACGATTCTTTTTGTGTTTATATTTCATCTTCTGTTTGACGGCAAAGTATTTGTATTAGTTCAGTTAATTCGTATATTTTCAACCTTTGACTTTTATAGTGAAACCTTTGATTTTGTATATAATTGTTATGGCTGAATGTTTCTTCCGGACATGTTGCCCTGTAAATGAAAAGGATCGATTAGTGGAGTCTTACCTCACTCTGTTTGTACATGAATGAGGGTTTGTTCATAAATTTCGGAGGCATACTTCAGTATATTTGTATTTAAGTACTTGTGTAGTTTGTAAATTTCATCTCTTGTTTACAGCGATATGTATTTCATCTCTCTGTTGTTTTACTTTAATATATTTCAAAGTGTTACTTCAGTTATTCA
The DNA here is from genome assembly GCA_954870605.1 of Acer campestre. Lineage (NCBI taxonomy): Eukaryota > Viridiplantae > Streptophyta > Magnoliopsida > Sapindales > Sapindaceae > Acer > Acer campestre. The sequence goes on along the minus strand of OX940799.1, from coordinate 56,472,201 downwards.
TATATTTTTAACATTTACAATTATTATGGTAAATCTTTTTTATTATTTATTTACTTTTTTTTTTTTTTTTTTGTATATATTTTTAAATTTCATATTTACAATTATTTTGACCGAATGTTTCTTCTGAAACTTCAAACACATCTATCAAGTTGTGGAAAATGAAAAGGGTCAATTATTAGAGGCATTCACTCTCTGTTACTACATGAATGATTATGTGTTTGTAATTTTTCAGAGGCATACTTCAGTATATTACTATTTGTTAAAATTTTTCGTTTATTTTATTTATTTATTGTTATTTAAATATTTTTTAGTTGCATGAGTCTTTATGAGCATCAAACATATCGTTTTCAACTTTTTCATATTTTTTTTTTGGTTTACAACATCCGGTTTCCGGGTGGGGCGGATCCACCATACGGTGCAATCAGCCCAGACCACACCCTGACTAATCCGGACTCGCACCGGGTCGGCCCACTAAGGGGTAAAGTGCTCCCAATATGTGTAGCTCCGTTCACAAGAGGGGTTGAACCCACGACCTTGCTTAAGGGATGAGAGCGCCGAACCACTCACACCAACACATGATTGGTAACTTTTTCATATTTTTCAAACTCTTAATATGTACCTAAGTTTTGTTTTTCAGTTTAATGTGCCTTCCTTATGTTTAAACACATCTCTATAAGTTGCACATCTCTACATGGATTTTTGCTTCGTTTATATGATCATTTGAAGGCAAAGTTCAATTTATTTATATGTTTTTGAAAGTATACTTCAACTTATTATTATTTTGTCAACCTCTTTTTGATATTTAATTTTTTAATTGAACATGTCTTCAGGAGATCAAAACTCATATTAGGTTGATGTAAATTAGAGTTCTCTCATAGAACTATAGAAGAAGGATACTTTTCTTTATTTCTATGTGATCATATTGAGGACATGTTTCAATAATTTTTAGTTTTCTATTTTTGTTTTTATAATGTATAATTTGTATATCAGTAATACCTAAGTTCTTGTGTTACACTGCATGACACCAAATCTAATCTTCATCCTTGGTATTACCAAGACTACAAGCTTGGTGCAAGAATTACCAACAATAGATTTTGGTGTTCATATGTGGTATGAAAATTGGAAAGCTTCCCATGGGCTGTCCATTTCAATTGTATATGACAATAACTGGACTTGGAAGGGGGATGATAAACACAATTCCATTTTCTTGTCTATATAGCTATCTGTGGGAGCGGCAGTTGATAATATAAATGGAGTGTTCCTACTTCTCCTTTGACCACCAAATCAAGTTGCTAATCACCATCTCTCTGTTCCTACGCATTGTATAGTGGTGGTTGTATATTGCTTTACAACCTTGACAAGAAAGATTCTTTTTGTCTTTTGATGTAAATGGTAATTATGAATTGCCATGTTATGTGAAAGCTTGGTTACTAACTTGCGATGGTTATATGAAGTACAATACTGTGACAAAAGTGACCTTGATAGTCATTATATTACTTGGTTAATCGTGCGATAATCTTTTTTTTTTTTTTTACCAGAATGAGACCTTACACAACTTCTATATGAAAAACCACAATATTTCTTTGTTGGAACGTTCATTTATTGCTCTTATTTTTTTTTTTTATACAAATCATTTATTGTTCTTATTAATTCCCTTTGACAACATTTTTATGCGCTTAACATGGTGCTAGCTTCTCGTTGTTGCTTAATCATTTGTTGTTTTTTATGTACTGGCATATGCATGCTTAATCATTTGTTGCTAGCTCTAATGTTTCAAAAAAAAAAAAGTTTTTCAGGAGGATTTTTTTCGATACTGCTTTGCTTCAAATTGCAACACATGATATTTCAATTGTCTCGCGTTTACAAATGCTTATCTTGATATTTCAATTGTCTCGCGTTTTCAAATTCACGCGGTATCAAAGCCTGCACAATATAGTCAGTTTAAGGTCAGTTACAACTGTCAGAAGGAGAAATGGATTCTTAATGAGCTAATTTCTTACTGTGTGCAAGAGGAAGAGAGATTGAAGCAAGACAGAAACGAAAGTGCTCATTTGGCTAGCACCTCTAAGGACAAGGGCAAAAAGATGAAGAATAATGAAGCGCTTAAAACAGCAGCTTATATTCTGAACTGAGTGCCAACTAAAGCAGTTGCAAAACACCTTATGAGCTTTGGACAGGCAGAAAACCTAATCTAAAGCATATTCACATTTGAGGATGTTCAGTTGAGGCAAGGCCTTATAGGCCACATAAAATAAATACATAAAAAAATAAAAAAATTTTGGACTCCAAAACTGTGAGCAGCTACTTCATTGGCTACTCTGAGTGATCTAGGGGCTATAAGTTTTATGATCCCACACTTAGGTCAATTTTTTGAGACGAAAACTGCAACATTTTTTAGGATTTTTAAGGATGTTGAGTTTGGGGGGAGAAATAAGGTTAGAGACATTATCTTTGAGGAGGAATCGGTTTCGATTCCCACTATCGCTTTTGACAATGTGCAGGTTTCTATACCTATCATTGATCAAGAAGCGAATCCGGATCCTCAACCAAACAATGTTAATCAACCCCCATTCAAGATGAGGTAATTGTTCCTGAGGAACAAACTCAACAACCTCAAGAACCAGTGCCATTAAGGCGATCCACCAGAGAAAGGAGAAATGCTATTCCAGACGATTTTTTCGTATTTCTCCAGGAACATGAGGAAGGCATTGGAATGGTGGAAGATGAGGAAGGCAATCAACTTCCATCAAGCCATGCAGAGTTTCAACTCTCAAAAGTGGATTGATGCCATGAATGAGGAGTATAAGTCTATGCAAGACAATAAGGTTTGAGAACTTGTCCCATTACCAGAAGGTGCGAAGCCCATTGGTTGCAAATAGATTTTTAAAACCAGAAGGGATTTGAAAGGTAATGTGGAGAGGTATAAGACTCGTCTTGTAGCTAAAGGCTTTACCCAAAAGGAAGGGATTGACTTTAAAGAGATTTTCTCTCCGGTTTCAGAAAAACACTATTTTAGGACAATCATGACACTTGTTGTACATTTTGACTTTAAGCTTCATCATATGGATGTCAAGACGGTATTTCTCAATGGTGACATTGACGAAACAATTTATATGGTGCAGCCAGAAAACTTTGAGTCGGGAGACCCAAAGAATATAGTCTGTAAATTGACAAAGTCTATCTATGGACTCAAGCAAGCTTCTCGTTAGTGGTACCACAAGTTTCATCAAGTGATTATCTCGTTTGGTTTTGAGATAAACGCTGTTGATAATTATGTATATCACAAGTTCAGTGGGAGTAAGCACATATTCCTGGTTTTGTATGTCGATGACATATTGCTTGCCACAAATGATATAGGCATGTTGCACGAAACCAAGAGATTTCTATCAAAGAATTTTGAGATGAAAGATCTTGGTGACGCCTCCTTTGTATTAGGGATCTTGATACAACGAGATCGCTCTCGGGGTATTCTTGGATTATCACAAAGAAGCTATATCGATAAAGTGCTCAAAAGGTTTGGCATATAGGACAGCAAACCAGGTGACACCCCTGTTGCTAAAGGAGACAAGTTCAGTCTCAATTAGTGCCCTAAAAATAACCTTGAAGTTAAGGAAATGAAGAAAATTCCCTATGCATCAGCTGTAGGGAGTCTAATGTATGCTCAGGTGTGTATGCGTCCGGATATTACGTACATTGTTGGTATGTTAGGCAGATATTTAAGTAACTCTGTGATGGATCATTGGAAAGCAGCCAAACGGGTTATGAGGTATTTGCAGAGAACAAAAGATCACGTGCTCACATATAAGAGATCAGATTAGTTGGAGATCATAGGGTATTCCAACTCTGATTATGCTGGATGCCATGGCAGCAAAGTTTGTAGCATGCTATGAGGCATCCAACCATGGGATATGGCTGCGAAATTTTGTCACTGGGCTGCACATTATGGAGGGTATTGAAAGACCACTCAAACTATATTGTGACAATAAGTCAGCAGTGCTATATTCCAACAACAACAGGAGCTCATCTAGGTCAAAGCATATTGACATTAAGTTCCTAGTTGTGAAGGAAAGAGTGCAGAGTGGACAAATATCCATAGAGCACATTAGGACAAACTCCATGATATTGGGATTACCACCCAAGGTCTTTCATGAGCACATTGCTCATATGAGTGTTATTTTGTGTGAGGATATCATATTATAGTAGGAGTTTGTATTATTTTGTATTTTATTGCTTTATGTTTGATTTTTGGGACATACTTATGCATTTATGTATTTGGATATTTTTCTGATCAGAAATAAAGTATTCAGTTCATTTCACTCTGTTACATTGTGTTAAGTATTAATCTCACTAAGGAATAAAGTAGGACAAGTTGGAAATAAACATGTATAGATCACATTGCATGTAATTTCCATGCTACGCATGCATGATTGGTCTATGTCATTTGGTTATGTTGATGTATGTGACCATTGATGGGTTTAGTTAGGGGTGATGCGGTTCCGGTTCGGTTTCGGTTTCGGTTTCGGTTCCGGTTCCGGTTCCTCCAGTTCCGGTTCCTCGGATGGGTGGAACCGGACCTGTTTAGGTTCTGGAATCGTCGGTTCCAGTTCTGGTTCTGGAACCGTCGGTTCCGGTTCCGATTTCGATTCGCGTTCCCGTTCTCGTTCCCTTTCCGGTTCTAGTGGAACCGGCGGTTCTGAACCGGAATTTTTTTTTTCCTTTGTTAATAAAAAATAATAATCTAGACTTGTATACTTATATACTTGTATAAATGTATAGTTGTATTGTAAGTTGTAGTTGTAAATAAAATATTAAAATAAAAATAAACAAAATGACAGATCGGTTCTGGTTTCGGTTCCTGTTTTGGTTCTGGAATCGTCGGTTCCAGTTCTGGTTCTGGAACCGTCGGTTCCGGTTCCGGAACCGTCGGTTCCGGTTCCGATTCCGATTCGCGTTCCCGTTCCCGTTCTCGTTCTCGTTCTCGTTCCCTTTCCAGTTCTAGTGGAACCGGCGGTTCTGAACCGGAATTTTTTTTTTCCTTTGTTAATAAAAAATAATAATCTAGACTTGTATACTTGTATACTTGTATAAATGTATAGTTGTATTGTAAGTTGTAGTTGTAAATAAAATATTAAAATAAAAATAAACAAAATGACAAATTACAAAATTAAATTAAAATAAAAATAAACAAAATGACAAATTACAATATTAAATAAAAATAAAAATAAACAAAATGACAAATTATAAATTACATTTCATTGGGTATTTGGGAATTAGGTCACCCGAAATTCGATAATAAATAAATGACAAATTACAAAATTAAATTAAAATAAAACAAAACATAAATGTAAAGTTATTAGCCTTGCACTTAATTTTTACCACAATTAAGTTGCCTACGTATCCTCTTGGGGGATTTAGAGGAATCAAAAGCCACGTAGTTCTCTTACCTTTTATTGCATGTTTCATGTTTGGCGCCATCTGTATTCTGTAGTCTGTAGACTCTGTACTCTGTACTCTGTAGTCTGTAGTCTGTACTGTAAATCTGCTATTCCGGCCCTGCTGCTCCTGTATCAGGTTCGTCGTCTTTAAAGAAGTCGTATGTTGGGTCTTGTTGAAGTTCTTGTTGTCTGTATTGTGCTTTTGTCCAATAATCTACACAAACTTGCATTTGTAGTGATTTTGGAGTTAAGCAAGAACGCTGTTCATCTAGAATATTTCCTCCAGCGCTGAACTCTTGTTCCACTGCCACTGTAGAAACTGGTGTTGAAAAAATATTTTTGGCTATCATAGCCATGATTGGATAATACACTGCGTGCTCTTTCCAATATTGTAAGATTTCAAATTTTTTCCCCGGCGTATCTTCTATAAACTCAAAAGGAGTATTTAGATAAGATTCCAGCTCGGAATACTTATCGGTGTTTGATGAAGAAGCACATCTAGGTTTTTTGGATTTTTTGGATAACATACTATACCCTAACTCTATAAATCCGGAGGAGGAGGATTTTGGGGCCTGAGATGTAGTTTGTGTATGTGTAACATCTAAGTTCAGTGACGATCTATAAATTGTAAAATATTCATCATATAAATCATACAATAATTTCTTAACTCTAGCACAACATGCTTCAATATCATATTTCATTTTTAAACCTTCGACCCCATAATAACCATTTAGATAATAAGACATACTCTCTAATTTACAACGTGGATCAAAAATCATGGCAATCAAATAAATATTTGGAATCTCCTCATAATAATCCAACCATTTTAGCTTCATAGCATGAATAGTTTCCCCTATTGATATGTCGGATTCACAATGACAAAATGCACCAGCAATATTAATACTTTCAAAAATAAATAAATGAGTTGTAAGATAATAAACATCAGATAAATTTTGTGTAGCATTATTAAAGATGGATAACAAATTGAAAACGTTGTAACAAGCATCCCAATGTGATTGATAAAGTTGAAGGTGGGTAATATGAAATTGAATAAAAGAAACTAATAAATCCCTATATTCATAACTTTGAGCAAGCAATTTATAAGTAGAATTTTAACGTGTTGGAACATCACAAGAAAATCTAACGACACGTCTACCAGTTTGTTTACAATATTTTACCCATGCATTCATTGTAGAAGAATGTTTCCACAAAAAACATTAGAGCTTTTTTAATAGGTAGAATAAAATGTTCAAGAGTTTCTAATCCTTTTTGAACACATAAATTTAAAACATGGCATGCACATCTTTGATGAAAAAATGTACCACCAAGATAAGGTTTGCATAAATCAAGTAAAGATGGAATAGTAGCGGTATTGGCAGAATCATTATCAAAACCAATTACAAAAATTTTGTTTTCAATTTTATACTCTGAAAAAATAATTCTAAGCTGTCTAAAAATATTATGAGCAGTGTGTGCATCATCAAAAACTCTAAATGCAAGAATTCTTTTCTGGATAGTCCATGTATCATCCATAAAATGGCAAGTGACACCCAAGTATGAATGTGATCGCCAATGGTCAGTCCATATGTCGGCACATACGGAAACACGACAGTTATATTTTTCAAATAATCTTTCTAACTTCTTTTTTTTCTTTTAAATAAATCTTTTCAAGTGTTGATGTGAGGGTGGTTCTAGGAACACGGCATGCAGCAGGGTTTAATGCTCGTCGACAATAATTAATAAAACCAACCCTTTCACCAAAACTAAATGATAGGTGTTCAACTGCTACCATTCTTGCTAATTCTTCTCTATTTTGTTCATCAGTATAACGAAATAATTGTTGGTTAAGAGTAGCATACCTGGGAATTTGTGTTTGTGACCTCGATCTGGTCTCTGCTTCTGGATGTTTAGCTAAAATATGCTTCCGATAAGTGCAATGTCCTCCAGATTTATGCCACTTATATACTTTGCTGCAGTAATTGCAAGCCACTGCAAAGCTCCCATCTTCTTGCCTAATTTTCTTCATATGTTTTGTGAAGAGATCAGATTTGCTCTACCTCTGTATCAGATCTTCTTGCTCTCCTGGTTCATGTGGATCAAATCTAAAATCTGTAGGTGTATCAATATAAGGAATATTATCTGACTGGCTTGTCAAATTGGGTTTAGACCTAGGTCTTCAGCATAGGCCTGGCGTTGCAAATACTCGTGATAGGCGGTGTCGTCACGACCGAGATTATCGATCATAGGACCCTTACCTCTCATCGAAATTGAACGCCTAGGACCGTCACGACCGTGACCCCTTCCACTTCCACTTCCACTTGCCATTTAAAAATTGAATTGTAAAATAAATTGGAAATAAAATTAATTGCAAATAAAATTAAATGCAAAATTGCAAATAAAATAAATTGGAAATAAAAAATATTGCAAATTAAATAAATATTAAAAACTTAGTAATTGACAATGAATTGGAAACTTGGAGAGTTGGAGAATGGAGAATAGAGAATAGAGAGAGAAATTAGAAATTTACAATTGGAAATAAAATTAATTGCAAATAAAATAAATATTAAAAACTTAGTAATTGACAATGAATTGGAAACTTGGAGAGTTGGAGAATAGAGAGAGAAATTAGAAATTTACAATTGGAAATAAAATTAATTGCAAATAAAATAAATATTACAAACTTAGTAATTGACAATATTTGGAAACTTGGAGGAGAGTTGGAGAATTGAGAGAGAATTGAGAGGAAATAATTGTGAGAAAAAATGAAAGGGGGAGGGGGGGGGGGGGGGGGGGGGGTGTATTTATAATAAAAAAAGAATAAATAAATAAATTTAAAAGCAGCCGTTGGAGCCCCCAACGGCCTGCTGACGTCAGCAGACCGTTGGGGGGCAACGATATTATAAAAAAAAAAAAAAAAAAAAAACCGGCCGGTTTAGAACCGGAACCGGAATTCGGTTCGAACGGTCGGTTTCGGAAAAATTGGAACCGGAACCGGAACCGGGTTAGACCGGTTCCTGTTCCGGTTCCGTTGCTTGAACCAGAACCAAAAATCCGGTTTCGGTTTCGGTTTTTTCGGTTTTTTCGGTTATGGTTCCGGTTCCGGTTCCGACCGGTTCCTCCGGTTCGAATCGGAACCGGAACCGGAACCGAGTCAGCCCTAGGTTTAGTCACGCTAAATGTGATGAAAACCGCTTTGATCCTATAATGGCATAATCAATGGACGAGATTGTTCAGATATACCCTAAAATTGTGATAGCAAAATTTTGGAGCTCATAAAGTCATACACATTTGTATAATTACATATGTAGCTGACAAGCGTCGTTTTGCATGTCAAAAACATTTATATTTAAAGTTCACCTTGTTAGTGCAAGTGACTAGAGACTAGTATAGCAACAAGCAAGGGTATCGTCCACAGGGAGGTGTGATCCATCGACTGTTTCAGAGTTTATTGAAAGCATGTAAATAGAATGCGGATATGGTAAGAATGGTGTGTGTGAGGTGTATGCATATTGCGGTGTGGTGTGTGTGAAAATGTAAATGAAAGGAATGCTAATAAAATAAAAGGAATATGGAGGGGTGAGAATTGTGTTTAAAGAGACAAATAATAAAATGGTGGTTTGGAGAGATGCATGATTGTGGTCATACAAGGTACTTATTAGTTCACCAAATACAAGTGCAACCTAGTTGATTGTTAGACATTAAATTCATCCAATTCAAGTTATGGGCCTATTCTCTCAATTAAGAGATCCACAAACACAAATCACTCCTCAAAGGTCATGGCTAGAGCAATTGTGCTTGTAATCTAAACTAAGGGATTCGAGACACAAATCACTCCCCAAAGGTCATAGCTAGAGCAATTATGCCTCAAGTCCCTACCATTAAGCATATGCACATAAGCCAAAACCTATTCTAGCACGGTCATGCATAAAACAAGTTTCATCCATTCTTTAGAGCTAAGTGATTAAGACTATACCCGGAAGGTCATCCATGGAGGTACAATCCTAACCCACATACACTCAAACCCATCAAAACAAGGCATTTCGACCTTCCAAAGACATATATACATAAATGAGATATTTGATTACAACTACTCCTAAATCTAAGTTAATCTACTCCTAATCCCATCCATGAACACATATCAATTTTCAATCTCCACACACATGCATATCAAGATAAGAGATTATGCAATAATAACAAGAATAAATCAAAACCCAAATGAATATAAAAACAACCAACATATATTGAGCACAAATAAGGTTTACAATGTTTCCCAAGTGGGGATTACACAAAAGAGAAAACAAGAAATACAAAGAGAAGAGTTTAAAGGAGACAACCCTTGAAGAAATCCCTCCAAGTTCTCCATGAATCCCTAGCTTGAAATTGGTCCAAGACCTCTCATTTCTCCTTACAATCTACTCCCAAATGTGGTGGAGGATGTGTAAAAAGTGGTGGTGGTGAGCTTCCCATGGAGGAGAACCTCCATGGGAGCTTGGAAGCTTTTCTCTCTCTTGGTTTGGGGAAGAAGATGAGTAAGGGCTGCTGTGTGTTTCTTCTTTTTGGTGGCTGGTTGTTGTTGTCAAAAGAGGGCTGAAAATGGTGTATAAATAGGTTGAGAAAGTTAGGGCATTGTCTGGGCATGAAAGGACCAAAATGCCCTTCTGAAATGGCTTTAAAACTGGCCCTTCGCTAAGCTGGAAGCGGAAGGTCGCTGCCAAAGTCGCTGTTGGTAGCGACCAGCTAGGTGGCGAACTTCACTGCCCCTTTGGCATTGAGGAGGTCGCTAGCAAGTTGGCTATGCGTGGCGACCAAGTAGGGGGTGAACATCACGCGAACTGTTACGGAAACACACATATCTCCCTCTAGAAAACCCGGAATCGTATTCCGTAAAAACCACTGGAAAGTGAACTTCCGGATATTTCCGAATATATGTAGATCTTGATGTGGTTCGATCTGAGGAGGGAGATATGCCCCCCGAAAATTGGGTGTTCTGCACCACGTCTCTGCTGCGGTCATGTTTCCAGCCTCGCGTACCGTTACGGAAACGGCCATAACTCCCTCTAGAAAGCCCGGAATTGCGATCCGTAAAAACTGCTGGAAAGAAGACTTCCGGGGCTTTCCGAAAATATATGATAGGAAGATCAGTTCAATATGAAGAGGGAGATATGGACCCCGAAATATGTATGTTCTGCATGGGCATTTTACAATGTCAGCCCATCAACCTTTGGAAAACAGAGTTGACCAGTGCCGCGGTCTCAGTGTCGCGTTCTAGCTCAATGGTGGATCCACCATGAAAACATGGTTTTGCTTGCCATGGTTGACCATGAATCACACCGCAGTTTGGGTCAACGGCGAGGCCGCGACAACTCTGAATGGCTTCCAATTCTCATTGTTTGCTCGGTTTCGCCTCCCAATCTTAACTTTAAGATCAAAACCTTATTGTAGGGAATATGTACCTACACATGGCTCACAAAACCCATTATATACAAAAACAAGCTCAAAAACGGGAACAAACGATAGGGAATGGGGACCTCAAATAGGTATATAAATCGTCCGATCAGTAGCCCAGTGGGAGATTGTTGGAAAATTCCAACATGTGGGGCCACACATATAAATATTAAATGTGTTATGCTATCTTTGGTTAAGCCTAAATTAAAGTGATCTAATTAAGATTTAAAGTTTTAAGGCTTAAGGGTGTAATTGTTATGGAATTAATGTGTAGATACCAGAATGCTATATCTAATTTGATGAGGGGCCAAATTAGAAATATCAAACCTTATGATTATAATATATAAGGGTTATGGTCCCCAAATTACATGATCTTTTTCACTAGTCTGCATCCCCATCATAGAACAAGAGAGAAAAATTTAGGTTACAAAAGGTCGTGATAATTTGGAAGATCACAACCCATTCACCAACCTCCGGCAATGGATTCAGGTACGCTTCCGCTTTCTATTATCTCCATCTTCTCTTGAATTGATGATGGGTCAGTAATATATATTTAGGGTTTGATTAATCATGATATAGAAACATGTTTAGGTTTAATTTGCGGATTAATTATGTGCCTATACATGTTGTTTGTGTGTTAATCGAATCCCTTACATCAAAATCCTGATCCTATCATCATATTCACTAATAACTCTGCTTTAGCAAATTTACTTGTATGATTTGTGTGCTCAATTACCTTGAATGTTTTGACAATTGCTGTCAGCAACACAACTCTCAAAATCAATGGATGTTAATTAGTCACAGCCTTTATGTTTATATGCTTTTCAGAGACCAATTCATGAAGAGATATGCAGAGATTGATCACTATTTTTCATTCTCCTAATGAGAAACTTCATATGCTTGAACATATGGAAGTGTTATATCTTTTTTTTAAAAGGCAAACTTAAATAGAAGCGGCACCAAGCCAGGCACAACAACAAGCAAACCACCCAAACAAAAACAACACAACCCACGCAAAGAAAAGGGGAAGAAGACCCCAAAACAGAAAAAAGCAACAGCAAGAACTACAACACCAAGCCCCCTCAAGCCACACTCCACCAGACATCATCAATCCCGGGATTTAAACCTTTCTTGGCTAAAATGTCCGCAAAGGAATTAGTTGATCTTGGTCTAAACTCCACCGCAGCCCTCTTGAAGCTCCTCAACCAACTCCGAATTCTATCGATAATCTGAACATGGCTGTTGTTATCAGGACATCGACCCGAAACCCATCTCACAGCAATATTAGAATCACTAATAACAGTCAAATTCTTCTTAACCAAGGAAAGATTAGCACCGAACAACTCACAAGCCCGAAGGATGGCCATAAGTTCCGCAAGAATGACATCTTGAGTACCCACATAGGAAGAAAAAACACACAGAATCTTCCCCAAATGGTCGCGCAAAACCCCTCCTATGCCAGCCTTCCCTGTGTCAACAGCCACCGCACCATCCACATTGAAGAAAAGGCCATCAGGCTGGGGCGGAGACCAACTGTCCAGCTTAGGCTCCCTTTTCTTTGGCACCTCCGAGCAGCATTCCACTATGTTCAGCAAGATATGAGTGATGGGGACAGAGGAACCACCACCAAAATGCTTGAACCACCAACCTACTCTAAACCTCACCATATCCTCAGCTTTAGAGATCAACGGCTGCTCCTCCTTAAAGATCTTGAGGTTTCTAACTTCCCAAATGGACCAAGCAATAGCAAAGAAAAGGGACCTCCAAACTCTGGTCGAGTACTTCCAAGGGCAGAGATTCATCCAGCTATTCCACCAAGCAACAATGGAAAGGGATGGGCAGCAATATATACCCCACCAGTTCATACACCTCAGCCATAAGTTCCAAGACCAACGACAATGAAGGAAAAGATGGTTGATGTCCTCCTCCTTATCATCACACAAAACGCAGCTATTACCTGTGCCCGAAAGGATTCCGAATCTGTTCAACACATTCCTAACGAGAACCCTACCATGTAACAATTGCCAAACAAAAATTTCAATCTTAGGAGGACAGCACCCATGCCACACCCCACTGAAACCAGACTCATCAGTCTCCAACCTCCCCTCCAAAAGCTTACGAAAAGATTTCACCGAAAATTGACCAGAAGACTCAAACTTCCACACCACCGAATCTCTAATGTTGTGTTGAACTTTAACACTCTCCAGACAGCCAAGGAAGCAGCTCCACTGATCACACTCCCAATCAAACAACCTTCTTCTTAAATTAATCTTCCACTTCCAAGTCATACCTTCAAAAAACCCAAACTTGGAGACAGTACCACCTTTAATAATCGCGAGATTGAAAATTCTCGGAAAGGCCACTTTAAGCGACGAACCTTCAACCACGATATCTGACCAAAAATCAGCCCTACACCCATTACCCACCGCCACCACCATATGGAAGTGTTATATCATTGAAGCAAAAATAGTACATCGTCTATAAATAGGCCTAAAACTCAAGAAAAGAGGAATGATAACAATTTAAGTAGTTCGGATTCTCTCCTGGTTTGGCTTTAATAAAAATGGTCTCTGTATATAAATAGACAAATGGATGCAAATCAATCTGTTAAAAGATTATTCCAATCCATTTTCTCTCAAAAATGGGTACATATGAAATAGAATTCGAAGCTAGGGTTAAAATTAAGGCGAGATTAATAGACAATCTTTCAATGGTGTACATGCATGAAAATATTCGTAAACTATGATCCTTGTTACGAAATTGTTTTGTTGGATCATCCAATTATCCTACTTTGACGTGTTTCCTAAGAGTCTCTTAAGATGTTTTTGGCCGATGAGACGATTTGTTTTATGGGAGAAGAGTTGAGTCACAAGCTTGCAAGTCTGTGTAGAGTTTAGTAAACATATTGATGTGACATGTAAGACTGGTGTTGAAGTTGGTTATTTGGGTGCTATGGTTCTAAAGGAACCATACATCAGTACATGTGGGCTAGCATATTTGGCTAATGAAGTTGGAGTTAGTTCATCAATGGTGGTGGTGGCGGCAGCCGCCGGAGGTTGGGTCTCGGGTGACTGGAGTGCTAGGGTTTCACATATGATGAAATCTAGTATGCTGTTCATGAAGTTTAATGTTTGTTGTGTGATTGGGAACAAGTTGTTGGGTATGCTTTGATGCTTAACTAATTGTATTTGTTTTGATATATGTTCCATTTTTATCTAAACACACTCAAATGTTATGATTGATTTTTTAATATGAAATAGTATTAAACTATTTAACTTTAATGTTTTTATTTTAATTTTTTTAATGATTGATATAGCATATTTTTTTTTATTTTTTATTTTCTAACATATTTTTAGTATTTTTTTTCCATTATTATTTAGTTCAATTATATATAAAAAAAAATTCACTTAAATAAACATATTTCGTTATATTTAAATGAAGTCAACTAACGATCAACTAATGATAGATAATTTTTGTTGATTATTCAAACCAAAGGGTTTGATTTGGTATTGGATCAAATAGTTTAATACTTAGAGTGGCGATGTTTACACCCCTCTAAAACTGCATGTGCACCCCAAATTAGCAATTTTTTAAATTTCCAATATTGCCCTTAAATAAAACTATTAAAAGAATTATAAATACGGTCAATCTATCATATTAATATAATAATTTAACATTTTTAACATATAGAATATCTTTCGATTGATATATTTATTATTTTTTTTTCAAGAATCTGCGAGATATTTTATCTGGGCGATGAAAAAGATAAATAGATATTAGAAAGCTCTATAGTAAATTTTAAATTTTATTCACCATGATATCTACAGTTGAGTTTTCAAGAAGTAAAGTAAAAATGCAAAGCTGATATTGATAATAACAAGTTAATAACAGACCGATAGAGATGAAGAGAGCATTCTTTGCCTAGCAAAGGTATTGGACAATCCAAGAGTTTTTCTGTTAAATGCATTTCCTTGCTTTGTAGAGAAGAGCACTGAAATAAGGGTCATATAGTTTAATTTAAACAGTGATTATTTAAATTAAATTATCAAATAACTATTATAAAATAGTTTTAAAGGTAAAAAACCATACAGTTAAATTAAAAATAAGTTATAATAAAAATTAAATAAAAAGCAAGGAGGTGTACTGTTGGGATCCTTCTCCCATGCTTTTAATTTTAATTATTTTATAATTTATTAGTTTATAATAGTTAATCAAAAACTAAAAGAAAGGATGTTTTTGGTAATATGTGGGGTGCCCTTACAATTTATAACATTTTAAAAAAATATTAATGGAGTGTAAATACAAAAGGGGTGTACATACGATTTTCAAAGAGTGCAAATATTGTCACTCTAATATTTATTTACTGAACTGACACGTACGAGCTATGCAGCACACTGGGCCAATTATGGGCCCAATATCGACTCAGCTTGGGCGGCTCAGTCCATCAAGAAATCCAGTGTGGCCATCAACATTCGTGCAACCGGGCAACAATTTTGAGAAGTCTCCTAGCCTCTTTGGTGTCTGATTAAAAAAAAGAGAGAGGACAAATTGCACAAACTGCGCCTGATTTCTGTCATAATTACAAGAATGTGGCATTTTTGGGGTTATTGACATAAAACCTATCCGACGCTCGCCAAGACTATTATGCGAATGATACCACTTTTATGGAATGCAAGTTGAGGATGATTGATTGATGGATGTATAGATGAAGAAAAGCTGAAAGGAATCGATTACCCAAAAAGTGGTAGTATTGTATTCTTGATTGTATTATGTTAAAAAAAATTAAACATTTCTTCTAAAAATAGATCAATATGTATTTATTTTTCTTATACATGTCAATATCATTATTATTGAACGTTATCATATTCACTAGGAGCTCTGCTTTAGCAACTTCACTTGTATGATTTGTGTGCTCAACTACCTGGAATGTTTTGACAATTGATGTCTGAAGCACAACTCTCAAAATCAATGGATATTAATTAGTCACTGCCCTTAATGGTTATATGCTTTTCAGAGACCAATTCATGAAGAGATACTTTTCATTTTCATCGAAGCAAAAATAATACATTGTCGAGATTTGTTATTTTTTTCTCTCTCAAGTAATAGTTTCATCAAACCTATTTTTGTGTTTGGACAGATTTAAAAGACCTGACTTCGATCTTCAATGTGATTGACTTCCAGATGTTTGATTATATGTACACACTTGGTAGTTGTAAACAACTACTAATGCCTTTTATGTAATATCTTCTGGATCTTCAATGTGATTGATATCAACTCCAGTTTTTCGATAGAGATGATATTTACATTCTGCTTTTATTACAAGATCATCTACCGGTGTAACCATGTTAGACTCTGGTTCTTAATTGTTATAGCATAAGTTTAGATAAGTTAAAATGGAAATCAAAATGGATGTTATTCGAGGAAAGCTACAGACTATGAAAGTGGAAATCAAAATCAAAATGAAGAATAGTTGCAAGTCAAAGGTGATGACTCAAATGCCTGACAGAAAGCATCTTATATTACTTTCAGATTTCGGACAAGAACATCTTAATATGTTAAAACAACTGAGAAACAACAGAGGTATGGTGCTATGTTTATTCTCTGTGTTTGTTGGCATACAAGACTCTATTACTGCAGAATTGATGTCCATCGATTATGCTTGTTCGCTGTGTGTGGTGAACCCTTCGTTACATGGTATTGACATCGAAATTGTTAGCGATTCTCTTTTGGCTGTTACTTGGATCAACTCTGATCATGTGGGGAGCCTTGCTCATGTTAATTTGGTCTATGGTATTCGGGATCACTTGAGGAGCCACGCTGTTTTGTCGGTTCGTTATAGTTCTAGAGCATCAAATTCATACGTGGATAGTTTAGCAATGAAGGGATCTAACAATGAAGGCGATATAATCCAATGGGGTAGCATCTGATTTGTTTTTTGATTGTTTTGCGTTGTGTTCTTTTCATTGCTGTTTGTCTGGTTTTCTTCTTTTTGCTGTGTGCTCTTTTTATTGCTGGTAGAGCTCAAGTAGTTGTTGTTATTGTCTATGGGCTGGTTCTCTGTTTTGCTTCGGTATCTTTCTGTTTTGTACTTTATTGTTTTTGGGTTTCTGCCCTTTAATAAAGTCTATTGTTTCAAAAAAAAAAACAAAGGGAAAGCAATTCTGCACTCCTTTTCTTTTCAAAAACAAATAGAATGTTTTTTAAACTGCTGCTTCCTCTTTTCTTTTCTAAAGGAGGACAGTTGCATATACAAAGCAGAAGCTTGTCAGATGTGTATATAGCTACATATAAGATGATAAACTTGTCTTTCAATCTCGTCAAAATTATGAAAGACTGAATTCTTCCACTACTGAATACCTGCTACAGTCTTAGTTACATAGCAGACTGATAACTCTTATTTTTATACGTTGTGTAACCCCTTACTTTTATCTTTTATGCTTGTTTCCCGGGTAAAACCGGGTATTTAACGGCTTAAATAAGTGTTTCAGGATTTCTTCCAGGTGAGGGGCGTTTTTGCAGAAATATAGAAATTCTGGGGCAAAAGCGTAATTTTCAAAAGTATGATTATGCACCCTATTCTGCGTTTAGGGGCCGCAGAAAAAGGACCAGAGATCTCCATTTTGAAGTTCTGCGCCCTAGGGAGCAGAATAGGGCGCATAATAGGGCGCATAATTGCACAATTTGGGTTTGGCGAAAGTTTCCTGCAGAAGGCTTGACTTTCGGGGGATATATCTCCCTCCTCCGATCGAATTAGGTTTCGGTATACATATGGTTGGAAAGATCCAGAAGTCTTCTTTCCAACGGTTCTTCAAGATCATGATTCCGATATTTGTGGAGGAAGTTATGCCCGTTTCCGTAACGGTGCGCGCTGCTGGAAACCCATCCGCGAGAGGCCCAAATTTCAAGTTCCTTGGGCCCCCAAATTTCGGCAAACCAGGATCTTGTCTCTGACCATTGCCTTGGCTGAGAGAGGGGAGGTAATGATGAGGAAAATATTGGTGGGCCCTCTTCAATTATGAAGCATGATGGTGTTGGTTGTCATTGGGAGAAGGGAAAAAAAGACTTTGGATACCCATTCTTCTTCTTTCCAGCAAGGTGGACGACCAAAAAAGAACCCTCTCTGAAAATCTGAACTTCTCCTCTCTCTCTCTTCTGCCCCAAACACATCTTCTTCCATCTTCTCCACCAAATAAGGAGAGATCCAAGCTCCCATGGAGGTTTTTCCTCCATGGGAGCTCACCATACACCTCCACCACCCTTTTTACACTACATCCACCCATCTAGGAGTAGATTACAAGAAGAATGGAGTGGTCTTTGGACCAAATCCGAGCTAGGAAATCAAGGAGAGCTTGGAGGAGTTGTCTTCAAGGGTTGTCTCCTTTACACTCATTTCTTTTTGTATTTCTTGTTTTCTTGGATGTAATTACCAATTTGGGAATTTTGTGAACCTTCACATGTGCTATATATATGTATTTTGTTCATAAATTCATTTGGGTTTTGTTTTGCTCTTTGATTTATGTATGTTTAATCTCTTATTGTGAAATTCATGTTTGTGGAGGTTAGAAATTGATATGTATGCATGATTGGGTTTAGGAGTAGAATAATTTAATGTAGGAGTAGAGTAATTTAGCTTCCCATAATTGTTTGTATGTTAATGGATGACCAAAATACCATTTATTGAATGATTTGAGTGTTAGGGATTTTATCCCCAAAGAGTAGAAAAAGCTAGTTTATGCATTTAGTTGCTAAATTGGTTTTGGTTCACATCCTTGTGCTTAATGGGTCTTTTAAAGACACAATTATCCATCCTTGACCGGATTGGGTAGTAAATTGATTTAGGGAAAATTCCCAAGTCAAGAGGAGAGCCCTTAATTCATTTGAATGTCCTTAATGTTTAACATTTTGCATTGATGCACATTAGTGTTTGGTAAGCTTGTTTCCATTTTTAGCCATCCTAGGGAGATTGATAAAACCGAATCCGTATCTAGAGTAAAGACAAATTGAATACCTCTTGTGCTTGTGTAGTTATAGGGGTATTTCATTGCTTAATGCTTTCACTCGGTTGGCCACCTTGTGGATGATATTTAGGCTGTGTGTTATATATTGCGTGGTTCACATTAACATGTCCAGCGTGGTATCCTCTACATTTGACCAGTAAGTTGAGAGATCACTAGGCTGGCGTGTAGAGCTCGTGTGTGTGTCCCACAGTCCTTAATGAATCCAAGCATTAATGCAAGGATGTAATCTCTAAAACATCGAGAGATATTAGAGATTAATTAAGGGGACACGAGCATATAACATACGTGTTGTATGGGTATCTCGTATTCTTAATGCTTTTACTTGGTTGCCATCCCGTATTTGGTTAGCCATTGTGAATGAATTATTGGCTGTAGTATGGCCCACGCGGTTGCGCATTACATGCCCAACGAAATAACCACTGTATATGACCAGACAGTTGAGAGATCACTAGGCTGGCATACATTGCTCATGTGTGTGTCCCAAAGTACTTAATGAATCCATGCATTGTGTGGATGCAATTTCTAAGACTCGAGAGAGATTAGAGATCAATTAAGGGGACACGAGCCTATGATATACTTGCACATTGAGGGACTAAGTGAGTCTAGCACTTAATTAGGAGGATTGTCACGGTTGAGTCATTTCCCTAGTGTAACCATATTTCATGCATCTCTCCATTCCATCCTATCCATGTATATATTATGGTAGTTAGTTTATTTATTTATATTATTATTCACTTTTCCGCAAACGCAACACACGAGTTCTCTCGGAGTGTTGTAATAATAGCTAGAACCGGTGACGGTCGGCGAATCCCACCTCCCTGCGGAACGATACCCTCACTTGCCGCTGTGCTAGTCCCTGTGACTCGCGCGCTAGCGAGGTCGAACTTAAATGTTCATCTTTTGACCGACACCGCAACGACGTGTCGTCAAAGTGGCGCCGCTGCCGGGGAGGTGGCTTATTCGTTGATAGTTACTAGTTTTAGCTTAGGTTCTGTAAATATCTTAGATTTATTGCTTTTTATTGCTTTGCGGAATAGTTCGTTATGTTGAAAATAAACATCTCTTAACTATGCTTTTCATTGTGTGATCGACAATGTTTAGGCTAGGTTTGAGGGTGTAAGTCGTGTTGTTTTTCTTATTTTCGTTTAAAGCATATGCATTTGATTTTCTTTGAGTTGTTTTGTGCAAGGAAAGAAAATTTCAGGTTGGATGGACCACACAACTCAAGAGAGCTTCGCGGATGCTTGGTTGTTTCGAATAACCACTCGCGAGGGCTTACGCTTCAAGGGTATAATGCTTTGCTTATTTTTGTGATTTTTATTTATGTTTAGATCTAAGAGTGGATATGTGTTGTGCTTAGATCTTAGGAATTTTAGGGTGTTGTTTTAGAAAATTTTCAAATCTCTGCAAAAACTGCCCTGTTTTGAATATTTTTGAGGCAAACGTTTCATTAAAACTGTACTCATTGGTGAGGAAATTAATTTTTTCGCCCACGCTGCGTTCTTCGATTTTTCGTGCTGATTTCGAATATATAAAGAACGTAAAATTCTGGGTTGTGGATCAAAAGTTATGAGCATTTCTTCGACCAAAGGTCATGGGCGATGCCCTGTTTTTCGAAATTGAGCCTTCACTGTTTTCATCGTCCATTTTCACACTTTTCCCATTCGAATTTTGAAATACTTTTTAAATGAAAAGTGTGTATTTATATGTCTACTCTATGGTGTAAAATTTTTGAGAAATTATTTTAAGTGCTTTTAAAGATATGCACCAGAAAGTGGACATTGGACGACTTTAAATTTCGAAAGTTTTTGAAATCTTTGGCCTCCATGTTGAGTTGTTTTTCTTTGTGTGCCGGTAGAGACATGCATTGTATGCTTTTAGCTCCGTGCATCACTTAAATTTGCTTGTACAGTGCCAATCTTTTGATGTTGAGGTGGATGAGACTCTATGTTTGTTTAGCCTAGGAAAATAGTGGAGACTACCCTAGTGAGGTTTCGAGCCTATTAGCCCCAAATTCAGAGGGTATATCTTGTTTCTACTCTTTAAACACTCTTCGATTTTGTTCTTAATTGTGATCTCATTGTACATACATACATTTTGCATTGATTGCCATAGAACTAAATAATGTGGACTGCTTGTTGAGATTTGTATTCCCTTGTTAGATGGACTTTTAGAAATGATTTTGGGCTTGAGTGTGTGCGTAACTACTAAAATAGCCTAAACACTCCCACACCCCTATATTCATTGCAAATTGAGGCCAAACACTACTCCCCCAACCATTCCCTAGTTATTGATCATGTTGAGGTGTATAGCTTATAGAAGTTATGTATTGTAAAGCTCTAATTTTTGTAAAAGCATGTACTTAGGCAAATGTATGAAAATTGTGCTAGGCAAAGGCTTACAAAAAAAAAAAAAAAAAAAAAAAAAAAAAAAAAAAAAAAGAAAAAAAAAAAAGAAAAAGAAAAAAAGAAAAAAAAAAAGAAAGAATAAGTGTGAGTTATAAACACTTAAGCCTTCAAGTTCTTCAATTGAAAAGTTACTCTTAAATATGAGTACAAATGTCGCACAAATGTGCAATGTAAATTTGATAGCCTGGACGCTTGTAGTGTAAAGTGTAATAGAGCTAATTTTGTTGTAATGTAATGTGTAAACACCTTGGCATGGTTGATAGCTTTATCCTTTCCACTCCTACCATATCTTCCATCCCATACACCTTCACAAATCATCTTGGCCACAATATAAAGTGAGGGAAAGTCCATTTGATCTCTTAGGAAGTCTATATTGGGAATGCGAGTCGATGCATGCTCTTTCCACGTTCATGGCATTTCAATTCCTTCCATGAGATCTATCACTATAAATGTGCTTCATTTAATATTCATATGCGATATATTAGATTTCGGTACATAAACTCATTCGCATATGTTTGATAGAGAGTGATTGCCTAGGTTCTGAGTGGAAAAATTAGACTGAAATCCAGGGAGGATTAGAGTCAAGGCGAATTTCATCTTAGGCAATTCGAGCGTAGTTGTTTTGTAAACCGAAAACATCCTAAGTATTGGCATACTTGCATTGTGTGATGCATTGTTATTAATTGGTATATTTGAGATACTAGCATGCATGTGTAGTCTTTGCTTGGTATGTTTGGATTGCATCTCAACTTTTCTTGCAGAGTATACGTTTGTGGGTGTCGTAGCTGTAAACCCTCAGGAGACTATAACTCCTCCTCTAGGGATCGCCTAGTGGTTTAAAGGCTTGTGGCACATGCTAAGTGCCACCGTGTTTCCTACGAAAGTGGACTAGCCTAGTTTTTACTTTTTATTTATTTTAGTTTGTTTTGCTTGTTTTGTTTTATTTTCATAGTTGTTTTGTTTTGCTCGGGGACGAGCAAAAGATAGGTTTGGGGGTGTGATAACTCTTATTTTTATACGTTGTGTAACCCCTTACTTTTATCTTTTATGCTTGTTTCCCGGGTAAAACCGGGTATTTAACGGCTTAAATAAGTGTTTCAGGATTTCTTCCAGGTGAGGGGCGTTTTTGCAGAAATATAGAAATTCTGGGGCAAAAGCGTAATTTTCAAAAGTATGATTATGCACCCTATTCTGCGTTTAGGGGCCGCAGAAAAAGGACCAGAGATCTCCATTTTGAAGTTCTGCGCCCTAGGGAGCAGAATAGGGCGCATAATAGGGCGCATAATTGCACAATTTGGGTTTGGCGAAAGTTTCCTGCAGAAGGCTTGACTTTCGGGGGATATATCTCCCTCCTCCGATCGAATTAGGTTTCGGTATACATATGGTTGGAAAGATCCAGAAGTCTTCTTTCCAACGGTTCTTCAAGATCATGATTCCGATATTTGTGGAGGAAGTTATGCCCGTTTCCGTAACGGTGCGCGCTGCTGGAAACCCATCCGCGAGAGGCCCAAATTTCAAGTTCCTTGGGCCCCCAAATTTCGGCAAACCAGGATCTTGTCTCTGACCATTGCCTTGGCTGAGAGAGGGGAGGTAATGATGAGGAAAATATTGGTGGGCCCTCTTCAATTATGAAGCATGATGGTGTTGGTTGTCATTGGGAGAAGGGAAAAAAAGACTTTGGATACCCATTCTTCTTCTTTCCAGCAAGGTGGACGACCAAAAAAGAACCCTCTCTGAAAATCTGAACTTCTCCTCTCTCTCTCTTCTGCCCCAAACACATCTTCTTCCATCTTCTCCACCAAATAAGGAGAGATCCAAGCTCCCATGGAGGTTTTTCCTCCATGGGAGCTCACCATACACCTCCACCACCCTTTTTACACTACATCCACCCATCTAGGAGTAGATTACAAGAAGAATGGAGTGGTCTTTGGACCAAATCCGAGCTAGGAAATCAAGGAGAGCTTGGAGGAGTTGTCTTCAAGGGTTGTCTCCTTTACACTCATTTCTTTTTGTATTTCTTGTTTTCTTGGATGTAATTACCAATTTGGGAATTTTGTGAACCTTCACATGTGCTATATATATGTATTTTGTTCATAAATTCATTTGGGTTTTGTTTTGCTCTTTGATTTATGTATGTTTAATCTCTTATTGTGAAATTCATGTTTGTGGAGGTTAGAAATTGATATGTATGCATGATTGGGTTTAGGAGTAGAATAATTTAATGTAGGAGTAGAGTAATTTAGCTTCCCATAATTGTTTGTATGTTAATGGATGACCAAAATACCATTTATTGAATGATTTGAGTGTTAGGGATTTTATCCCCAAAGAGTAGAAAAAGCTAGTTTATGCATTTAGTTGCTAAATTGGTTTTGGTTCACATCCTTGTGCTTAATGGGTCTTTTAAAGACACAATTATCCATCCTTGACCGGATTGGGTAGTAAATTGATTTAGGGAAAATTCCCAAGTCAAGAGGAGAGCCCTTAATTCATTTGAATGTCCTTAATGTTTAACATTTTGCATTGATGCACATTAGTGTTTGGTAAGCTTGTTTCCATTTTTAGCCATCCTAGGGAGATTGATAAAACCGAATCCGTATCTAGAGTAAAGACAAATTGAATACCTCTTGTGCTTGTGTAGTTATAGGGGTATTTCATTGCTTAATGCTTTCACTCGGTTGGCCACCTTGTGGATGATATTTAGGCTGTGTGTTATATATTGCGTGGTTCACATTAACATGTCCAGCGTGGTATCCTCTACATTTGACCAGTAAGTTGAGAGATCACTAGGCTGGCGTGTAGAGCTCGTGTGTGTGTCCCACAGTCCTTAATGAATCCAAGCATTAATGCAAGGATGTAATCTCTAAAACATCGAGAGATATTAGAGATTAATTAAGGGGACACGAGCATATAACATACGTGTTGTATGGGTATCTCGTATTCTTAATGCTTTTACTTGGTTGCCATCCCGTATTTGGTTAGCCATTGTGAATGAATTATTGGCTGTAGTATGGCCCACGCGGTTGCGCATTACATGCCCAACGAAATAACCACTGTATATGACCAGACAGTTGAGAGATCACTAGGCTGGCATACATTGCTCATGTGTGTGTCCCAAAGTACTTAATGAATCCATGCATTGTGTGGATGCAATTTCTAAGACTCGAGAGAGATTAGAGATCAATTAAGGGGACACGAGCCTATGATATACTTGCACATTGAGGGACTAAGTGAGTCTAGCACTTAATTAGGAGGATTGTCACGGTTGAGTCATTTCCCTAGTGTAACCATATTTCATGCATCTCTCCATTCCATCCTATCCATGTATATATTATGGTAGTTAGTTTATTTATTTATATTATTATTCACTTTTCCGCAAACGCAACACACGAGTTCTCTCGGAGTGTTGTAATAATAGCTAGAACCGGTGACGGTCGGCGAATCCCACCTCCCTGCGGAACGATACCCTCACTTGCCGCTGTGCTAGTCCCTGTGACTCGCGCGCTAGCGAGGTCGAACTTAAATGTTCATCTTTTGACCGACACCGCAACGACGTGTCGTCACAGACAAAAGGTATGATTCTATTTAATGTAGGAGGTAATAATTTTCAATTCTTAGAATTGTTTTACCTTGTAGATGCTTCTAGTTTTATGAATAAATAGAGATGCTGTTAACAGGTTTTGGTTGTTAGGCGTGGGGCTTATATGCCTATGTATGTGGTCTGATGACCCTTTATTTTTTTGTGTTGTGTTTTCAGATGCTGTTAACAGTTCTTGGTATGTATGCGGTCTGAAGCTTTTGTTGTATTGGTTATGCCTTTTAAGGCTTATCTTAAATAAAATGACGTTTCAAAAAAAAAAAAAAAAAAAAAAAAAAAAAAAAAATTAAAACTCATTTTTTTTAATCATTAATTTGATCGGTTCAAAAGAAGAGGAAAACATGATGGAGTTATTTTCTTTTGAGTATGTGAAAACTATGGAAGGAATGGAATCTGTGTGTGGCGGTTATATTTAGCCTCACTCTCCAAATTGTACTGATCACACTCGGTAATCGTGGAAAGCACAATCATAAACTTTGGATTAGTATTGTTTTATTGATGTCTACTTATAGGCAGATGTCAATATGTCATTACAACATTTGCTCTCGGTATAATCACAAATAATGTCTCAGATATTTATGAAGAGGAGGGTGGATCTATGGATGCAAACACTGAATTAACTGCATTTTGGGCACCATTTCTTCTGTTGCACTTGGGAGGACCTGACAGCATAACTGCTTATGCCTTGGAGGACAACGAGCTATGGTTACGGCACTTTCTTGGACTCGTTGTCCAAATAGGAATGACAATTAACATCTTTATCATGGCTTGGACCGGCTCCCATCTTTCAATTCTATATCTCTTAATGTTTGTTGCAGGCCTCATCAGGTATGAAGAAAGAACTTGGGTGATTAGGAAAGCAAGCACTATAGGGACCAAAATATAGATTTGTGGAAACTATAGGGACCTGTCAACATAATACTGAAAACTGAGTGACTAGTTTGTCTATTAGGTCAAACTAGAGGGACTAGAATGAATTTCACCCTTAAAAAAAAAAAAAAATGAATTTACTTGAATGCAGCCAAAGCACTAGTAAGCAAATTTGTCGTGATTGTTGTGTTTTCTCTCTATTCATACAGTCATCACGATTTGGCTGCATCCAAGTAAATTTACGACAAATTTACGGAGTTTGAATATGTAATACTTGAATGAGCCATTGGCCAATGGCTCATAAAAAATGTATTCTTTAGTCTTTACTCATTTTCTTTATTATAAGAAGATTGTTGCATAAGGCAGTTCATTTTGAAATGAAAGATCTGATCCTTTTTCTCTCATGAAATATACAAGTAACTGAGTTCTTCAACTACTGCTTGCTGGTACCTGCTATACAGTTTCAGTTGCATCAGAGACAAGGTATGATTCTATATATGTAAATATTATTAATTTTAAAACTATTTTATTTCTTCTAATTTAAAGTAGGCTTATAATTATATCAAGAGCTAATCAGGTATGGAATCTCACCTTTTTTTTTTTCATATTTATATTGGGTAAATACCCTGGTGGCCATCGACTTATGCCACCACTATCAAAATGGCCAACAGATGGGGAATTGGTTTCAAAATGACCATTTTTGGCAAACACTATTATACTAATGGTTATCCATCAAATTCCATCAAATTCCATTCATTTCCATCCAATTCTATCCAATGAGTGACATTTTGGTAAATAAGTGGATGACATTAATTTATTTTAGATATTTTTTGGAAATCAATTTTTTCTTTTGTTTTTTGAAACAAATAATTATATTTAGTGTGTGTATATAGTTATGTACGTATAACATATCTCAAACATATATATATATATATATTTTGAAAAGATTAAGGCTACAAAATCTAAAAATTCTAAAAAATATATTTGAGATAAGTTGAAAAGAAATATATATACATATATATATATATATATTTGAGAAGATTAAGGTTACAAAATCTAAAAATTTTAAAAAGTATATTTGGGATAAGTTGAAAAGAAAATATATATATATATATAGATTGTGTGGGGATTTTGTGGAATGGAGTGAGATCAGTTGAGGTCTTGTCTTGGCTGCTATGTGGTGTTGTCTTTGGTGGGTTTGTAGGGGTCTGTTGCTGTTGGGTTTTTTTGCTTTTCCCTGGTTTTTTTCCCCTGTTTTGTTCTGCTGTTTTTCTGTTGGCTGTTTGTTCTCCTTTTGTTTGGTTGTTGTTTCTATCTGTTTGCTTGGGTGTTGGCTTTGCTCTGGTTGGTGCTTCCTTGTTCTGCCGTTGTGCCCTTTTGTGGCTTTTAATATATTTTCCGTTTCAAAAAAAAAAAAAAAAATTTTTTTTTTTGAAAAGGTATTTTAAAAAAATATAAATATATATATATATATATTCTTTTTTGAGAAGATTAAGGCTACAAAATCTAAAAATTCTAAAAAATATATTTGAAATAAGTTGAAAAGAAATATATATATGTTTGAGATATTCTATACGTATATACACACACTAAATATAATTATTTGTTTCAAAAAACAAAAGAAAAAATTGATTTTCAAAAAATATCTAAAATAAATTAAGTCATCCCCTTATTTACCAAAATGCCACTCATTGGATGGAAATGGATGGAATGGCCATTAGTGTAACAATGTTTGCCAAAAATGATCATTTTGAAACCAATTCCCCATCCGGTGGCCATTTTGATAGTGGTGGCACAAGTTTATGGCCACCAGGATAATTACCCCTATTTATATTAACTTGTTGATCGA
The DNA here is from genome assembly GCA_954870605.1 of Acer campestre. NCBI lineage: Eukaryota > Viridiplantae > Streptophyta > Magnoliopsida > Sapindales > Sapindaceae > Acer > Acer campestre. Next base: position 56,444,581 of record OX940799.1, on the reverse strand, counting down.
TTGTTATAGTTTTGTGAATAACAAAAGTTTTCTTGCTGTTTAATATGTGTAAGAATTAAAATTCATTTTTAAATTGTTAATCTGATCAGTTCAAAAGAAGGGAAAACAAGATGAGGTTATTTTCTTTAAGTATGAGGAAACTATGGAAGGAATGGAATCTGAGAGTGACGGTTCTACTTAGCCTGGTTCTCCAAATAGTACTGATCACACTCGGTAATCGTAGAAAGAACAATCATAAACATTGGATAAGAATTGTTGTATGGTGTATCTACTTATCTGCGGATATCATTGCAACGTTTGCTCTCGGTATAATTACTAATAATGTCTCAGATATTTATGATGAAGAGTGTGGATCGATGACTGCAAACACTGAATTAACTGCATTTTGGGCACCATTTCTTCTACTGCATTTGGGAGGGCCTGACACCATAACTGCTTATTCCTTGGAGGACAATGAGCTGTGGTTAAGGCACTTTCTTGGACTCGTTGTCCAAACGGGAATGGCAATTTACGTCTTTATCATGGCTTGGACTGGCTCCCATCTTTCAATTCTGCATCTCTTAATGATTTTCGCAGGCCTCATCAAGTATGGAGAAAGGACTTGGGTGCTCAGGAAAGCAAGCATCGAGCCAATCAGAGAGTCATTAGCCGATGACGGAATAAACTTTTCTTATTTTCATCAATCCGCTTATGGTCATTATGATACATTATTTGTTGCATATCGTTTAGTGCGTGTATATTTTAGGCCTCGCCTTCTGAATTTTAGAGTACCATCGCTAAGTGCAAGTATCATCGCATCAACCTCTTCAGAAAAACTATTTAAAATAATTGAAATGGTACTTGGATTCATGTACGATAATCTTTACACCAAAGCACCTGTTCTCTATACTCGTTGTGGATTAGCCCTGCGAGAGATCACATTTTTTCTTACCTCATCTGTTTTGGTGCTCTTCCCTGTTGTTATTCATGACAAACACAAGTTTTCAAATACTGATGTTACCGTAACATACATGTTGTTAGTAGGAGCTATTATTCTTGAATTATATTCGGCTGTATTAATACTCTCCTCCGATCAGTTTCTTGTTTGGTTGATCAAGCATGAAAATTTTTCCACCAATAAAGCCCTTGAAACTTTTCTAACACAGAAGAGGTGGTCAAATAACATGTCTCAATTCAGTCTGCTAAGCTTCATTATCAAAGAAAAACCCCTGCCTTGCCCGAATATCCTGAAGCACTTACGCCTTGATAAAAGGCTAGAAAAGCAATGGTATGCAGCTGACATGGAAATCCCCAACAACTTGAAAACTCTCATTGGGTTGTATCTCCGAGAAAAAGAAAAGCATTCTCAAATTGGCCCACCAAATAGCGTCCCTGTGAACCCTATCGGTCTGAACTTCACTGAAGAGCTTGAGAAAAGCATTATGGCTTGGCATGTCGCTACAGATATAAGGTATGAGTTGGATGGAGAGGATATAAAGCATCATGGGCGAGCTTTTGAATTACATTGTCAATTGATCTGTCAAATTTCAAGATATATGTTCTATTTGGTGGTACTACATCCTGACATGATATCAGATGGAAGTAAGATTCAGATTACACTTCCATCAATTTTATGGGCTGCACGCTCTATAAAATTCACAAGCAAAATTGAAGCATGCCAACATTTCGAAGAATTGCTTACCGTTTCAGAAACATATTTAAATCAACAGCAATTGGTTAATGAAGAAGACGACAATAACAATATCAAAATATTCCTCAAGAATAAATTACCCGGGTTGTTGAGAAAATTAAGCGAACAGGTACGTACATATTATTTTAATCAAATTATGATCAATCCATGGTTTTTGTTATAATATTTTCATCAAAATTTTATGACAGATGTCATTGGAAGAGAGGTGGAAGATAATCAGCTGGACGTGGTTAGAAATGCTGCCATATGCAGCCATCAAATGTAGAGGAATCCAGCATGCTCAACAGTTGAAAAGTGGTGGAGAATTCCTTACTCATGTCTTGGGTTTCTCAGCTATTTTCGAGCTCTCTCAAGAAGATTTTACATTAGACCCATCAGATGCTCCATCATTCAATTCGTTGAAGCCCCTTCTTAACAGGTAACAATATTAAAGCTATATTTTTTTTTGAAAAAGCAAACTTTATTAGGCAAAAGCCACAGCAAAACAGGCAAACAACAACAAAAACCCTGAAACCGAAACAGGGGACACCCCAAGAACCACAAAACAAAAAACAAGCAGCTCAAGGCCACGCAAAGGCAGCGGGAAACACAACAACCAAACAAACATTAACCCAAATCCCCCCAAACAACAAAATTCCCGTCCGAATTAGCACCCATCTTCGCTAAGCTATCAGCAAAAGAGTTGAAAATTCTTGAATCGAACACCACCTTAATACGCCCATAGGCCTTCAGGATTTCGCGAATGTCAAAAACATCCTTCCAAAGGGCCACATTACCGACATCACCATTGTTAACCCACCCCACAGCCACTTTAGAGTCACTAACAATCATGATATCACAGCCATGAAGATTAGAATTTGCAGCGATCAGTTCCGTTGCTTTCTTAATGGCAAGTAACTCAGCGATGTTCGAATCCAGAATCCCCAAGTTAAAGGAAAATAGACAAAGGATTTTTCCGAACGCATCTCTCAAAACACCACCCATCCCGGAAGGGCCGGGCTTCCCTTTAGCCGAACCATCAACATTAAACTTGAAGCTACCCAAATTAGGAGGGATCCAATCCGCCAATTTCGAAACCTTGAACTTCTTTTGATCCACACACAACTCTTTCAAATTCAAGAGTAAAATTTCCACAGCCTCATTCGAACCTCTACCCAAATGTTTAAACCACCAAACTATTCTGAAATTGACCAAATCCACAGCTTGCTTAACCTCCATTTTTTTATCCTCGAAAACCAACCGATTCCTACACTCCCAAATTGTCCAAGTTATAGCAAAAAACATGGAGCACCACACTCTCTCCTGTTTAAAGCCAGGGCACAAACCACTCCACCCATTCAACCAATCATTAACAGAGGAGTTCATGCAAAATAAAACATCCCACCACGCCATGCACAGCTGCCACAGCTCCACAGCCCACCCACAATGCAAGAACAGATGGTCTATGGTCTCTTTTTCCTTAGAACAAACATGGCAGCTCATGTCCAATATCTGATTCATGCCAAATCTCTGCATAACATCTTTCACCAGCACTTTCTTTCTCCAAAGCTGCCACACAAAAACCTCAAATTTCGGTGGACATGTCCCTCTCCAAATACAACTCGGAACCATGTCAGAGACAGCAGCGACAGCAGCAGCAGCAACAGTTGAAATGAACTCAAGCCTTTTCCTGAAAGAGCTCACCGTATACTCCCCATTCGGATTGAAAGCCCAGGCTATCGAGTCCTCAAAATGACGTCTGATATGAATGCACTCCAAAAACCTCATAAAGCATCTCCATTGCTCCAATTCCTAATCAAAGCAAGGACGTCGCGTAACCACATTCCAAACCCACCGATCCCCCACCCAATTCCCAAAATTCTGCACAACCCCCACTTTACAGATAGCAAGCGCAAAACATCTAGGAAACGCCACCTTTAGCGGATGCCCATCAACCAAAATATCCGACCAAAACTGAACACGATTTCCACAGCCTATTAAGGTTATAAGACCATCCTTTACTACACTAGCAGCCTGAGAACCCACCTTTAATAGGTCATGCACAGCCTTAACAAAAGCAGACATGTAATTCTGTCCATCCCAATCCCAAACAAGCAAACTTTCGTCAATCTTATATTTTGCGCAAATAACTCTTCTCCATAACGACCGTTTTTCCTTACCAAACCTCCATAACCATTTTGCCAACATCGCCTTATTTTTATTCAGAATACTCCCAATTCCGAGCCCCCCTTAATCTTTCCTCCTACACACCACACGCCAATTTACAGCATGAAGTTTTCTTCTCAACACCCCATCTCCCCACAAAAAACCCTTATGAATTTTCTCAATGCGTTTGGCCACCCCAATTGGAATTTTAAAGACCGACAGAAAATAAGTTGGGATGCTTGAAATCACTAACTTGATAAGCACAAGTCTCCCACTTTTAGAAAGAAATCTTCTTTTCCAGGGAGCCAGACGGTTCTCAATTCTTGAAATAAGCGGCTCTCAAAAACTCTTCAAACTCGACCTTCCACCCAAAGAAAACCCAAGATAAGTGATCGGTAACTTTTCCTGCCTACATTTGAAGGCAGCAGCCCACCTAGGGGATATAGAGTCTCTACCCATGCCCACTTGCACCATGCAGGATTTATGGAAATTAATTTTTAACCCCGAAGCAAGTTCAAAAACCCGAAGAATCCTTTTCGCATTAAGAGCATACTCCAACTTGGGTTTCAGAAACAAGATTGTGTCATCGGCGAATTGGAGGTGAGAAATATCGACATAAGGGTCATTGAAGTTCTCACCCTTAATCATACCCAACACATACGCTTTCTGAAGCAAGCAATTCAAACCTTCAACTGCCAAATTAAAAAGGAAGGGAGAAATGGGATCCCCTCGTCTCAAACCCTTTTCCATACCAAATTGATCAGTTGGGGACCCATTCACAAGAACCGAAACACTCGGGGAAGAGATACATTCTCTCACCCATCCCCTCCATTTCAAGCCAAACCCCATCCCCTCCATAATGTGATCAAGATACCCGTGATCTAAACTGTCGTAAGCTTTTTCGAAATCCAATTTCACTACAAGGCCTCCCTCCTTATCCCCTTTCCACTTATTAATAATTTCTTCCGCTATCACAAACGAATCCGCTATTTGTCGCTTCGGAACAAAAGCCATCTGAGATTCCCCAATCACAGAATCCATAACCTTTTTTAGCCTATTAGCCAAAACTTTCGCCTAAATCTTATACAACACACCAACAAGGCAAATGGGTCTGTAATCTTTTATCGACTCCGGATTACCAACCTTAGGGATTAAGGCGATAAAGGTTCTGTTGATCTCTCTCACAGACGACCCTCCCGAATGGAACTCCCTCAGGAAATTCATGAAGTCTTCACGAATTTCCTTCCAATGAAGTTTAATGAAGTTCAAATTCAGCCCATCCGGACCCGGGGCCTTATTACCATCACAATCCGAGAGAGCACACCAAACCTCATCCAAGCAGAAAACCTCTTCTAAAGCTGCCCTCTCTTCATCCGAAATCCTCTTGAGACCCTCCCAAGAAAGCTTCGGTCTTTGCCAACTAACCGCTTTGAAATGCTCCTTGAAATAGCTACTCACCCCACTCTTGATGTCAGCCGGATTCGACACCATAATCCCATTGATGTGCAGCTCAGAAATCGAATTCCTCCTCCTTCTACCATTAGCAATGCAATGGAAAAAGGATGTATTTCTATCCCCTTCCAAGAGCCAATGAATCCTTGATTTTTACCTCCAAGCTAATTCTTCTCTCCTGAATCTTTTCCACAATTCTCCAACCAACTCTTGCCGATCCTTCCTAGACTTCTCCGACCAACCCACAGACTCAGCCCTAGCATCTAAAGCACCCAACTTGTCCTCCACTTCTTTCGGTTTCATGGAAGCCATCCTAGCCGAATTCACGCAAATCTTCAAAGAGTTCTTCGCTGCCTTAGATTTCGAAAACAGCATAAAGCCTTTCGATCCCCTAGAGTTACAATTCTTCCATCCCTTAATAGACTCCCTCATCATCTCCTTATCCTCCATCCACCAATTGAGAAACCTAAAAGGTTTCGGACCCCAATTAACTAAACCGGAACTCAGAAAAATCGGGTTATGATCCGAAAGGCCTCTAGGGAGACTCTTTTGGATGATGTTAGGAAACCAAAGCAGAAAATCAGGCGACAACAGAAAACGATCTAACCTCGCCCAAGCTTGATCAACTCTGTTATTAGACCACGTATACTGAGAACCATGCAGAGGGATATCGACGATGTTAGCCTGTAACGTAAAATCTTTAAAGCTGCGAATGTCTCTCATACTGTAGCTAGAACCCACTCTCTCACTCGGGTCCAGCACCGCGTTGAAATCTCCTCCCACACACCATGGGTCCGTCAACGTTTTCATGGCAACTAAGATAAAATCCCATAACTCCCTTCTCTCGATTTCCACCGAAGCCGCGTAAACGTTACAAAACACCACCCTTTTATTTAGCTTAAGCAACAACCCCGAAACAATGATGCACCTGTTATTCGATATGCAATCTTCAGCAACAAAACACTCTTCATTCCAAATAATCAGAAGACCCCCAGAAGCCCCTATAGCGTCAACCCCAATCCCCTTCGTTAACCAAGAGCCCCCCAAAGACTTAACCAGCCTAAAATCAAACTTTTTAAGCTTGGTTTCTTGTAAGAACATCACCTCAGGTTTATGAACCTCAACCACACTCCTAACCATCCTAACTTTCACCCCAGTTCCCAGACCTCTTACATTCCAAGACAAGATACACATTGGAAAGGAAAGAAAACCAACGACAGAAAAGAGAGAAGAAAGAAACTTATCTGACATTAGACTCAGCCAACCTGTCATCATCTTCTTTTTCCCTCCTTGCTATTTTAATGCCGATCGAATCTTCGTTGTTGTTAAAATCCACTCCCAAAGCTGCGCCAACCTCTATCACTTTGGCTATTTCAACTCCCAAACTCCAACTCTGACTTTGACCCCTGTTTCCATTTTCGTTCCAATCATCCTCACCTCCTTGGTATCTGGCTTCAAAAATGTAACCAAGAGAAGCACCTCTTTCAATTACCTTGGTAATTTCTTCCCTTAGACTCCAACGAATGCTTGTTTTCTTAGAATTCCTCTCTTCACCCAACTCAACCGCCAGAGGCACCTCTCTGAGATCTTCAGCTCTCACCTGACCACCCTCTGAATCTTGAAAAGGGAAGTTGATTGGGCCATTCAGAATCCTGTTAACATCTCTTCCCTCTTGGTCCGATATGGTAAGTACATTATGGTCCTTATGTCTTACTAAAATCCTCTTCACAGCCCCCACTTCTGAGACCACCCTGATCTATTATCCTTCAAAACCTTTGGGCTAAATAATTCCTCTGATTGGGCCTCAACATCCTCCCGAAGCCCACAACTCTTCTTCTCCCCGACCAGCCCAAAAGGCCTGCTTGAACCGCTGCCTTTATCATCAATTCTGTTATTCCCGCTTCTCCTATCAGCTTGTCTCCAAATGGAGCACTCACCTTTAGTTTTACCAACCCCACAAATCTGACCTTCTTCTGACTCCGACTCTGACGAAGTTGTTGTACTGGCCGCCGCTCCCCTTCTGACATCATCAGTTTGCTTTTTTTCCAAATCTAGTTTGCCATCCCTGAAAGATCCACCCACTTGCCTCCTTTTTTATTTCCTCACGTAAGATTGCTTCCCTTTGTCCAAAATACCCCTTTCCCTATGTCCAGAATTAGGCCTAGAATGATAATAACTGTCCACATGTAGAGCTGTAGTTCTGACATCTTTTCCATACTTGACTTTCTCCCATTCCTCTCTGTCATCTTTTCCCCATCTGTCACATAGCTTTGACAACCTATCATCTTCCTTGGCAGAGGAGAACTGAGACTCCTCCTGGTTCAATTCAAAATTCAAATCCAATAAACCATTAATCCGATCAAGGGTCACCGGCTCCCGATCCTCCTCCATGGAAATGACAAAGGACCTGTTACCTTCCACCACCTTCAGCTTCTTGGACCATAGATGGTTTTCATGCAGAGCAATCAGAACCCTACCTCTGTCCATTCTTCTTCTACATAGAGTTTCATTCTCGATAAGCAGGACCTCTCCTAGTAACTTTCCAAGTTTGAGAAAGAAACGCTCATTCCAGAATTTCAACGGAATCCCCGCAAAAGAAATCCATACTGGTTTAGGCTGAATGTCATTATGCTCGGACCATAATTCCATCGAGCTGAACGTATCCTCCCAGAAGAAACGGTTCTTGATGAATCCCACACAATCATAATCTGAAGAAAATTTCCATAAAATGGCTTTTCCACCCAAATAAACAGATGTAAATTCAAACCCCCTATCTGTCAATCTTTTATTAACCTTTCTCACACTTGTAAATTCCTTTAAAACCCCGAAAGCACAGTTCTCCAACCAATTCTTGTCTGCATCTTTCCTATCCAATATTAGCATCATCATCTCCTCAGTCACCCCGTCCTTCTTAACTTTCTTATTTGTCTGGTTTCCGTTCACTGCTTCAACAAAAGACTGATTTCCACTCAGCATACCTGAACTTGTGAATCCATCTTTACGATTATATCCCATTCTATTTCCCCCACCCAAAATCCGATTCTCTGGTAATCTCCTTTTTGTTTTGCCCATTGTCTCTCCTCTTCCACCTTCGGTTCTCTTGTGTTTCCAGCCAAACTGGGCAATTTTGACCTCAATCGGCCAACCATAAACATGCATCCCAGTTGTCTTCTCAGCCACCCTTCTTGCTTCCTCTAAAGTTGCAAATCTCACAAATGCAAATCCCTTCTTCCTCTCTCTGTTCACTCCTGATAGATGGATGTCTCTCACATTTTCGAATGTCTTAAACAATCCCCACAAGCATAACAGGTCCACCTTCTCATTCAAATTATCCACGAAAATTGAATGTAGGTTTTCCCTAAAGTCTCTTCTTCCTTCACGTCTAGAGTTATCAGAGCCTCTCTCTCTAAAATTCTCTCTCATCTCTCCTCTTTCCCAATTATTCCTCAAAGAATTAGTAATAATATTAAAGCTATATTAATTAAGCAGTTTCATTATTGTATTAAAATTCATATAACTATATTTATTTAACGTTAAAATGTAGACATTACAAAACTGATCACGTTGTATAGTTTTAACTTTTAATGCAAGCTTTGTGAACTTAACATGAATTCTAGATTCTGTTAGTTGTAGGATCCTTCATTTTTGAACTTTAGTACTTCAGCAAACTTCAAACATTAAGAATTCACTAAGGTATTAAATTCCTAATATAATGTTAAGTGAGGCATTGGATCGGTAACGTTGCATAACTAAAGATCCTAATTATTATTTTTTCAAGACGACCACAAAGAATCGTTATATATATATATATAAATTGTGATATATTATCATTGATGTGAGTGTGTGATACTTTTCATTTTTCCTATTATAGGCCCGAGCTATTTGATTTTCCTGAAGATGATTTTCCTGAAGAGGATAGTATTCCTATAGAGGATGGAAACAACCCATACAGCTTTTATGGAATGCAACCCATACAGATTGATTGATGGATGTATAGATGAAGAAAAGGTGAAAGGATCGATGATGCAAACATGATTGTATTATGTTTCTAGTTTTTTTTTTTTTTTTTTTTTTTTAACTTTTCTTCTATCGATCAATATGTATTTATTTTTCTTAAACGTGTCAGTATCATTGGAACTCTGCTTTAACAACTTTGTATGATTTGTACGTGTGCTCAATTACTGGAATGCTTCGTCAATGGATGTTAATTAATTAGTCATTGTTTATACGCTTTTTAGAGACCAATTCACATAGAGATACTCAGAGGTTATTACTATTTTCAATTTACCGATGAGAAACTTCATATGCTTGAACATCTAGAAGTTGTTGGGTATATATGCTTTGATGCTTAACTAATTGTATTTATAGGTTCCATTTTTATCTGAACACATTGATTTTTTATATGAAATATTATTAAACTATTTAATTTTAAAGATTTTTTTAAATTTTTTAATGATTTTATTACTTTGTTATAGCATATTGTTAAATATTTATTTAATTTTTTTTTTGTTTTTCATTTTCTAACATATTTTTAGTATATATATATATTCATTATTATTTAGTTCAATTATAGAAAAAAAAAATCACTTAAATAAACATGTTTCATTATATTTAAATGAAGTCAACTAACAGTTGTGGTAGTCAAAAATAGCATATCCCAAATAGTAACCAGGCTTTTATTGATTTGGACTCCAGACAAGCCCAAATACTTTTTATGAATCAGGCCCAATCGTAGGCCCAAGAGCAAGTGCAAACCTTGGCTAAGTCTACAAAGACCAAGTTTGTGTGTAGACTAAATCTGTGATGTTGCTCAACTATCAACAAAATCAAAGATATTCAGATATCTTAGCCAAGATAAGTGGGATCACATGATCTCTTTGTGAAAGACAATTTCATATTTACTATAAATAGAGGCACCTTGTCATTTGCAAAAAGGGAAGAAAAAAAGAGAGGGACACGATTTGCTCTCCCACTCACAAAAAAATAGAAAAGCAAAAGGATAAATGAAGCCCACTCAATTTGTTTATTATTTTGGTTCAACTTGTTCAGTTTGTCAACTGATCCACAATAAACACCCTTGTTCCCCTTGTTCTTGAAGACCATTCGACTAACATCAGCAGGCAAAAAGGGGGGAGTTTGAAAGTTCAGTGGAGAAAGGGAAGAAGAAATGGTGTAAGAGACTGAAAGTCAAACCGAAAGGCTTCTTTGGATTTAATGGTAAGCTGGTGTTGGAAAAGAGGAGAGTTGGTGAAAAGGTTGGTTCTGAAAGGGAGGATGACACGTCTTCCTCATCTGTGGAGGATATTGGAGAAAAGGTTTTTTTGGACTCCAGCAAGGAAAGAGGAGAATGTTCGAAAGCTTCTGTTCAGACTGGAAAAGATAGGTTGGGCGGGCTTCCTGTGTCCCCTAGGCCCAAGAGAGTGACTTTCAGTTCTTTTCCTGAAAGCCCAAGTAGCTTTCAAGTTTTAAACAAAAGTGTGGATCTGTGTGTTGATTTGGGCCATTTAATTGTGAGCCCAAAAGTTGGTATTCCAGATGGTAGGCTCGTGGGTCAGTTAGAAGGTAAGTGTGGTGGAGCTTCATCTACAGACAGTTGGGTTTCAAGAGAAGTTTGGGTGAAAGAGACATTGGAGGCAGAGAGTAGATTCCACCAAGAGGTCTCAGATTTTCAGGGTGTGAATGAGGAGGTTGAGATTCCAAGTAGTGATAATCAACTTTTTAAGGAGGATATGGTTAGAGCGACTATTGTGGCAGAAAGGAGTAAGTGTGATGCTAGCCAATTTACGGTTGGCGAGGAAGTTTTTGAGGGCCCGATGGTGATAGCAGAAGAATCAGTAGAAGAGTCTGATTTTCAGGGGTTAAAGCAGCGAGGTAGAAGCCGGGTTAGATCATCCAGGAGTCATGGTATGCAGACCAGGCAATCCAAGGGCAAGAGAGGTAGTCACGGTCCGAGCATGCCAAATTCGGTGGAAGAAGAAACGGGTAGAGTGCTGGAAATTGGTAGGTTATTGGGTTTCGAGTTTTCGAGTGAAGAAGAGGAAGTGCTAGAGGCTATCTCGAAGAGAGAGCAGGAAGACATGGTGAGTTTCCAAGCCATGTCAGGTTAGTTTCGAGTTCTTTCTGCTTTGTGTTTTGGTTTCCTTTCTTTTTGATGTTAGGTGTCTCTTGGAACATTAGAGGGTTGGGGAAGATGGAGAAATGTTCGGTGGTTAGGAAGTTGGTTTTGAGGCACAAGCCTATGGTGCTTTTCCTTCAGGAAACGAAATTAAGGAATTTTGACAGTGGTGTCATTCGTTCTTTGGGGGGCAATGTTTTGTCTAGAGGTGTTGGGGTGGAAGCGGAGGGTTCTGCTGGTGGTTTGATTTTGCTGTGGAATGACGAGTTTTTTAAGGTGGTGTCATGTGTTACGACGAAGCGTAGCATTATGCTCATAGGTACCTTGGTTGGTATAGACAAGGAGGTGGTTTTTTGTAACATTTATGCGGCTAACTCGGTAGGGGAGAGGAGAGAGTTATGGGATTATCTGCTGGAGGTTCAGAAAGTTTTTGCTATTCCTTGGTGTGTTGAAGGTGACTTCAATGCTGTTTTGGATCCGGCGGAAAGAAGGGGTAAATGGTGTGATATGGGGTCGATTAGGAGCTTTAAGTTCTTTGTGTCGGAAGCCAAGGTGGTGGATCTTCCGATGAGTGGGATGTCTTTTACGTGGACCAACAATAGGGATCTGTCTGCTTGGGCCAGATTAGATCAGTTCTTGGTGTCTCCGGAGTTTTTGGCGTGGTTTCCCCATTTGGTTCAGAGGGGGGCTCCTCGCTCTCTTTCGGACCACAATGCCATCCTTTTAGGTGAAAAGGTAGTGGATTGGGGTCCCAAACCTTTCCATTTTTTTAACGGTTGGCTGGAGGAAAAAGGTATGATTGAGGAGGCTATTAAAGGATGGAAGGGTAGTGTGGTGGAGGGTTCTAAAGGTTTCGCCTTAGCAGCTAAGGCTAAGGGGGCGAAAATTTCGATGAAGAGGTGGTTCGCCATCCATAAAGGGGGGGAAGTGGGTTGTAAGGTTCTCGAAGATTCTCTGGCAGCTGTGGAAGCTAAGGCATGTGTGCAGGGGTGGAACGAGAGTATCAGAAAGGAGAGGCTGGAAATCCTTTCTAAGCTATGGATGGAGATTAGGAAAGAGGAACAAAGGGGTAGACAAAGAGCGAGGATTAATTGGCTAAAGTTAGGGGATAGAAATTCCGGTTTTTTTCACCATGTGGCTAATGGGAGAAGGAGTAGGAATAGGATAACGGAAATCTCCTTAGAGGGATCCAAGATTTCTGATCCTAAGCTTATTAAGGAGGGGATTTGGAGGTTTTTCAAAAAGCATTTTTCGAATGTTGAGTGGAGTCGGCCGAAAGTGAGAGGTTTGAATCTTAAACGGCTTTCGGATTCGGAAAGAGTCAAGTTGGAAGAGTGTTTTAAGGAGGAAGAAGTGTGGGCGGCGGTGAGTGATTGTGAAGGGAACAAGGCCCTAGGCCCTGATGGGCTTAATTTGAACTTTATTAAGTCTAATTGGGATGTGATTAGGGAAGATTTCATGCTCTTTATTCAAGAATTTTACGAAAATGGGAGGATTATCAAAGACTTAAATAAGACTTTTATTTCGCTTATGACTAAATGCGGGCAACCGGAGTCCTTGAGAGATTTCAGGCCAATTAGCCTTGTTAGTTCTATGTACAAGATCTTAGCTAAAGTGTTAGCTAAACGTTTGAAGAGCGTTATGAATTCCGTGGTGGGTGAGTGCCAGATGGCCTTTGTTGCCAACCGGCAAATTTTAGATAGTATAGTGGTGGCTGAGGAAATCATTCATACCTGGAGAAAAGATAAGATGGGGGGTCTCATTGTGAAATTGGATTTTGAAAAAGCTTATGACTCTGTGGATCATTCATTTATGGACTTTGTTTTGGAGGAGATGGGTTTTGGTTCTCGGTGGAGGCATTGGATGAGATGGTGCGTTTCGTCTCCATCGTGTTCCGTTCTTGTTAATGGCAGCCCAACAGCGGAGTTTGAGATCCAGAGAGGGTTACGTCAAGGGGACTCGTTATCCCCGTTTTTGTTTAACTTGGTTGTTGAATGTTTGAGTGCTTGTTTTAAAAAAGTGGAAGTGTTAGGGATGGTGAGAGGAGTGTGTTTTGGTAGTGGGGAGGTTAACATTAGTCACCTTCAGTTTGCAGACGATACGATTTTGTTTTTGGAGCCCAAGGAGGAGTATCTTTTAAATTCTAGGAGGATCTTGAGATGCTTTGAAATGGCTTCCGGGCTCAGAATTAACTTTCATAAATCGTGTGTGGTCCGTGTGGGGAAATCGAGGGTTGGAGAATGTGATTGGGCGGCTACCTTTTTATGTAGGAAAGCCAAACTTCCAATAAAGTATCTTGGTATGTCCTTAGGGGGAAGCCCTAGTTTGAAATCTTTCTGGAAACCGGTGGTGGATCGTATAGGTGTGCGTTTGGCTCCTTGGAAAAGGAAGTTTTTAAGCAAAGGGGGTAGATTAGTTTTGATCAAAGCGGTCCTCTCGAGTATCCCTACTTATTTCATGTCGGTTTTTAAGATTTCGACAAGTGTGGCTTTTGCCATTGAAAGAGCTCAGAGGAGCTTCTTCTGGGGAGACGGTGGTGAGAAAAGAAAGATTCATGCCGTTGATTGGGACACGATTTGTAAAAGTAAGAGAAGAGGTGGTCTTGGGGTGGGTCGGATCTTGGATAAGAATAGGGGTTACTAGCTAAATGGGTGTGGAGGTATGGTAGGGAAGAGGACTCTTTGTGGAAAAGGTTAATTTGTGCTAAATATGGTACTAAGGTTTCAGACTTACAGTGGAAGTGGGAGGGTGGTTCAACTTGCTCTCTTTTCTTTAAAGCTGTGAGTGGCCTGTATAAAGAGGGGTCGGCTACTGCTTGTGCTCTTAAGGAAGGCCTGAAGGTGGTGGTGGGCTGTAGAGATAGAGCTAGTTTTTGTGAGGATGGCTGGTGTGAAGGGTTATCGCTGAAAGAGAGGTTTCCTAGAATTTATGCGCTATCTACGGTTAAAAGTGGTGCTGTCAATGTTTTTGGGCAGTGGAATGGGGTTGATTGGAGATGGGAGGTGCCTTTAAGAAGGAGGGTTTTTGACTGGGAAGTGGACATTTGGAACGAGTTTATCTTTTTGCTGGGTAGTTTCCAGTTAAGGAGACTTATTCCGGATTCTTTGGTGTGGAATTATTCCACTAATGGTGAGTTTTCGGTTAGTTCCTTTAGAAGGTGTCTTGAAGAGACCGAGGGGGAGGTTGTGGGAGATGCAGGCTCGGTTTGGAAAGGTTTCTGTCCTCCGAAGGTTGAGCTCTTCTTGTGGCAGCTGAGTAGAGGGAGGGTCATGGTTAGAGAGGTGATGAGTCGTTTTGGTATGGTTTTAGATGGTGACTCAGGCTGCCCTTTTTGCAATGATCCTATTGAATCTTTGGATCATTTATTTCTGCTTTGTCCTTGGTCTTGGAGCTTATGGTCTATTTGTATGAGCTGGTGGAATGTCAATTTTTGTGTAAATAAGTGTTTCAATGATTGGTTTTTGGGTTGGTGTGGCTTGTGTCCTAGGCCGAGCTTGATTAGCGCTTGGGAGACCCTCCTTTTTGCGGTTATTTGGTCTATATAGGAGGCAAGAAATCAAAGGCTTTTCAATGGAAAACAGGCTGAGTTGGTGGCTTTCTCAGATTTAGTTCGTTTCAGGGTTGCGTGGTGGTTTAAATTCCATGGGAAAGGTTCTATGGAGCCGATTACGGTTATGGTTGAGAACCTAGAATTCTGCTGCGATGAGTTTAAGATTAAGAAGAAGAGGTCGAAGGTTTGGATCCCCCCTTCTAAGGAGTCTTTGAAGTTCAACGTTGATGGTTCTTGTTTTAGTGAGCAGTTGAGGGCTGGTATGGGAGGTGCTTTATAGGATGAGAAGGGGGAGATTTTGTGTTCTTTTTCGGCTTTTGTTGGCAATGTAGATGTCGCCACTGCTGAGCTTATGGCAATTCAAAAGGCCTGTCTTCTGTGCGCCTCGAGAGCCTCTTTGAAGGGGAGACGGATTGTTATAGAATCTGATTCGCAAGTTTCTGTTGCTTGGGTTCAGGATGCAGCTTTTGGAAATTTGGCTTACTTAGATTTGATTTATGATATTCGTTCTTTGCTTTTGGCTAACAATAACCTGTCTATTAGTTGGGCTGATAGATGTTCGAATGGCGTGGCCGATAACTTGGCTAGACGGGGAGCTTTTCAGGAGGGGGAGGCTGTGGTCTGGAATGTTTTGTAATGCTGGTGTTGTCTGTCTTTGGGTTTTGCTTTTCTGTTTTTGTCTCTGTTTTCTTGGTGGGGTGGGTTGTGTCTTGCTGGCTTCGTTTGGTGGTCTCCTGTTGTGGTGTTGTGGCCGTTCTTTTGTGATTAATAAAGTGTTGTTTCAAAAAAAAAAAATTTTCTACATCATATAAAACGGTCTTGCCTCGTCTCCTCCTAGCAATTTAATTTGCTAAACGCTCAGCCCAAGCGAACATAAGGCTCTCTAAACACCACCACCCAAGATTCCACAGCTTCTTTTACTGTTTGATTTATGTTTAATTCATTTTAATTGTTGATTTAAAATTATTTTATTTATTGATAAATTGTCTAACTCGAGCATTGGAGAGTCCCCAATGGGACACCCCTCGCCTCTCACTCCGTTCTACCTTCTTATTTTTTATAGGATCTCGTAGTGCACGACCTACTATTTTTCGCTCTACCATTGTCAGTGCCTACCGACTTACGAAAAATTCAACTGGAGATTTTCAGGCTCTTCAATAGTCAGCTAATAATAGGTAATTTTTGTTGATTATTCAAACCAAAGGGTTTGATTTGGCATTTAATCAAAAGTTAGAGGCTATTTATAATTATCCTAAAAAAAAAATTAGAGGGTTGTTTATTTATTTACTATTTTTAATTATTATATAAATTTAGGTGGGTCCGAACCCAAAATATTAAAAGGTTAATAGCACCAGTACCCCCTGAACATATAGCGAAATTGCATAGTGCCCCCTGAATTTTTTTTCCTAGCATTAAACCCCTCGAACTCCCATAAATAGGCAAAAATGGACGGAAGAGAGACCGACGTCAAAGGCAAATTACATTTGCACACCCTGATTATATGTATAATTGCATTAAAACTAGAAAAATATAATAATATCACACAAACACCATTTGACTTGTTTGACTAATGTCTAAAAAAAATAAAAAAAAATATTAATACTAATAATTTAAAATAATAATAATAATAATAATAATAAACTTTAAGAAATAATAATATGAAATAATAAAATTTAAATAATAATAATAATAATAATAATAATAATAATAATAAAAATAATAAACTTTATATATATAATAATAATAATAACACAAACACATATGTACACCCTTTTAATTTGTTTTCAATAAATAGATTTTTTTTAAAGAAAGATTGATCTCCACTGTCCATCACCATGATGGACGGTGGAGATCAAATTAATTTTAAAAAAATGATTTATAAAAAATAATAAAAAAATCAACAAAAAAGATAATTATATATATATAATTAAAAATTTAAGAAAATAAAAAATTCCAGAAAAATGGTGGAGATCCATCATCTTCTTCATCAAAAAATTTCAACTTTTGATAATTCTGGAATTCAGGAAATTTATAATGTGAAAAAAAATTAATTATACTTTAAAAAACAGAAATAAAAAAATAAAAAAATAATATATATATATATATTAAATGCATTTAAATTAATAAATTTAATTAACAATAATAACAACAATTAAGGGAGTGTATTTTATATATTTATTATATATTTAATTTATCAACTTTGAAATAATTAAAAATAATCCAAAAATATTAATGTTTAACTAATTAAAGATGTAGATTTTTTGATTAATAATATTAATATTTTATTAATAATCCAAAAATAATCAACTAGGAAAATTTTTGTTTGTTTAGGTGGAGATCCAGATTGGATCTCCACCATCCATCACATGAGATGATGGATCTCCACCATTTTTCTGGAATTTTTGATTTTCTTAAAATTTTTAATTATATATATATATATTTAATTATCTTTTTTGTTGATTTTTATTTTATTTTTTATAAATCATTTTTTAAAATTAATTTGATCTCCAACGTCTATCATGGTGATGGATTGTGGAGATCAATCTTTCTTTTAAAAAAAAATCTATTTATTGGAAACAAATTAAAAGGGTGTGTTTGCATTATTATTATATTATATTATATATATATTTAAAGTTTATTATTATTATTATTTTATTATTAATATTATTATTTCTTAAAGTTTATTATTATTATTATTATTATTGTTATTATTATTTTAAATTATTATATTAATATATATTTTTTAGACATTAGTCAAACAAGTCAAAGGGTGTTTGTGTGATATTATTATATTTTTCCAATTTTAATGCAATTATACATATAATCAGAGTGTGTAAATATAATTTACCTTTGACGTCCGTCCCTCTTCCGTCCATTTTTACCTATTTATGAGAGTTTGAGAGGTTTAATACCAGGAAAAAAAAAATTCAAGGGACACTATGCAATTTCGCTATATGTTCAGGGGGTACTGCCGTACTGGTGCTATTAACCCAATATTAAAAGCTGGTTCCGAGTGAATGAATTTAAATCAGAATTGCGTAGCATTACGCAACATTAACTAGCATAATTATTATGCAATATCCGCGCTTAAATATATCCACACCGCCGTTGGAAAACATAAACCCTAAATCGAAAATTTTGGGTTTTTTCGCGAGTGATATGCTCTGTCGTTTGGGCCACCGCTGTCAATCGGGCTATGCTTTGCCTTAATTGTATCCTCTCGGGTGTCCACGATGGTCCAAGAGGTGCGGCCGAACAATTGTTTGCATGTTAGTGCTTGCAGACTCTTCAATTTTCGGTTTAAGGTTTGATAACACTCTCGTATTCTCCAAATATCCAAATTTCGATTTTAGGGTTTATTACACGGACTTCTCTCTGTTTGATATATATATTTTTTCAAGTGTTTTATTTTGCTCATTTAATTTTAAATATTTCAATGATATGAAACTGAAACCACCCTGCTGTTGGAAAAGCGAAACCCTAATTAGAAAATAAAAGTTTTTTTCACGAGCTACATGCTCTGTGGTTTGCGCTGCCGCTTCGGCTTTGCTTTGACTTAATTGTCTCCTCTCAGGTATCATTGATGGTCTGGGCGGTGTGGCCGAGCCATTGTTTGCGTGGCAGTGCTTGCGTATTCTTCAATTTTCTATTTTAGGAATTGATTAAACGATCTTCTCTCTATATTTACAGTTTCAGGGGTTGATTCAATCTGTTTTATCTTCTATTTTGGTTTCTGTATCTTTGATGAAACCTTTTTAAAACGATTCTTTTAGTGTTAATATTTCATCTTCTGTTTGACGGCAAAGTATTTGTATTAGTTCAATTAATTCGTATATTTTCAACCTTTGACTTTTATAGTGAAACCTTTGATTTTGTATATAATTTTTTTTTGAACTGCAAAAATTTAATAAGCCAAAAGGCAACAAACAACCAGCTGCAAAGCCCCAGGCACAACACCAACCAAACAGAAAAAAAAAAAAAAAAAAAAAAAAAACCGACCCAAAACACAGGACCAGAAAACCACTGGCACAAGAAACACAAACACAAAACCCCCAAGCAAAAAGCCAGCAAACACAAAGGCAACACCACAAAGAAAAACAGAGTGTCAAGGACACCCAGAAAAACAAGAAAACAGAGACAAAAACAGAGAAAAGCCACACAACCAGCTCCAAAACAAAAGCCACACAACCAGAGGGAAAAAAACAGAGAAAACAAAGCCTCACAACCAGCACCAAGAAACAAGAAACGGGCAAAAGAAGCTAAACCACTAACACTCCATCCACTCAATAACCTCCCCAAACATTAACGAAGAGGAGCCCCTCTTAGCAAGGCTGTCTGCCTCCATGTTAAAATCTCTAGAAATGTGATGTACCGAAATGTTCTTCAGATGACTCAAACAAGATCTGATTTCGTAGATGATTTCCACCAAATTTATATTACCGAAATCTTCATCCTTCACCCAAGAGACTGCCTCTAAGGAGTCACTCTCAATATTGATTTTCCTCACCTTCAGTGCTTCCTTCATCTCACAAATATTGACAGCTTTGAGGATAGCCAGCAACTCTGCCGTGGGAGCATCAACCTTTCCCACGAAAGCTGAGAAGGAACACAAACTCTTCCCCTTAGAATCACGCAATATCCTCCCAATCCCTCCCCTATCAAGATCTCTACAAAACGAACCATCAACTTTGAAAGTTAGACTTTCAGAATCACCAGAAGGTTTAACCTCCTTTCTTTTCTTCTGTTTCCCTCTATTATCCATACAACAAATCTGCAAGTTTTCTACCAAGGTAGTGATTGGTTCTGAAGAACCCTTCCCATGGTGTTTGAACCACCATGCCCCTTTAAAACGAACCATGTCTATAAAATAAGTTAAATCAGCCTTTTTCCCTTTAAAAATGACAGGATTTCTCGCTTCCCATATTGTCCACACCACCTCGTTGAAAAGGGTCTCCCAAACTCTTCCCCACTTGGGGTTCATACACAGCCCTTTCCATCCCCTCCTCCACTCTTTTACATTAGAGTTGCAGCAGCCTTTTATTGACCACGATCTCAATACAGCAGCCCACAAAGACCAAGACCACGAACACAGTAAAAATAAATGGTCTGAAGTTTCTTCAAACTTGCAGCAAAACTGACACTCCTTGCTATCCGAAGACAAAACCCCATACCTATGTAGAGTACTTCTCACTATAATCCTACCTTTAAGCAATTGCCACACTAATAACTCAACCTTCGGAGGGCTGAAACCTCTCCAAATAGATTCCAAATCTGAATTACAATCACAACTCGAGTCTTTAGCGACTCTTTTAAAAGATCTCATCGAAAAAATTCCGTTTGGGCACCAAGACCACGCAATTGAATCTGCAACTGACATACGCAACTTTATTCTTTCAAGAGCAGCCATGAACCTGTTCCACTGCTCCCATTCCCAGTCGAATAGACATCTTCGGAGTTGCACCTCCCAATACCAACACCCCTCTGCCATCTCCCAAAGTCTTTGATCTCCCCTTTTTTTTGAAGCGCTATAGCATAAATTCTAGGGAAACATCTTTTAACGGCTTAACTTCCCACCACTTATCATTCCAAAAACAAGTACGATCACCGCTGCCCACTACCACCTTGAACCCATGCTCGATGATAATCTTCGTCATGGTTCCTTCCCGAAAAAGACTGTCAATGGCTTTCACAAAAGGTGAGGAACCAGCAGTGACATTCCACTTCCAAAGCAAACTACTCATCTTCACACCATATTTGGCACACACAACCTTCTTCCACAACGACTCACCCTCCTTGCCAAAACACCACACCCATTTCGTAAGTAAGCCATTATTCTTGTCCTCCACCCTACCAATTCCTAAACCGCCATTCCTTTTACTTTGGCATATAGAGACCCAGTCAATAGCGTGAAGTTTTCTTTTCTCCACCCCATCCCCCCACAAAAAATCCCTCTGAAGCTTTTCTATAGCCTTAGCCACACTACCAAAGCCTTAAAAATCGATAAGTAGTAGGTAGGAATGCTCGACAGAACCGATTTAATCAATACCAGTCTTCCACCTTTACTCAGGAATTTTAATTTCCAGGGAGCCAAACGACTCTCCACTCGAGATAAAACACAATTCCAAAAAACCTTGGAACTGGGACGAGCACCAAGAGACAAACCCAGGTACGAAATTGGAAGATCAATTTTTTTGCATCTAAAAATGCCCGCCCAATCCTCCTCTCCCACCACTTTTTTCCCCAATTTTACCACACCCAACTTATGGAAATTAATACTGAGACTCGAAGCCATTTCAAAACATCGTAATATTCTTTGAGTGTTGACAAGAAACTCCATCTTTGGTTCTAAGAACATTATTGTATCATCCGTAAACTGGAGATGAGAAATCTAGACCTCTCCATTGCCAAACAAGACACCCTTAAACAAACCCAATTCGTAAGCTTTCTCAAAGCAACAACTCAAACTTTCCACCACAATATTAAATAGGAAAGGAGACAACAGATCTCCTTGCCGCAACCCTCTCTCCACCTCAAATTTTGTCGTAGGACTACCATTTACCAAAACCGACAAGCTCGAAGTTGAAATGCAACTTCTCATCCATTGTCTCCATTTAACCCCAAAACCCATATCCTTTAAAGTAGAATCCAAAAACAAGTGATCCACCAAATCATATGCTTTCTCGAAATCCAACTTCACCACCAAACCTCCTACTTTATCTTTTCTCCAAGTATGGATAATTTCCTCCGCTATAACGTAACTATCTAAAATTTGTCGATTTTTGACAAAAGCCATTTGATTCTCACCTATCACCGAGTTCATTACAAATTTCATACGATTGGCTAGAACTTTTGCCAAAATCTTATACAAAGACCCTACTAAACTAATCGGTCTATAATCCCTCATGGACTCCGGATTGGCCCTTTTCGGAATGAGCGCCACAAATGTCTTGTTCAACTCATTAACACTTGAACCATTATCATGAAACTCCTTTAAAAACTTCATGTAATCCTCTTGAACAACATCCCAATTGACTTTAATAAAATTAATATTCAGCCCGCCTGGACCTGGGGTTTTATTCCCATCACAATTACAAACAGCCTCCCACACATCTTCCTTGGTAAAATCCCTTTCTAAAGCTTCCTTTTCAAACACCGAAATTTTTTTAAACCCAAGGCCTCTAATCTTCGGACGAATCCATTTAACATTCGAAAAATGGCTTTTAAAGAACTTCAAGATCCCTTCCCTAACCTGACAATGCTCCACCATCTTAACTCCCTCAAAAAAGATACCATCAATGAAATTCTTTCTCTTTCTCCCATTAGCCATAACATGGAAGAATTTCGAATTCTTATCTCCGTCCTTCAACCATTTCACCCTCGACTTTTGTTTAATATTTACACCAAATGAATGATAATCTTTACACCAAAGCACGCCTTCTCTATACTTGTCGGGACCTCTTCTGTTTTGGTGCTCTTCCCTGTTGTTGTTATTATTCATGACAAACACAAGTTTTCAATTACTGATGTTACCATAACATTCATCTTGTTAGTAGTAGCTATTATTCTAGAATTATATTCAGCTCTATTAATACTCTCCTCAGATCGGTTTCTTGTTTGGTTGAAAAATATTCCACCGAGAAAGCCCTTGAATCTTTTCTAACACACAAGAGGTGGTCAAATAACATGTCTCAATTCAGTCTGCTAAGCTTCATTATCAATGAAAAACCCCTGCCTTGCCCGAATATACTGAAGCACTTACGCCTTGATAAAAGGCTAGATAAGCAATGGTATGCAGTTGACATGGAAATCCCCCAAAACTTGATAACTCTCATCTGCTTGTATCTCGAAGAGAAATCTAAAGGTCGAATTGGTCCAACAGATGATAGCGTCCCTGTGGACCCTGTGGGTCTGAACTTCACTAAAGAGCTTGAGAAAAGAATTATGGCTTGGCATGTGGCTACTGATATAAGGTATGGGTTGGATGGAGAGGATATAAAGCAACACGGGCCTACTTTTAAATTACATTGTGGATTGATCAGTCAAATTTCAAGATATATGTTCTATCTCTTGGTACTTCATCCTAACATGATATCGGATGGAAGTCTGAATCAGATTACACTTCCAGCAATTTTACAGGCTAGACTCTCTCTAAAATTCACAAGCAAAATTGAAGCATGCCAACGTTTCAATGAATTGCTTACCGTATCCATAACATATTTAGATCATGGGCGTTATGTTCTTGAAGACGACGACGACGATATCAAAACATTCCTCAAGAATATATTACCCGGGTTGTTGAGAAAATTAAGCAAACAGGTATGTACATATTCTTTTGATCAAATTATGATCAATCCATGGTTTTTATTATAATATTTTCATCAAAATTATATGACAGGCATTGGAAGAGAGGTGGAAGATAATCAGCTGGACTTGATTAGAAATGCTGCCATATGCAGCCATCAAATGTAGAGGAATCCAGCATGCTCAACACTTGAAAAATGGTGGAGAATTTCTTACTCATGTCTGGTTTCTGGCCACAGTTCTATTCGAATTCACTCACAAAGATTTTACACCGCACCCATCAACTGCTCCAATATTATTCGAATCGGTGATGCCCCTTCTTAAAAGGTAACAATATTAAACTAAGCTAGCGTTCTCTTTTTGAGCTATCAATTAATTTATAGATTAATTATATGAATTTGAATATCATTGGGTATTATAACTATTTGGGCTAACATTAAAAACCTCCCTTCTCCTTTGAACTATTATTGGATGTATAGTTACAAATGCTTTAATTTTAGAAACCTCCCCTATGGACTAACACTGTTAGCATTCCGTTTGTATTGACTGAGTTTAACCGTTAAAACATCTAAAATGTCATATTTAATCTTCAATTGTTTGAATTTACCATTATATCCTCATACTTTTACCAAATAAATTAATAAAATGATACAAAAGGCAGGAATGCTAACTTACAAAGGAGAAGTTATTTTGTGGACAATTTTATCCCTAAAAATAACAAATGAACCAAAATCATTGAAAATAAACCATAATATGTATTTATTTGTTTTTTTTTGTTTTTAAATCCAAGCAAATACTCATTTTCAATGCTTTTGGATTATTTATAATTTTGTTATTTTTAGAGATAAAATTGTCCACAAAATAACTTCTCCTTTGCAAGTTAACATTCCCTTCGGCCAAAGCCTTTTGGGATCCCTTAGTGAGCCGCATGAGCAGTAGATTGGCTCCTTGGAAGAGGAGGTTTTTAAACAAAGGGGGGCGGTTGGTGCTTATTAAAGCAGTTTTATCGAGTATCCCAAATTATTTTCTGTCTGTTTTTAATCTTCCCACAGGTGTTGCTAAAGACATGGAAAAACTTCAACGCTCGTTTTTTTGGGGTGATGAGATTTTGAAGAAGAAAATCCACGCTGTTGATTGGATTTCGATGGGTAGGAGTAAGAAAAATGGGGGATTGGGAATAGGTAGAATGAAGGATAAAAACAGGAGCTTATTGGCGAAATGGGTGTGGAGGTTCGGAAATGAGGAGACCACTTTGTGGAGAAGGATTATTTGTGCAAAGTACGGTGTTAATGTCAAGTCTTTGGTGTGGGATTGGAGGGGTTCAAGGCCGGCTTCTTCTTCTTCTTTTGTAAGGGCTGTGAACAGCCTGTTTGCTGCAGGGTCAGCAACGGATTTTGTTATGAGGAAGGGTTTGAATTTGGTGTTAGGTGATGGTGGAAGGATCGATTTTTGGAA
The DNA here is from genome assembly GCA_954870605.1 of Acer campestre. NCBI lineage: Eukaryota > Viridiplantae > Streptophyta > Magnoliopsida > Sapindales > Sapindaceae > Acer > Acer campestre. Next base: position 56,419,873 of record OX940799.1, on the reverse strand, counting down.
GGAGTGGGGGGGGGGGGGGGGGGGGGTGGACACGCCTCTTGTGAGGGTTTTCCCTAGAATATATGCCCTCTCTTCAATCAAATCTGGAAAAGTTGAAGATTTTGGATATTGGCAAGAAGGGAACTGGTTGTGGAATATCCCATTAAGAAGGGATGTTTTTGATTGGGAAAAGGAGCAATGGAATGCTTTCAATAGCAGACTTGAGCAATTCAGAACTCGGAAGTTTATCGCGGATGCTCTTGCTTGGTCTTATTGTTCGAATGGTATTTTTTCGGTGAGTTCTTTTCGTCGTAGTGTGGAGGAACGGGATTTAATGACAGTGGCGACTAACTATGAGCAGATTTGGCAAGGAATTTGTCCTCACAAGGTGGAGATCTTCACCTGGCAGCTGTTAAGGGGTAGAATTATGGTGAGGCAAGTGATGAAAAATTTTGGTTTTGACCCTAACATGGTGCGTGAGTGTCCTTGGTGCAAAACAGAAGAGGAGTCCATAGATCATCTTTTTTTGCACTGTAAAAGGGCTTCAAAAATTTGGAGCATTTGTATGGACTGGTGGGGGGTGTCCTGGTGTGCTAACAAATCTCTTCAGGATTGGGCTGCAGGCTGGTCTGGTTTAACCCCAAAGGTTAGTCAGGGGAGAGCTTGGAAAACGCTGTTCTTTGCTATCGTTTGGACTATTTGGGAGTCTAGGAACAAATTGATTTTTCAAAATTCTGAGCAACAGGTTATTCAAGACATTGACACCATTAAATTCAGAGTTACTTGGTGGTTCAAACACCATTCGGAAGGCTGTGCAGAGCCGATTATGGTCATGCTTCAGAATTTAGTGGTCAGCTGCTCTGTTTCGAAACCAAGGAAGCCTTCCAAAATGGATGGGTGGACTCCTCCTTTGGAAGGATCGTTCATGTTCAATGTAGATGGTTCGGCGAAAGGAAATCCGGGTGCTGCAGGTATTGGCGGTGTCTTTCGAGATCACAGTGGCAGGGTGCTTGGTTCTTTTTCTAAATCGGTGGGCTTTGAGGATGCAATCACGGCAGAATTATTGGCAATTCATCAAGCCTGTTTTTTGTGTGCAAACTCGCAGGCCTTAATAGGGAAGGATGTCATCATTGTTAGTGATGCTAAGAAGGCTGTCTCCTGGGTGAATGAGACCAGTTTTGGTAGTATAAACCATGTCAACATAATTTACGAAATTCGCAATTTCTTGAGTGTGCTGGGCAGAACTGAAGTCTGTTTCAAACCAAGGTCTAGCAACAGCTTAGCTGATTCTTTGGCCAAGAGTGGTTCGAATTTGGAAGGGGACTCGGTGGTTTGGGAGGTGGATTGATGCTTCTCGTTTCCTTCGCCTTAGTGCTCGGCTGGGGCTCTTTCTGGCTGGTTTCTCTGTGTTTGTTTTCTGGTTGTTGCGCTGTTCTGTTGCCTTGTTGGCAGGGGTGTTTTGTTTTGTCTTTTTTCTGTTTGTTTCTTTTTCCCCTTGTTTTGGCTTTGTTTCTGCGGTGTTTTTGGTGGGTTTTGGGCGGTGGTTTTCCTGTTCTTTTTGGTGCCTCTCTTTGAGGTGGCGTTTCTGGTGTGTGGGGGGCTTTCCCCTGCCTTCAATAAAGTTTTGGCCGTTCAAAAAAAAAAAAACATTCCCTCATTTTGTATTATTTTATTTATTTATTTAGTAAAAATATAAGGGTATAATAGTCAATTCATACAATTGAAGCTTAAATAGGGACATTTAAGATTTTTTAATAGTCAAACTTAATCAACATAAATGGAATACAAACGATGTTAGTTCATAGAGGAGGCTTCTAAAATAAAAGCATTTGTAACTATACATCTAATAATAGTTCAAAGGCGAGGGGATGTTTTTAATATTAACCCTAACTATTTACAAGTTATGGATTGATTTTAAGCAATTTCATTATTGTATTAAAATTCATATAACTATATTTATTTTAACGTTAATGGCAAACTACGTTAAAATGTAGACATTACAAAACTGTTCATGTTCAAGTTTACAAAATTCGTGCTAAATTATGCAACTTTTACTATTGATTGACATGTTTAATATCAATTTATAAAGGTTAACTATAAATCTAAGTAGTTAAATACCAATTTAGCAAACTAACTTATAGATTGTATATTTTTAATGTGAGCTTTGTGAACTTAACGTGAATTCTATGGATGATAAATTTTGTTAGTTGTAGGATCCTTCATTTTTTAACTTTTGCACTTAGCAAACTTCAAACATTAAGAATTCACTAGGTTAGTAAATTCCTTCCTAACGTTAAGTGAGGTGTTAGTTCTTTAATGTTATATAACTAAAGATTCTGAATTTTTTATTTTCAAGACGACCACACAAGAGAATTATTATTATTATTATTATTATATAGAGGTTATGATATGTGATCATTGATGTGAGTGTGTAATACTATTATTTTTTCCTATTATAGAGTTATTTGATATTCCTGGAGAGTATACAAATCCCCAAGTTTAAACACGGAAGGCATTTTCTCGCTGTTGAGACTTGAAGAAGATGATAGAATTTTTATCGAATTCAAACTGAGGATCATGGATTGATGGATGTATGTGCTTGCTCTGGCTTTGTTCTCGTTGTATGGTGGAGGTTTCTGTTTTGCTCTGTTTTTTTGGTGTTTGTTTTGTTCACCTTTGTCTAGTTGTTGCTGGTGGTTTTGGCTGTCTGTGGCTCTCTTACGTTTTCTATTTTTGGTTTAGCCTGGCTTTCCTTGTGTTGTTGGTTCTGGTGGCCTGTTGTTCGTTGTTTAATAAAGCTTACCGTTTAAAAAAAAAAAAAATGGAAAAAGGCTGGAAGGATAGATGATGCAAAAAGTGGTAGTCTTGTGTTCATGATTGAACATTCTCAGATGACTCAAAATCCTGATCCTATTATCATATTCACTAATAACTCTGCTTTAGCAACTTTACTTGTATGATTTGTGTGCTCAATAACCTGGAATGCAATTTTAATGGTGTTAATGAAGTGCTAGACTCAAGTTTGTATCTGAGCTAGATCTTTTGGGTTCCTTGGTGTTGAAGATTTAGGGGTCTGGAGGTTGTGGGGTATCTGATGAAGAGTTGGCGGTCATCTGTTTTGTGGTCTTTTTGGTCAGGTGTTTTGTTTTTGTTTGAAGTGTATGCTCTGTTTCTATAGGCTTCAGCTTGTGCTAGATCATGTCAAGTTCTAGAGAGCATTTTAGAGAGAGGATTCCAACGTTCCATGGAAAAGCCAATGGCAGAGATTTTAGAGACAATTTAACATCTATCTTTGTGGACAATCTCAATAATAAGGTGGGCATTGAATGTTTATGGGGATTGTTTAAACCTTTTGGAAAGGTTAGGGATATTTTCCTTTCTCCAATGAAGGAATTCAAAAGGAGCAAGTTTGCTTTTGTCAGATTTGAGACTCTAGAGGAAGCATCCAAAGTGGCCATTAATACGAACGGAATGCATGTGTATAGTTGGCCGATCGTAACGAAGGTGGCGACCAGGGGATGGAAGGACATGAATCATAGCCAAGCGAAACAGAGTTTTTTCAGACCAGGTGAGAACAGGAAGAAAGGAAGGGACGGAGGAGAGTTCAAGGCAGAGTTTGGAGGAGGGAGACGGTCTTTAATCGATCGTTCGCAGAAGCAGTGAGAGGGTCTCAACCAAATCGTAACGACATTGAGGAAAAGGTGAAGGAGAGGGAGAAGTTCGTGTCAATGTTTTGGGATTACGGACAAAATGATCAGAATTGGCTTAATAAGTGTGTGATTGGGATTCTGAAAGAATTTAGAGTAGTGGAAGGGGTGAACAACAGGTTGAAGAATATGGGTTGGGAGTTCACTACAGCCTATCTAGGGGATAAAAGTGTGGTCTAGAGTTTTAATTCTGAATTTCGTAGGGAAGAGTTTATCAAAGACAGTCATTTGTGGGAGGACTATTTCTCCCGGATGGTTAGATGGTCTGATGAGTTGGTACCTCAATCTAGGCTGGTTTGGATTAACTGTTGGGGTGTTCCTATTTCGTGTTGGTCTCGGGATTTCTTCATAAAGATTGGATGGCAAATCGGGGAACCTCTTATGGTTGATTGCAAAACGGTGGATAAAGTCCTGTTAGATAAATGAAGGATTCTGGTGTTGTTGCCCCAGAAGAATCATTGTAGTGTTTCGATTAAGGTTGATGGTGGTAAGAGAGCTTTCACGGTGAAGTTGGAGGAAGATTCTAAGCCGGTGGAGGTGGAGTGGGTAGAGAACCATCTGGCGTTAAGAAAGTTCATTACAAAAGATGGCCGGAATCCTTCATCGGAGAAGGAAACTTTTCAAATTTCATGGCCAAAAGGGGTAGGTGAGGTGTTTTCGAGATTATCAGCCCAAGTGGGCAAAGTCTTGGGCACAGAAGGGAAGTGTCAGGGTATAAGGTCAGGTCTTGCGGCTAGAAGTCAGTTGACAGGACAGAGAAGGAAGAACAAGAGAACTAGGAGTATGGTGTTAATGTCTAGGTGTCTTGATAAAGGAAAAGGTAAATGGTCCAAGAAGATTAGGGTGAAGCCTAATTTTCATAGGGTTCAGAATGGAGCGTTGGTTCTAGACAAGAAGAAAGTCAGAAGTAAGTCTGACAGTTCTGATTCTGAAACCTCGTCTTCTGAAGTTGATATTACAGAAAGGTTTTTTTTGGAGTCATCCAGAGAAAAAAGGGAGAGTTCAAAGAAAGGGAGGGTGGTTACTGGGTCAGCTTTGAGTGGGCCTGTTAATTCCAACAAGCCCAAACATGTTTCGTTCCAGCAGTTGGATAATGGCCCATCTCTTACCAAGGCTAAAATTAAGGATAGAGTGAGTATTTGTGTGGATCTTGGGCCTCTGAAGGAGTGTCCCAGTCCAGCTAGAGAGCCTGATTCGAGAGAGTTTGGTATGGATGGTATGGAGGAAGTGGCCACCGATGGGAGTGATGTTTTGCTTTCTTCAGACAACACGGCTATCAAAGAGGCTATGGTCCAAGCAACAGTGGAAGCGGAAAGTGGTAAGTGTCCTGTTCAAAGAGAAATGAGAGGCGTCACAATGGATCAAGTAGTCTTTAGTAGTGACAATATTTCCTCCAATGAGGAGACGGTGGAAATGGAAGGAAGAATGGACTCTTCTAGAAGGGAGGCTGTAAACGAAGGTATACAGGGCAGGGTCGGTAGTAAGAAAAAAAGGAGCATAGAGGTTGCGGGTTGATCGAACCAAAATTGGTATGATTTTGGTCCCCATCTCCTTCTCCTTTTGTTCGATTCTTGGGCATTATCCAGTGATCTAATGGTGTAAAATCAAGTGTTTCAGGTTTTATTAGGTTTCAAGAGCATTTAGGATGAAGATGAGGACTTGGGTGCAAAAAGGCTCACAAATGGGAAGAAACAGGGCATTTTCGCCACTTAGACATAAGGAGGTCGCTACATGGGCGCCATGGTGACAGAGGATTCTTCAAGTCATCAAAAGGTCGCCATTTGGTCGCCACTTGAGCGCCATGGCGACAGAGGAAATTGCAAAGCATTTCATGGTCGCCATTTGAGGTCGCCATGGCGACCTACACTTGCAAATGGTGACCACATAGGAATTCCAACGTAGGAATTCCAAAGTAGGAAGGGTCGCCACTTGGTCGCCATTTGGTCGCCATGGCGACAAAAGAACCCATGAGAGGTCGCCATTTGAGGTCGCCATGGCGACCTAGAAGGACAAATGGCGACCACGTTGGAATTCCAGCGTAGGAATTCCAGCGTTGGCATTCAAGAGGGGTATTCTTGTCATTTCATACCCATTTCATACCCTAGCTTTTCACACCTATAAATACATCACTATTTTTCCTCTTTTAGACATCTCTTGACCACCAAGAAACCTCCTTTCTACCATTCCTAATCTCTCCATTTCTCTTCTACCAAAGCTTAAACATCTAGATTACTTCACCTAAATCATTCCTCTCCTTCCATTTTCTCCACCCCTTTCCTTTGTCACTTTCCATATGACTCCACCTATCTAGACATATCCTCAACACCCACTCTTTGCACAAGATTCAAGCAAGGAAGCATCAAGGAAGGATTAAGCTTACAAGAGAGACCCAAGGGTGATTTCTCTCCATTTTACTTCCTTTTCTTGTTTGTAATTATGTGTAATTAAAACCCTTATTTTAGGGGATGATTTGAGAGACTTTTTGGACATGAGTATTTATTAAAGCTTTCAATATTATGTTTGCATGATTTAAGTTTTATTTACTTTTTAATTAGATCTTGCACTTATGTGATTAATTGAGTTATTGACACACTTGTTAATTACAATATGTTGTAGGATTAATTTGTGATAAAATTGATTGAGTTATTGACACACTTGATTGATTAGAGCACATAGTGAATAGGATAGGCTTTTGGAGGGGTGATCAACCTCGATTGCCTAGACCATTTGATTGTCACTAACCGATCCTGCCGTGATCCCCTTTCCTTAATTGGTTAGGCATTGCGGTGGGAAGTTGTTTAGGGTTCGTAGTGACTGTCTAAACAACACATTTGAATGAGATTGGTCATTGATTGTGTAGATAGTGCATTAAATAAGCCATGTATGAATTGCTCATTGTCCATTAGCTACTCTATCATTTCCCTAGAATTCCTATTAATTGTTTATTCCATATTTCTTATCTAGATTTGTTGAGCATTCCATTTTATTAGTTTTATTAGGTTTATTTTACATGTATGTTTGATGGCTTGACAACCCATTCACTCATCCATTTATCTATGATTTATTTTATTGTTTATAGATTAGCTAATTAATTCAACATATTACTCTAATTCCCTGTGGAACGAACTCTAAGCTTACCACATTACTCATTTTCAAAACTTAAAATATATTGCGTAAAGATTCATTTGATAACATTCTTTTGGTAATTCACAATTTGGTAACGACACAAAAAGCGAGTCATCACGGGTTTGAAGCAAGGGCACAAACAGAGCAATAGAGGTAAAGTCAGGTCAGAAAGCAAACATAGTATGAGAACAAGGCATGCTTTCTCTAGAGGTGATGTTGGTTCTCGGGATGGTTCTTCAGGACTGGTTTTGAAAGAGAATAGAACTGCCGATGATGAGGCGGCAGGAGTGGTGGCCAATGGAAGATTGCTGGGGTTCGAATTTTCTGAAGAAGATAATGAGGTGTTGGAAGCTATAGCCAGAAGGGAAGAAAAGGATAAGGTTAGATTCGAAGCTTTGTCTGAATAGTCTTCTGTCTGCAGTGTTTTTATGGCTTTCTGTTGTTTTTAATGTTAGCATTATCTTGGAACATTAGAGGTTTGAGTAAAGGGGATAAGAGGAGGGTGGTGAGGAAATTAGTTTTGAGTTCTAAGCCTACTTTGTTATTCATCCAAGAGTCCAAGCTAAGTGAGTTTAATAGCTCTGTTATTCGTTCGTTTGTGGGGAATTTGTTGACCAGGGGTGTGGGGGTGGATGCCGACGGTGCTTCGGGTGGTTTGATTTCCTTATGGAATGAAGAATTTTTTTCGGTTAACTCGTGTATCACTTCTAAAAGATGTATAATTCTGGTGGGAGTTTTAAAAGGTGTGAATCAAGAGGTGGCGTTTTGTAATTTATACGCGGCAAATGTGGAGAGCGAAAGAAAACAGCTGTGGGATTATCTGGTGCAGGTGTAGAATTATTTTGATATTCCTTGGTGTTTCGGGGGTGACTTTAATTCAGTCCTTGATCCAGCTGAGAGGAGAGGTAGAGTTTGTGATTTGAGTTCCATTTGTAATTTGCAGAATTTTGTGTGCAGAGCTAAGGTGTTGGATATTCCAATGGTGGGAACGTCCTTCACTTGGTCTAATAACAGAGAATTAGCTGCGTGGGCTAGGTTGGATCATTTTTTATTGTCGCCGGAGTTTCTGCTTTGGTTTCCTAATTTAGTGCAGCGAGGTTTGTCGCGTTCTCTGTCGGATCATTGTGCTATGGCGATTGGTGAAAAATCTGTTGACTGGGGGCCTAAACCGTTTCGTTTTTTTAATGGGTGGATGGAGAAAAAAGGGTTGGTGGAGGAGGCATTGAAAGGGTGGAAAGGGTGGAAGGTGTCGGGTTCTAAGGGTGTGAGCTTAGCTGCAAAGGCTAGAGAAACTAAAGGAAGGATAAAGAAATGGCTTAGCTTGAATAAAGTGGCTGATAGGGGTACCAAAGAGCTAAAGGAAAGTTTTGTGGCGGTGGATACCAAGGCTGAGGTTGTTGGGTGGTCTGAAGTTTTAAGGAAGGAGCGTCTAGCCATTCTCATGAGTTTGTGGAAAGTTCTGAGAAAGGAGGAACAAGTTTGGAAACAGAATTCTAGGATTAGTTGGCTCAAAGCGGGTGATAGTAATTCTAGATTCTTTCATTGTTTGGCGTCTGGGAGAAGAAGGATTAATAGAATTGTAAGGATTAATAGAAGCGGGTGATGGTAAGGTTGTCTCGGATCCGATTCTTGTTAAGGAAGGGGTAAGGAATTTTTTCAAGTCTCATTATGCTAATGTTAAGTGGAAACGTCCAGTGGTTAGGGGTTTAAATTTAAGTCAACTTTCAGTTTCTGAAAGAGAGGGTTTAGAAAAAAGGTTCAAGGATGAGGAGGTGTGGTTGGCTGTAAGTGGGTGCAATGGTAACAAGGCTCCATGCCCAGATGGTCTGAATTTGAATTTTATCAAGACTAACTGGGATGTGATTAAAGAGGATTTTATGAAGTTCATGCATGAATTCTATGACAATGGTAGGATTGTGTCAGATATTAATAGGCGTTTGTTGCATTGATCCCTAAAGTTTCTTGCCCAAAGACTATGCGGGATTTCAGACCGATAAGTTTGGTGAGTTCTATGTACAAAATTCTTGCGAAAGTCCTAGCAAATAGGTTGAAGTTGGTCATGAATTCGGTCATTGGCGATAGTCAGTCGGCTTTTGTGAAGAACCGGCAGATTTTGGATAGTTATGATAATTCATAGTTGGAGGAAAGACAAAGAGGGGGGTCTCCTGGTGAAGCTGGATTTTGAAAAGGCGTACGATTCAGTGGATCATTCCTTTCTGGATTTTGTTATGGCGGAGATGGGTTTCGGTCTGAGGTGGAGGATGTGGATGAGGTGGTGTGTTGCGACCCCGGTTTTATCAGTTTTGGTGAACGGTAGTCCTACGGACGAGTTCGGGGTTGAAAGGGGTTTGAAGCAAGGTGATCCACTATCCCCGTTTCTCTTTAATTTAGTGGTAGAGAGTTTGAGCGGTTGTTTGAAGAAAGCGGTTGATTTGAATTTATTGAGAGGTTTTTCCGTAGGAGATAACGAGGTTCATGTGACGCATCTACAGTACGCAGATGATACGATTCTTTTTTTGGAACCTAAAGTGGAGTTCCTAGTGAATGCTAAGAGAAGTTTACGTTGCTTTGAGATGGCGTCTGGGCTTAAGATTAATTTTTACAAGTCATGTGTGGTTAAGGTTGGGAAAAAGTGTGGGAGGACAGTAAATTGGGCGGATCATTTTTTGTGCAAGAGTGCCAAACTTCCGATCACTTACCTTGGTTTGCCATTGGGTGCAAAACCAAGCTCAAAGGCTTTCTGGAATCCAGTGTTGTCTCGAATTCAAAAGAGGCTTTCACCTTGGAAGAAGAAATTCTTGAGCAAGGGGGGCGTTTGGTTCTAATAAAGTCTGTTCTATCTAGCATTCCAACGTACTTCATGGCTGTTTTTAAAGTTCTTGTAAGTGTGGCTCAGGTCATTGAAAAGACCCAAAGAAGTTTTTTTTGGGGAGACGGAATCGAGAAGAGGAAGATTCATGCGATTGACTGGGACTCTATCTGTAAAAGCAAGAGGAAATGAGGGCTAGGGGTTGGTAGGATAGTTGATAAAAACAGAGGTTTGTTATCCAAATGGGTGTGGAGGTTTGGTAGAGAGAATGACGCGTTGTGGAGAAGGGTTGTATGTGCCAAGTATAGATTCAAGGTCTCTAGTCTGCTTTGGAATAGGACCTCTGGTCAGAATGCCTCTCCTTTTGTAAAGGCGGCTAGTGGTCTCTTCAAGGATGGGTCTACTTCGGCTAAGATTTTGGGTGAGGGTTTAAAGGTGGTGGTTGGTAGTGGTGACATAATAGAATTTTGGAATGAGGTGTGGTGGGGGGATTTTCCGCTAAAGGACATGTTTCCGAGGATTTTTGCTCTAGCAGTTAACAAGGGTGGTTTAATCAAGGATTATGGGTGGTGGGAGGAAAAGAATTGGCATTGGGAGGTTCGGTTGAGGAGGGATGTCTTTGATTGGGAGAGGGAGGTTTGGGAGAATTTTTGGGCTGTTTTGAACAGCAGTAGTCTTAAAAAAGATGAGCCTGATATGGTTGCTTGGAATTTCTGTCCTAACGGCATTTTTTCTGTTAGTTCTTTTAAAAGGTGTGTGGAAGATAGCAGTGGGAAGGGCTGCTCTAGTTTGAATTCAGTGTGGGCTGGTATAAGTCCACCTAAGGTGGAAATCTTTATCTGGCAACTCCTTCGTGGCAGGACAATGGTCAAACAGACCCTGAATCGTTTTGGTGTGCTGTTAAACGAAGGTTTGTCGTGTCCTCTGTGTGGTAGAGAAGAGGAGTCTGTGGACCACTTATTTTTGGAGTGCCAGTGGTCGTGGAGCATTTGGTGCGAATGTATCAGCTGGTGGTCTGTCAGTTGCTGTGCTCCTAGGAAGATTATGGACTGGTTTTCGGGTTGGTAGGGTCTTTGTCCGTCGCCGAGCCTGGGGAGAGTGTGGGCAACTAACTCTTTTTAATGCTCTGGTTTGGTCCTTGTGGGAGCTTCGGAATCAGGTGCTTTTCAAAGGTTTGGTGGCTGAAAAAGGAGTTTTGGTTGATATGGTGAGATTTAGGGTGGCTTGGTGGTTTAAATTCCACGGTAAAGGATCTTCGGATCCTATTACTTTAATGGTGGAAAATCTGGAGGTCTGCTGCCATGAGAAGAGAAATGCAAATTCTAAGAAGAGGAAGACTTGGTCCCCCCTTGTAGTAGGGACCCTGAAGTTTAATGTTGATGGTTCATTCAAAATTGAGACCGGTAGGGCTGGGATTGGAGGGGTGCTGTGCAATTCTAAAGGGGAAATTCTGTGTTCGTTTTCTCAGTTCGTGGGGAATGTGGTCGCAGCCAAAGCTGAGCTCCTTGCAATTCAGAAGGCGTGTTTTCTGTGTATGTCGAAAGGCTCTCTTAGGGGGATGCCTATTTGTATTGAGTGTGATTCTAAGGAGGTGATTTTGTGGGTGGTGGGTGGTGATTTTGGTAATCTTGAGATGATTGACATCATTTATGATATTCGTTCGAGAATGCGTGTTTTGGAAAGTGTCACGCTGGTGTACACGCCGAGAGAGGCGAATTCGATGGCGGATAACTTGGCCAAAAGGGGTGCTGATTTGGGTGGCGAGAGGGTGTACTGGAGTGTGCAGTAGTTGTTTTTTCTGGCTGCTGTTGGCTGTTCGTGTGTCTTGGGGCTGTCTGGTCCTGGTTGTGCAGTCTGTTTCTGCGTTTGCTGCTGCGTTTTTTTTTCTGGTTCCTTTGGCCTTGTTTTTGTGCGTTTTTTTTGTGGTGCTTGTTGTGTTGGTTGTTGTTTTGTGGCTCGTGTTGTGCTGTGGCTGTTGCTTGGCTGTTGCCTTTTCAATATAGGCTTCAGCTTGTGCTGCTTTTTTTTGCCTGTGTGTTTGTGTTGTTGTTGCCTTGCTTGGCTCTTGAATAAGAATTCGCTGTTCAAAAAAATTACCTGGAATGTTTTGACAATTGATGTCAGAAACACAACTCTCAAAATCAATGGATGTTAATTAGTCACAGCCTTAATGTTTATATGCTTTTCAGAGACCAATTCATGAAGAGATATGCAGAGATTGATTACTATTTTTCATTCTCCTGATGAGAAACTTCATATGCTTGAACATATGGAAGTGTTACATCATTGAATCAAAAATAGTAGATCGTCTATAAATAGGCCTAAAACTCAAGAAAAGAGGAATGCTAACAATTTAAGTAGTTCAGATTCTCTCCTGATCTGGCTTTAATAAAAATGGACTCTGTATATAAATAGACAAATGGATGAAAAGCAATCTGTTAAAAGATTATTCCAATCATTTTCTCTCAAAAATGGGTACATATGAAATAGAATGGTCTCTTTATCTATTTCAGATGTCTCATTCACTCAACTCCCTCACAGTAGATCTACTTTATTTTTCCTCTTTAATTATTCTCTCTATTTTGGATGGTCCTGCGTTATATATATATATATATATATAGTAATTAAGGAGGAATAATATTCTATAATTTTTATTCATAATGATTTGAAATTTCTATACAAAGGCAGAGGTATATACCAACATTTAATTACCCACATATTACTGAAAACGAGTACATAAATTAAATATGAACAACAAATTAAAATTAGATAGCTGCCCCATCAACAATATCATATCCACAAGATCCAACTTTACGTGACACCCACACCCCCAATGAAAATGCCAACAAAGCTGTGAAAACGATCTGCTTGTTTTCCTTGAGCATCCTCATTCCCCTAACCAATTGATGACTAATTGGTTCCTTATTTTACCATTTCTTTATAGCTTCTTCAGGAAAATCATCTACCTGCGAATTCTTTTCTATCTTTTCTTCCTCGTCCACATGGCTACTTCATATGTACGAAATTGTGGGTACATATGCAAAGCAAACTATCATCCAATTATCCTATTTTGACGTGTTTCCTAAGAGTCTCTCAAGATGTTTTTGGCCGATGAGACGATTTGTTTTATGGGAGAAGAGTTGAGTCGCAAGCTTGCAAGTCTGTGTAGAGTTTAGTAAATATATTTATGTGACATGCAAGACTGGTGTTGAAGTTGGTTATTTGGATGCTAGGGTTCTAGAGAAACCATACATCAGTACATATGGGCTAGCATATTTGGCTAAAGAAGCTGGTATTAGTTCATCAGTGGTGATGGTGGCGGCGGCCGCCGGAGGTTGGGTCCCGGGTGACTGGAGTGTTAGGGTTTCACATATGAGGAAATCTAGTATGCTGTTCAGTAAGCTTATGCTTGTTGTGTGATTGGGAACAAGTTGTTGGGTATGCTTTGATGCTTAACTAATTGTATTTGTTTTGATATAGGTTCCATTTTTATCTAAACACATTCAAATGTTATGATTTTTTATTTTTATTTTTTTTATATGAAATAGTATTAAACTATTTAATTTTAATGTTTTTATGTTAATTTTTTTAATGATTTATTGCTTTGTTTTAGCATATTGTTACATTTTTTTTAAAGAAATTTTTGTTTTTTTATTTATTTATTTTCTAACATATTTTTAGTATTTTTTTTTCGTTATTATTTAATTCAATTATAAAAAAAAATCACTTAAATAAACATATTTCATTGCATTTAAATGAAGTCAACTAATAGTAGTAGGTAATTTTTGTTGTTATTCAAACCAAAAGGTTTGATTTGATATTGGATCAAATGGTTTAATACTTATTTACTAAATTGACACATACGAGCTATGCAGCTCACTGGGCCAATTATGGGCCCAACATCGACTCAGCTTGGGCAGCTCAGTCCATCAAGAAATCCAGTGTGGCCCTCAACATTAGTGCAACCGGGCAACCATTTTGAGAAGTCTCCTAGCCTCTTTGGTGTCTGAAAAAAAAAAAAAAAGGACAAATTGCACAAACTTCACCTGATGTCTGTCATAATTACAAGACTATGGCACTTTTGGGGTTATTGACATAAAACCTACCCGACGCTTGATAAAAGTTGCCGAGACTATTTTGCGAATGATACCACTTTTATGGAATGCAAGTGGAGGAAGATTGATTGATGGATGTATAGATGAAGAAAAGCTGAAAGGAATCGATTACCCAAAAAGTGGTAGTCTTGTATTCTTGATTGTATTATGTTTCAATTTTTTTTTTTTAACAAAAAAAAAAAAAAAAAAAAAAAAAAAAAAAAAAAAAAAAAAAAAAACATTTCTTCTAAAAATAGATCAATATGTATTTATTTTTCTTAAACATGTCAATATCATTATAATTGAACATTATCATATTCACTAGGAGCTATGCTTTAGCAACTTCACTTGTATGATTTGTGTGCTCAACTACCTGGAATGTTTTGACAATTGATGTCTGAAGCACAACTCTCAAAATCAATGGATATTAATTAGTCACTGCCCTCAAAATGGTTATATGCTTTTCAGAGACCAATTCATTTTCATTGAAGCAAAAATAATAAATTGTCGAGATTTGTTATTTTTTCCTCTCTCAATTAATAGTTTCATTCAAACCTATTTTTGTGTTTGGACAGATTTAAAAGACCTGACTTGGATCTTCAATGTGATTGACTTCCAGGTGTTTGATTATATGTACACACTTGGTAGTTGTAAACAACTACTAATGCCTTTTATGTAATATCTTCTGGATCTTCAATGTGATTGATATCAACTCCAGCTTTTCGATAGAGATGATATTTACATTCTGCTTTTATTGCAAGATCATCTACTGGTGTAACCATGTTAGACTCTGGTTCTTAATTGTTATAGCATAAGTTTAGATAAGTGAAAATGGAAATCAAAATGGATGTTATTCGAGGAAAGCTACAGACTATGAAAGTGGAAATCAAAATCAAAATGAAGAATAGATGCAAGTCAAAGGTGATGACTCAAATGCCTGACAGAAAGCATCTTATATTACTTTCAGATTTCGGACAAGAACATCTTAATATGTTAAAACAAAGGGAAAGCAAATAAGCAATTCTGCACTCCTTTTCTTTTCAAAAACAAATAGAATGTTTTTTAAAGTGCTGCTTCCTCTTTTCTTTTTTAAAGGAGGACAGTTGCATATACAAAGCAGAAGCTTGTCAGATGTGTATATAGCTACATATAAGATGATAAACTTGTCTTTCAATCTCATCCAAATTATGAAAGACTGAATTCTTCCACTACTGAATACCTGCTACACTCTTAGTTACATAGCAGACAAAAGGTATGATTCTATTTAATGTAGTAGGTAATAATTTTCAATTCTTAGAATTGTTTTACCTTGTAGATGCTTCTAGTTTTATGAATAAATAGAGATTTGTTTCTGTTTATTATGTATAATTATTAAAACTCATTTTTTTAATCGTTAATTTGATCGGTTCAAAAGAAGAGGAAAACATGATCTTTGAGTATAAGAAAACTATGGAAGGAATGGAATCTGCGTGTGGTGGTTATATTTAGCCTCACCCTCCAAATAGTACTGATCACACTCGGTAACCGTAGAAAGCACAATCATAAACTTTGGATTAGTATTGTTTTATTGTATGTCTACTTATCGGTAGATGTCAATATTTCATTGCAACATTTGCTCTCTATATAATCACAAAAAATGTCTCAGATATTTTTGAAGAGGAGGGTAGATCTATGGATGCAAACACTGAATTAACTGCATTTTGGGCACCATTTCTTTTGTTGCACTTGGGAGGACCTGACACCATAACTGCTTATGCATTGGAGGACAATGAGCTATGGTTACGGCACTATCTTGGACTCGTTGTCCAAACAGGAATGACAATTTACATCTTTATCATGGCTTGGACCGGCAACCATCTTTCAATTCTCTATCTCTTAATGTTTGTTGCAGGCCTCATCAAGTATGGAGAAAGAACTTGGGTGCTCAGGAAAGCAAGCACTATAGGGACCAAAATATAGATTTATGGAAACTATAGGGACCTATCAACATAATACTGAAAACCGAGTGACTATTTTGTCTATTAGGTCAAACTAGAGGGACTAAAATGAATTTCACCCTTAAAAAAATAAAAAATGAATTTACTTGAATGCAGCCAAAGCACTAGTAAGCAAATTTGTCGTGATTGTTGTGTTTTCTCTATATTCATACAGTCATCACGATTTGGCTGCATCCAAGTAAATTTACGACAAATTTACGGAGTTTGAATATGTAATACTTGAATGAGCCATTGGCCAATGGCTCATAAAAAATGTATTCTTTAGTCTTTACTCATTTTCTTTATTATAGGAAGATTGTTGCATAAGGCAGTTCATTTTGAATGAAAGATCTGATCCTTTTTCTCTCATGAAATATACAAGTAACTGAGTTCTTCAACTACTGCTTGCTGGTACCTGCTATACAGTTTCAGTTGCAACAGAGACAAGGTATGATTCTATATATGTAAATATTATTAATTTTAAAACTATTTTATTTCTTCTAATTTAAAGTAGGCTTATACTTATATTGAGAGCTAATCAGGTGTGGAATCTCACCTTTTTTTCATATTTATATGGGGTAAATACTATAGTGGCCATCGACTTATACCACCACTATCAAAATGACCACCAGATGGAGAATTAGCTTCAAAATGACCATTTTTGACAAACACTATTATACTAATGGTTATTCCATCAAATTCCATCAAATTCCATTCATTTCCATCTAATTCCATCCAATGAGTGGCATTTTGGTAAATAAGTGGATGACATTAATTTATTTTAGATATTTTTTGGAAATCAATTTTTTCTTTTGTTTTTTGAAACAAATAATTATATTTAGTGTGTATATGTAGTTATGTACGTGTAGCTTATCTCATATATATATATATATATATATATTTCTTTTTTGAAAAGATTAAGGCTAAAAAATCTAAAAATTCTAAAAAATATATTTGAGATAAGTTGAAAAGAAATATATATATATATATATATTTTTAGAAGATTAAGGCTAGAAAATCTAAAAATTCTAAAAAGTATATTTGAGATAAGTTGAAAAGAAAAAATATATATATATATATATATTCTTTTTTGAGAAGATTAAGGCTACAAAATCTAAAAATTCTAAAAAATATATTTGAGATAAGTTGAAAAGAAATATATATATATATATATGTTTGACATATGTTATACGTATATACACAAACTAAATATAATTATTTGTTTCAAAAAACAAAATAAAAAATTGATTTTCAAAAAATATCTAAAATAAATTAAGTCATCCCCTTATTTACCAAAATGCCACTCATTGGATGGAAATGAATGGAATTTGATGAAATGACCATTAGTGTAACAATGTTTGCCAAAAATGGCCATTTTAAAACCAATTCCCCATCCGGTGGCCATTTTGATAGTGGTAGCATAAGTTTATGGCCACCAGGATAATTACCCCTATTTATATTAACTTGTTGATCAATTGTTATAGTTTTGTGAATAACAAAAGCTTTCTTGCTGTTTAATATGTGTAAGAACTAAAATTCATTTTTGATTTGTTAATCTGATCAGTTCAAAAGAATGGAAAACAAGATGAGGTTATTTTCTTTAAGTACGAGGAAACTATGGAAGGAATGTAATCTAAGAGTGACGGTTCTACTTAGCCTGGTTCTCCAAATAGTACTGATCACACTCGGTAATCGTAGAAAGCACAATCATAGACATTGGATTAGAATTGCTGTATGGTGTGTCTACTTTTTTGCAGACATCATTGCAACGTTTGCTCTTGGTATAATTACTAATAATGTCTCAGATATTTATGATGAAGAAGGTGGATCTATGACTGCAAACACTGAATTAACTGCATTTTGGGCACCATTTCTTCTACTGCATTTGGGAGGGCCTGACACCATAACTTCTTATTCCTTGGAGGACAATGAGCTGTGGTTAAAGCACTTTCTTGGACTCGTTGTCCAAACGGGAATGGCAATTTACGTCTTTATCATGGCTTGGACTGGTTCCCATCTTTCAATTCTGTATCTCATAATGATTTTCGCAGGCCTCATCAAGTATGGAGAAAGGACTTGGGTGCTTAGGAAAGCAAGCATCCAGACAATCAGAGAGTCGATAGCCGATGACGGAATAAACTATTCCGTTTTTGATCATCAGCTCATTCTCCGTTTTGATGAACCATATGCATTATTTGATGCATATATTTTAGAGCGTGTATATTTTAGGCCTCTCTTTCTGAATGTTAAAGTATCATTGATAATTGAAACTATCATCTCATCAACCACCAGAGAATACAGTTTCAAAATAATTGAAGCGGTACTTGGATTCATGTACGATAATCTTTACACCAAAGCACCTCTTCTCTATACTCGTTGTGGATTAGGCCTGCGAGTGATCACTTTTTTTCTTACCTCCTCTGTTTTGGTGGTCTTCCCTGTTGTTATTATTCATCACAAACACAAGTTTTCAAATACTGATGTTACCATAACATACATCTTGTTAGTAGGAGCTATTATTCTAGAATTATATTCAGCTGTATTGATACTCTGCTCCGATCAGTTTCTTGTTTGGTTGATCGAGCATGAAAAATTTTCCACCAATAAAGCCCTTGAATCTTTTCTAACACAGAAGAGGTGGTCAAATAACATGTCTCAATTCAGTCTGCTAAGCTTCATTATCAAAGAAAAACCCCTGCCTTGCTCGAATATCCTGAAGCACTTACGCCTTGATAAAAAGCTAGAAAAGCTATGGTATGCAGCTGACATGGAAATCCCCAACAACTTGAAAACTCTCATCTTCTTGTATCTCCAAGAGATGAAAGCTAGAGGTCAAATTGTCCAAATAAATAGCATCCCTGTGGACCCTGTGGTTCTGGACTTCACTGAAGAGCTTGAGAAAAGCATTCTGGCTTGGCATGTCGCTACAGATATAAGGTATGAGTTGGATGGAGAGGATATAAAGCGACATGGGCGTGCTTTTGAATTATATTGTGGATTGATCTGTCAAATTTCAAGATATATGTTCCATCTCCTGGTACTACTTCCCAACATGATATCAGATGGAAGTCTGAATCAGATTACACTTCCATCAATTTTATTGACTGCACGCTTTCTAAAATTCACAAGCAAAATTGAAGCATGCCAACGTATCAATGAATTGCTTACCTTTTCTGAAACATCTTTATATCAACAATATTTTGTTCTTGATAGAGAAAGGGATGATAGCAATATCTTAATATTCCTCAAAGATAAATTACCCGGGTTGTTGAGAAAATTAAGCGAACAGGTACGTACATATTATTTTAATCAAATTATGATCAATCCATGGTTTTTATTATAATATTTTCATCAAAATTATATGACAGATGTCATTGGAAGAGAGGTGGAAGATAATCAGCTGGACTTGGTTAGAAATGCTTCCATATGCAGCAATCAACTGTAGCGGAATCCAGCATGCTCAACACTTGAAAAATGGTGGAGAATTTCTTACTCATGTCTGGTTTCTGGCCTCAGTTCTTTTCAAATTCACTCACAAAGATTTTACATCAAACCCATCAGCTGCTCCAATATTATTCAAATCGGTGACGCCTCTTCTTAACAGGTAACAATATTAAAGCTAAGCTAGCTTTAATATTCTCTTGTTGAGCTATCAATTAATTTATAGATTAACTATATGAATTTGAATTTCATTGGGTATTATAGATTAATTAAGCAGTTTCATTATTGTATTAAAATTCATATAACTATATTTATTTAACGTTAATGGCAAGCTACGTTAAAATGTAAACATTACAAAACAGATCATTGTTAAGTTTACAAAATTCGTGCTAAATTATGCAACTTTTACTATCGATTGACATGTTTAATATCAATTTATAAAGTTGAACGATAAATCTACGTAGTTAAATACAAATTTTGCAAAATAACTAATAGATTGTATAGTTTTAATGAAAGCTTTGTGAACCTAACATGAATTCTATAGATGATAGATTTTGTTAGTCGTATGATCCTTCATTTTTGAACTTTTGTACTTAGCAAACTTCAAACATTAAGAATTCACTAAGTTATTAAATTCCTAATGTTAAGTGAGGTGTTGGTTCGGTAACGTTGTATAACTAAAGATCCTGAATTCTTTTTTTTAAGACGGCCACAGAGAATTATTATAATATATATATATATATATAAGCCGTGATATGTTATCATTGATGTGAGTGTGTGATACTTTTTATTTTTACTATTATAGGCCCGAGTTATTTGGTATTCCTAAAGAGGATACAAACCACCAAGTTTAAACACATCGATCAAGGCATTTGGAATGATACAACTTTCATGGAATGCAAGCTGAGGACGATTGATTGATGGATGTATAGATGAAGAAAAGGTGAAAGGATCGATGATGCAAAAAGTGGTAGTCCTGCCAGTATTCATGGTTGTATTATGTTTCATTTTTTTTTTTTTTTTTTTTTTTTTTTTTTTTTTTTTTTTTGGACTTTTCTTCTATAGATCAATATGTGTTTTTTTTTTTTTTAAACGTGTCAGTATCATTGGAACTCTGCTTTAACAACTTTATTTGTATGATTTGTGTGCTCAATTACTAGAATGCTTCGACAATTGATGTCTGAAACACAAAGAGATACTCAGAGGTTATATGCTTTTGTTTATATGCTTTTGTTAATTAGTCATTGTTTATTTGCTTTTCAGAGACCAATTAACAAAGAGATACTCAGAGGTTGATTACGATTTTTCAATTTACTGATGAGAAACTTCATATGCTTGAACATCTAGAAGTTGTTGGGTTCCATTTTTCTCTAAACACATTCAAATGTTATGATTGATTTTTATATGAAATATTATTAAACTATTTAATTTTAATATATATTTTTAAATTTTTATAATGATTTTATTGCTTTGTTATAGCATATTGTTAAATATTTATTTTTTTTAAAAAGAAATTTTCGCCTTTTATTTTCTAACATATTTTTAGTATATTTTGTTTTTTTTTTTTTTTTTTTTCATTATTATTTACTTCAATTATAGAAAAAATCACTTAAATAAACATATTTCATCATATTTAAATGAAGTCAACTAATGGTCAATTAATAGTAGGTAATTTTTGTTGATTATTCAAAACCAAAGGATTTAATTTAGCATTTGATCAAAAGTTAGGGGCTATTTATAATTCTCCTAAAAAAATATTAGTGAGGATAAAGATGGTTATATGATAGATTGTGTTTGACTTGTCGGAGAGTTATTTATTTATTTATTCTTTTTCAGTATTATATAAATTCACGGTTTTTTTAGGGATCTGAACCTGCAACCTCATCGTGTTGGTGTGAAAGGTTTATCATCAGACCAACATTTTCTCGTTTGCTGGAGAGTTACTTGAGAGAGAAGGAGGGTGAGAAGTGAAATAACACCAAGTGAGCAACTTGAATTGACCTCCAAAACAAAATTGAATGGAAAATAATTATTTTGCAAAATGGGTCCTCAAAAAGAACGTATTTGCTATAATGGTGCTGAATGTAAACTTATTTACTGAAATTGTCCCTATGGAGTACGGAGTACGGCCTATGTTGGGCCAATTATGGGCCCAACTTAGACTGAGCGTCTGAGCTTGGGTAGCTAACTATTTATTTAAATATATATATTTGAAAGTGATTTAAATATTTATTTAATTACACTTATTAATGTATAAATTAAAAGCTGGTTCCACGTGAATGAATTTAATCTGAACCGCGTAGTGTTATGCAACATTAACTAGCGTAATTATTACGCAATATCCGCGTTTAAATATACTAATTCGAAAATTAGGGTTGTTTCGCACACCGCTGTTGGAAAACATAAGCCCTAAATCTAAAATTTTGGGGTTTTTTCACTAGTGATATGCTCTGTGGTTTGAGCCACTGCCGTCGATCAGTCTATGCTTTGTCTTAATTGTATCCTCTCGGGTGTCCACGATGGTCCAAGCGGTGCGGCCGACCAATTGTTTGTTTGTTAGTGCTTGTGGAAACTTCAATTTCTAGTTTAAGGTTTGATTACACTCTCGGTTTAAATATGCTGATTTCCGAAACCACCCCGCCAATGAAAGCCACCGAAACCCTAATTCGAAAATTAGGGTTTATTAAACGGACTTCTCTCTGTTTGATTTTTTTTTCAAGTGTTTTGTTTTGATCATTCAATTTTAAATATTTAAATGATATGAAACCGAAACCAACCCGTTGTCGGAAAAGCGAAACCCTAATTCGAAAATAAGAAGTTTTTTCGCGAGCTATATGCTCTGTGGTTGCGCTGCCACTCGGGCTCTGCTTTGCCTTAATTGTCTCCTCTCAGGTATCATTGATGGTCCAGGCGGTGTGGCCGAGCCATTGTTTGTGTGGCAGTGCTTGCGTATTCTTCAATTTTCGATTTTTGGAAATGATTAAACGGTCATATCTCTATATTTCCAGTTTCAGGGGTTGATTCAATTTGTTTTATCTTCTTTTTTGGTTTATGTATCTTTGATGAAACCTTTTTAAAACAATTCTTTTTATGTTTATAATTCATCTTCTGATCAAAAAAAAAAAAAAAGTTTGACGCAAAGTATTAGTATTAGTTCAGTTAATAAATAACTTGGTTTATGTACGTTTTTGATTTTGTATATAATTGTTTTGGCTGAATGTTTCTTCTGGAGCTTTAAACACATTTACCATGTTGCCCTATAAATGAAAAGGACAGTCATACCTCACTCTGTTTGTACATGAATGAGGCTTTGTTTCTAAATTTCGGAGGCATACTTCAGTATATTTGTTTATATCATTTGAAGGCAAAGTTCAATTTATCTATATGTTTTTGAAAGTATACTTCAACTCATTATTATTTTGTCAACCTTTTTTTGATGTTAAATGTATTATTATTTGTTTTTATTGTTATTTAATTTTTTAATTGTTCATGTCTTCGGGCGATCGAAACTCATATTAAGTTGCTGTAAATTAGAGTTCTCTCATAGAACTATAGAAGAAGGATACTTCTCTTTATTTCTACGTGATCTTAGTGAGGACATGTTTCAATTTCTTTTTGTTTTTATAATGTATAATTTGTATGTTAGGCATATATCAGTAATACCTAAGTTCCTGTGTTACACTACATGACACCAAATCTAAATCTTCATCCTTGACATTATCAAGACTATAAGGTTGGTGCAAGAATAACCAACAATAGATTTTGGTGTTCGTCTGTGGTAAGAAAATTGGAAAGCTTCCCATGGGCTGTCCATTTCAATTGTATATGACAATAATTGTACTTGAAAGGGAGATGATAAACACAATTCCATTTGCATGTCTTTATAGCTATCTGTGGGAGCGGCAGTTGGTAATATAAATGAAGTGTTCCTACATCTCATTTGACCCTAGATCCTAAACCAAATCAAGTTGCTAATCACCATCTCTCTGTTCCTACGCATTGTATAATGGTGCTTGCATATTGCTTTACAACATTGATAAATTTTTTTTAAAAGGCAATCAGATAAATGGATTATAGGAATCCTTGGTTGGACAAGAAAGATTCTTTTTGTCTTTCGATGCAAACGGTAATCATGAATTGCCATGCGACGGTTATATGAAGTACAATACTGTGACAAAAGTGACCTTGATAGCCATTATATTACTTGGTTAATCGTCCGATAATCATTTTATTTTTTTACTGGAATGAGACCTTGCACAACTTCTATATGAAAAGCCACAATATATATATATATATATTATAAGAATCATTTATTTATTGTTATTATTAATTCCCTTTGACAACGTTTTTATGCTCTTAACGTGTTGCCAGCTTCCCGTTATTGTTTATTTGTTTCACAGTACTGGCATATGAAGTTTTTCAGGAGGATTTTTGTTCAATACTGCTTTGCTTCAAATTGCAACACATGATATATCAATTGTCTTGTGTTTACAAATGCTTGTTTGGAAGTTTCCAAATATTATTGTTATACACTTTATATGCAGTTTCAACGTTGCTTGCCATGCCAATGGATATTGCAATAATATTTCTTGTAGGTTATTTTTGGTATTCTCAGGCTGGATCTTATAATCAGAAAGTGAAATATTGTTTTTTTTTTTTGGGAGAATCGCAAATACCCCCCCAACTTTTAAGCTAATGGCAAATTAAACCCTCTGGTTTGAACAATCAGCAAACAACCCCCTACCGTTAAGAACCCTTGCATTTTTTGCTGCATGTAGGGGGTTATTTGCTGATTTGTAGGGGGTTATTTGCTGATTGTTCAAATTTGTAGGGGGTTGTTTGCTGATTGTTCAAACCAGAGGGTTTGATTTGCCATTAGCTTAAAAGTTGGGGGGGTATTTGCGATTCTCCCTTTTTTTTTTTTTTTTTTTTTTGAAACGATGAGTTTTATTAGCCACAAAACAGGGCAGAAAAGAAGGCAACACAGCCCCCACCAGGCAGACAGAAACAACCCAACGGAAACAACCACAGCAAAAACAAAACCGACAACAGAAGGGACAGAGAAAGAAAAAAAAAAGGGGGGGAAACAGCTTAACCCCAATCACTCCACTCAACAAAATCACCACTCATTCTGGCTCCCTGTTTCGCAAGCCCATCAGCGAAAGAATTAGAAGCTCTGCTGTGCTGAGATAAGCTAATCCCTCCGAAACGCTCCAAAGACTGTCTAATATCATAAATTTCTTTAATCAATCTAATATTACCGAAATCATTATTGAGAATCCAAGACACAGCCGTCTTGGAGTCACTTCTAATCTCGATCTTGCAGCTGAAGAGCCGAGGATTTGACGAAACCAGCTCACAAGCTTTATGGATAGCAAGAATTTCAGCAGTGTTGGAATCGTGCACACCAATACTGAGGGAAAAAAGGCACAAAACCTTGCCGGAAAAGTCCCTTAGAACCCCCCCAATCCCTGCTGGGCCTGGCTTCCCAAACGCAGACCCATCCACATTAAAGAACAAAATGTCTCCCGTAGGAGGGGTCCAAGCCTCAACCTTCTTAACCTTAGCTGAAACCACATCCACACATAAATCTTTTATATTGAGAAGAATCATCGTAAGCGCTTCCTTGGACCCCTTACCGTGGTGTTTAAACCACCAAGCCAGCTTGAATTTAACCATGTCAGAAGCTTGAGAACTACTCACCACAATGTTCCTAAACACCGCTTGATTCCTGACATCCCAAATTGTCCAGGCAACAGCAAAAAATAGACAGTTCCAAGCTCTAGCAGCCTTTGAAGAAGGAACTAATCCTTCCCACATGTTCCACCAATCAGCAAAAGATCCGGAAATGCAAAAGTGGACACCCCACCATCTCATACAACTCCCCCACAAATTCCACGACCACGGGCAGCCCAAAAACAAATGAAACACTGTTTCCTCACACTGATTGCATAGAATACAAACAGAATCCACCTCCATGCCGAACCTTTTAAGCACATCTCCCACTATCACCCTTCCTCTAAGTAATTGCCACATAAATAACTCAACTTTAGGAGGACAAATCCCTCTCCAAGGCAGCTTCTTTTCCTCCGCCTCCCCTCTTTGGATCTCTTCCATAGCTCTTCGAAAAGAGGCCACCGAAAACAGCCCACTATTGGAGAAGCCCCAAGCCATTTTATCTCTAACCCTCCTACGAATCACAACACTGTCAAGACATCTAATAAAACACTGCCATTGATATACCTCCCAGTCAAACAGCAATCTTCTCAACCTCACATCCCACCTCCAATCATTGTCAACCCACTTGCCAAAATCCTTAATACACCCAACCTTACAACTAGCTAAGGCAAAAATTCTGGGGAAAGCAGCAGCCAAAGGGACCGAATCCACCAGAATGTCTTGCCAAAAATTAGCCTTATCACCCCTACCAATAACCACCTTGAGGCCATCTCGAATGATCTCCGCGGAGGAACAACCAATCTTATGAAGATTGGCGACAGCTTTCACAAAGAAAGAAGGAGCAGAATTCACTTGCCAATTCCATTTTAAAATACCTTCCTCTAAACCATATTTAGCACAAAGGACTCTTTTCCAAAGAGGCTCATCCTCGGAACCGAACCTCCAAATCCATTTAGCAAGCAATCCATCATTCTTGTCACTAATTCTCCCAATGCCAAGGCCCCCCCTTTTCTTGCTGTCACAGACAGAAAACCAGTCCACAGCGTGTAATTTTCTCTTTTCAATACCATCACCCCAAAGGAACCCTCTTTGAAGCTTCTCAATCTTCTGCGCCACTCCTACCGGCATTTTAAAAACTGACATAAAATAGGTAGGAATGCTGCTCAAAACAGATTTAATCAACATCAACCTTCCCGCTTTCGAAAGAAATTTTCTCTTCCACGGAGACAACCTTTTCTCAATAGTTTCCACCACCGGATCCCAAAAAGCTTTCGAGAGGGGTCTAGCCCCAAGCGGAAGACCAAGATAATTAATAGGAAGGGATCCTATCCTACACTTAATCAAATCAGCCCATCTTTCCTCCCCAGACAGATTTTTCCCAATTCTTACAATACACGACTTATGAAAATTAATTCTTAATCCGGACGCTAACTCGAAAACCCTTAGAATCCTCTTCAAATTCAAAAGATAGGACTCTTGCGGCTTTAGAAAAACCAAAGTATCATCCGCAAATTGGAGATGTGACACCTGAAGACCGTTCCTCTCAAACACCTCACCTTTAATCAACCCCATATCCGAAGCCTTACACATAAGCTTACTCAACCCTTCCGCAACTAAAGTGAAATATTGTTAATGATCACAAATACAAAGATCATTTCTCTCTTTAATTTATGGTAATTGGTCAGTTTCCTGCTAGAAGTATCTTTTGTCTTCTACAACTACAACTTAATGTTGCATGTAAAGATTTCTTATTGGAAATTATTTATGATTTTTCTGTGTTTAGGTTATCATCATACTTTCTATTTTAATTTTACTGGTAGATGTGATGTGAAGAGAATCCCAAAGTGCGTAATTATACAATGGGAATGCTAATCGCAGTGAAGCTAAAATATAGAAAAGAAATATTAAGTTAATGAACAATAACAAAATTAATAACTTGGTTGATGCCGTAAACGTTCGGATATTGTATTGAAGGGATGTTTGCATATTTCTGCGAGGTTTCCTAAGATTGGACTAAGATCGGAAATTCTTGTGCTGCTGCCCTTTCCTTAGTTCATGTGAGTGAAGAATGTTAGTGCACTACTCTTACTTCTCTGGTATTCTCTGTTTATTTCATTCGTATTTTGAACTTTGTGTTAATTGCTTTCAAAATCACCAAGTGCATATCAGTAAAACAAATACAGTGCATATTATTGTTCATGGAACTCACATCTTAAACACTGATATTAGAATCTCCAGTTATCGTAAAATTGGACAACTTTTCTCTAAATATCACTGTTTTTCTATTTTTATGGTATATTTATTATACTAGTGTCCAATAAATTCATCCAGGATATGGTTTCTTTTGCGTCAAAAATGATTGTTGATTTAACATGATCTTGTGAGTCCTGTATCTTTTGGTTGGCTCGGTTAGAAATAGGTGTGTTTCAGATTAATATCATTTGTAGTTGGCTACTTAATGAAGAGTTATGAAAAGCTATTTTTCTTTAGTATATGGTGTCATGTATCTTTTGGCTATTGTGTTAGAAATCGGTGCTTCAAATTAATATCATCATTTGTCACTAGTTGGTGCTATATGTTCTTATATGACCCTAAATCGTATTTTATCCAACATATGAGTTTTGCTTTCTATAATATGGGAATTTGAGTTTTCTTGTAATGCTAATTCCTTTTCATAATGGATCTGTTGAATGCTTTTCAAAGAACTCAGGGAGGAAGGGGAAAAAAAAGATGAGAGAGATAGCTAGAGAGAGAGGCTCTGGGTCCTTTGGTCAGGGAGTGAGACAAAAGGAAGGTAAGATTAACGGACGAAATGAGGACTTTAGGGGGAGGCTGGTATCGATTCACATTGACAACCTTAATCCTGTCATCGATCAGCTTGGTTTGTGGAGTATCTTCAAAGTCTTTGGAAGGGTAAGGGATGTTTATCTTTCGGCCAAAGGTACCCCTAGAAGAAGCCTTTATGCTTTCATCCGGTTTGAAACGATGGAAGAAGCTATGAAGGTGGTTAGAAAGACTAATGGCATGCATGTATACGGATGGCCAATAGTAGCGAAAATTGCCTCATTCGGTTGGAACAGAAGGAATTCAGTGGAAGGAAGAAACTTCCAATCCAGAACTAGGTTCCAGCCTGTCCCTACCAGTAGGGCTTTTGAAAGAAAGGAGGAGCTTCAGGAGAGATCTATCAAGAGGGATCCATCTTTTGCTGAGATCTTGAAAGGAAACAAGGATACGCATGGTATCCAGGATAGTAGTTCTCAAGACCAAGCAGGGAGAGTACAGAAGGATTCAAAGGTTCTTTCTATGTTCTGGAACAGCCATTACAAAGAGGAGCTTTGGTTAAAAAGATGTGCGCTTGGGGTCCTGAAATCCTTCTCCAAGGTTGAGAGTGTGAATACCAGATTAGTTGACAGAGGTTTCTCGTTTTCCTCGCATTTCATGGGAGCTAAGAGTGTTCTGTGGTGCTTTAATTCTGAACTTGATAAAGATGGATTTATTAATAATAGATTCTTTTGGGAGGATCACTTTGTCTCTATGAAAAACTGGGTAGACAAACCAAATTCCAATTTCAGGATGGTATGGATTGAATGCTCCGGGATTCCTCTGAATTTTTGGAGCTCTGATTTTTTTTGAAAAATTGGGGTGGATGATTGGTGAAACCTTATTGGTGGATGAAGAGACTTCCTTGCGTAGAAGACTGGACAAAGGAAGAGTTTTGATCCTAGTTAGTCAAGAGGAGCAGGTGTCCGTGGATATTAGAGTTGATACAGGGTATGGATCCTTCACGGTAGCGGTTAAGGAAGAAGCAACCCCAGTGGACTTTCATTGGGTGGAGAAGTTTTTAGGTCTACAGAAGTTTGTTTCCCCAGAATTTCAGAATTCCGACCAGTATGGTGAAGCTGATGAGGAAGAGGGATGGACGGCAGTAGGCGGGAAGAGGAGTTTGAAATTACATCATAGGGAAGAGGGAGGTGTGGCTCGAGATGGAGTAGGGCGTGTGCAGAAAGGCTGTCAGAATAGCTGGCCAAGGGCAGAAAGGAAGCTGAAGAAAGCTAGTGTCAGTTCAAATCTTTCTATGTCAGAGGAGGTTACCTACTTCCCAAAGCCACCAAAGAGGACTTTTAAGGATAAAGGAAAACAGAGGTGGGTACCAAAGTCCTCTAAGCCTAGGCAATCGGTTCAGAGGGTAGGTGACGGTAAGTTGGTCATTGGGAAAAATCAAAGTCAAGTGGATGGTGGTGGGAGATATGCTAGATCGTCGACGTCAGAGGAAGAGGGGTCAGAGTCTGATTTTCAGTTTTGGAGGGGTGAATGTTCGAAACCTAAGAATCAGGAGGGAAGTAAAGGAGATGTGGAAAGTAGCCAGATTCCAAAGGAGATTAGTAGTGGGCTTCAAAATATTATCATTTCCAAAAGTCAATCTCTGGAAGGCCCTTTAAAAGAATACCTGGACAACATTGAGAGGGCTTTCGTTGAGGCCCAGTTTAAGAAGGCTTTAACTGATCAAGTGAAATCAAAAGAAATTTCTGATCAGATGCTTAAGGCGGGATCCAGTGAGGATGCTTCAATATCAGTGGTCCAAGAAACTAGAGCTTCAAGTGAGGTGGAGTCTTCAGAGCAAGAACAAGAGCAGGAGGTTAGCAGTTTTAGTTCCATATCGGCAACCAAGGAGAGGGTGGATTCCGGTGATGCTCCAGCCAAGAGGAAAAGGAAGAAGGAGAAGCTTAGAGAAAAAAATCATAGAAGTAATGGTCCGAGTTTAACTCATCTAAAAAACAGGGGAGGAGATTTGACTCCTCGTAAAGTCAGGAATGTGGAAGAAGAGGTTAGGAAAGTTATGGAGATAGGAGCCAAATTGGGCCTCGACTTTGTTGGTAAGGAAGCTGAGATGGCTGAGATCATTAGGATTAGGGAAAGGGAAGAAGCTGACCAGGGTGGTCAGGAAGAAGTTGTTTGAGTTGTGTCTGGTTGTTCTTCTGGTCTGCGGGTTTCCTTGTTTTTTAATGTTAGCCATTTCTTGGAATATTAGAGGCTTGGGGTTGAAGGAAAAGAGAAGGGTGGTGAGAAATCTGGTGAGGAAAAATAAGCCTATGGTTCTTTTCATCCAAGAATCGAAACTCTAGGTTTTTGATAATAGTGTTGTTCAGTCTCTGGGTGGTGGTTGGCTGTCTTCAGGCATAGGAATGGAGTCTCAAGGGACGGCTGGTGGGGTTATAACTCTGTGGAATGAGGATTGTCTCTCTGTTAAGGCTTGTATCAACAATCAGAGGTGTATTGCGGTTGCGGGTCTTCTGTTACATAGCAAAGAATGGGTGGTTTTTTGTAATGTCTACGCCCCTAACGTAGAGAGTGAAAGGTCAGCTTTGTGGGATTTCATTCTCCAGTCTCAACTTTCTTTTCCCTTTCCTTGGTGCATCGGAGGGGACTTTAATGCTCTCAACCCTTCGGAGAGGAGAGGCAGAGGTTGTAATTTGTTGTCCATTAGGAATTTCAACCATTTCGTGCTGCAGGCGAGAGTGGTTGACCTCCCTCTTAATGGTTCCCCTTTCACGTGGTCTAACAATAGGGAGGAGGCGTCTTGGGCGCGCTTGGACAGATTTTTGGTCTCTCCTCAGATTCTCTCTTGGCATCCAAACCTGTTGCAATCTGCTCTTCCGAGGAGTGTTTCGGATCATAATGCGATTAGTTTAGGCGAACCGGTGGTTGATTGGGGCCCTTGTTCGTTTCGTTTTTACAATAATTGGTTGGAGGATCCGGAGTTGATGAAGAAGGCTAAAGAAGGGTGGATTGGCTGTAACGGTAAGGGTTCTAATGGTTTCATTTTGGCAGCAAAACTAAGGGCCACTAAGATGTCCATTAAATTGTGCATCCCAATTTTAAGGAATCGGGACTTTTTTTCCACTAAGGTTTTGGAGGGTAGGTTGGCTGAAGTTGATAAGAAGGCTGCTGTTGGTGGCTGGTCTGAAGATTTAAGAAAAGAAAGATGAGGTATTTTGGAAGATTTGTGGAAAGGTATTAGGAAGGAAGAACAAATGTGGAGGCAAAAATCTAGGATCAAATGGCTTAGGGAAGGGGATAAAAATACGAAGTTCTTTCACTGTATTGCTAACGGAAGGAGGAGAATGAATTATTTAGGAGAGATCGTTATTGATGGGAGAAGGTTGACAGATCCAACCGAGGTTAAAAATGGGATAGCCACCTTTTTCAAGAATCACTTTAAGAAGCCTCTTTGTTTTCGGCCGGAAATCAGAAATTTGGCCATTAAAACTCTGAATGATCATGATAGGAAAATGCTGGATCAACCCTTCACCATGGATGAGGCGTGGGATGCTGTGAACAAGTGTGATGGTAATAAAGCGCCCGGTCCCGACGGTATGAACCTTAATTTTATTAAAGTTAACTGGGGGGTGATTAAAGCTGATTTTATGAGTTTCTTGCATGAATTTTATTTAGATGGGGCTGCTGTAAAAGATTTAAATTCCACGTTTATTGCTCTTATTCCAAAATGTGGTAATCCCGAAGCTATGAAAGATTTCAGACCTATAAGTTTGGTGAGCTCTTTGTATAAGGTGCTCTCGAAAATTCTTGCCAATCGGTTGAAGAGAGTAATGGATTCCATCATTGGAGAATCCCAAATGGCTTTTGTGGGTGGTCGCCAAATAACGGATAGCTTCGTGATAGCGGAGGAGGTGATTCATTCGTGGAGTAATCACAAAGAAGGTGGCCTTATCATTAAGTTAGATTTCGAAAAGGCGTATGATTGCGTCGACCATGGGTTCCTAGACTCTATGATGAGGGAGATGGGTTTCGGGGAAAGATGGAGAATGTGGATGAGGTGTTGTATTTCCACTCCGATGTGTTCGGTTTTAGTGAATGGGAGCCCCTCGGCTCAATTTCCTTCAGAGCGCGGTTTAAGGCAAGGTGACCCGCTCTCCCCGTTCCTTTTTAATATTGTTAGTGAAGGTCTGAGTAGTTTGTTTCGGAAGGCTATGGAGTTGGGCTTGATGAAAGGTGCTGTTTTTGGTAATAATTCGGTTCACTTGACCCACCTTCAATTTGCGGACGACACTATTCTTTTCCTCAAGCCTTGCATGGACTCTCTTCTTAATTCCAGAAGGATCCTCAGATGCTTTGAGTTGGCGTCGGGTCTCAGAATTAATTTCCAGAAGTCGTGTGTTGTTAAAGTGGGGAAGAAAGGTGGCGATTTTTGTTCTTGGGCTGAGGCTTTTGGTTGTAAAAAGGCGGAGCTTCCGATTTCTTATCTTGGCTTTCCTCTGGGAGCTAGGCCTTGGTCTAAGTCCTTTTGGGACCCCCTCATTAGTCGGTTGGAGAGGAGACTTGCGCCTTGGAAGAAACGATTTTTGAATAAAGGGGGAAGATTGGTGCTCATAAAGGCAGTCCTTACGAGTGTGCCTACCTATTTTTTATCCGTGTTTAAACTCCCAGTTGGTGTGGCCAACAGTATGGAAAAAATCCAACGGTCCTTTTTTTGGGGTGATGAGGTCTTGAAAAGGAAATTCCATGCTGTGGATTAGAGGTCTATTTGCAGGAATAAGAGGAAAGGAGGGCTGGGCATTGGGCTTATGGGGGATAAAAATTGTAGTTTACTTGCGAAGTGGATATGGAGGTTTGGTAAAGAAGAGGACTCTCTTTGGAGGAGGGTTATTTGTGCCAAGTATGGCGTTCCGAACGGTAAATTACGTTGGGACTGGGGGGGTTCAAACTCCATGTCTTTCTTTGTTAAAGCTGTGAAGAGTCTTTATGCTTCTGGTTCCAAGTCTGAGATGGTGTCAAGGAAAGGTTTTAAAGTTATTTTAGGTGATGGTAATAGAGTGGATTTTTGGGACGAGATGGGGGGTGATGAAATGTCTCTCGGCAGAGCCTTTCCCAGGGTGTATGCTTTGGCGTCCAAGAAAAGGGGTGTTGTGTCTGAGTTCGGCAGCTGGAATGGTGAGGTTTGGGATTGGGTGGTGCCGTTGAGGAGGCAGGTTTTTGATTGGGAGAATGAGGTCTGGGCTGAGTTTTTGTGTAGGCTGCAGCAGTTTACCCCTCGTAGACTGATCAAGGACAGTCTAGCGTGGTCTTTCAGTCCTAATGGAGCTTTTTCGGTGGGTTCTTTTCGGAGGTCTTTGGAGGATTTGGAAGATTTCAGAATGGCTGATTCCCCTTTTATTTGGCAAGGGGTTTGCCCTCACAAGGTTGAGGTCTTTACATGGCAACTTCTCAGAGGCAGGGTGATGGTTAGGGATGTCATGAACAGATTTGGTTTTTGTCCTAATAATTTGGTGGAGTGTCCTTTTTGTAAGTCTTCGGAGGAGACTGTGGATCATTTATTTATTCAGTGTCATTGGACTCTTGAGGTTTGGAGAAGGTGTATGGCGTGGTGGGGGGTCTTGTGGTGTGCTAATAGATCTCTTTTGGAGTTGGCTCTTGGTTGGGCTGGGTTATGTCCGAAGTCCAGTCAAGATCGGGTGTGGAGTACCTTATTTTTTGCCATCATCTGGACTGTTTGGGAGACAAGGAACAATGTGGTTTTCAAGAATTCTGAGCAGAGGGTTTCGCAGGTTGTGGATTTAGTTCAATTCCGCGTTGCTTGGTGGTTTAAGTATCATCGTAAAGGAACGTCGGACTCGGTCACTTCTCTTCTGCTGGACATTAGTGAACGCTGTTCGGTTTCGAAACCTTTGAAGGCTGTTACGGCTCAGGTCTAGTCTCCTCCCTCTTCGAATGCGCTGAAATTTAATATCGACGGTTCCGCCAAAGGTAATCCTGGGCATGCGGGCATTGGGGGCGTTCTGAGAGATTCCAGTGGGAGAGTCCTTGGGTCTTTCTCCAGGTACATAGGCATTTCGGATTCAAATTCGGCTGAGATTATGGCGATTCATCAGGCGGTTTCCCTGTGTTCCCAGTCGCCTACTCTGGTGGGTAAGGTTATTATTTTTGCTAGCGACTCAAAGGCTGCCGTTTCTTGGGTGAATAGCTCGGGTTTTGGCTGTCTTAAGCATCTCAACCTGATTTACGACATTCGCGAAATGCTGTTTTTCTTGGGACCTGCTGTGGTCATTTTTAACCCAAGATCAAGCAATAGTTTTGCCGACTCCTTAGCTAAGAGAGGTTCGAGTTTGGAGGGGGATTTTGTTGTTTGGGATGTGCATTAAGTTTGGTGTTTTTTCCTGTTTTTGTTTGCTTTAGTTGTGGTGCTGGTTGGGGCCTGCGTGTTTTGATTGTTTCTTTCGTTTGTTGCCGTGTGTGGCTCTGCCTCTTTGGCCTCTGTGTTTGTTTCTCTGTTTTTCTAATATAACTGTTCAAAAAAAAAAATTCCTTTTCATAATGATCTTTGTAGCTGCACCTAATATTATATTAATGGCTGATGACTATATAAATACAAAAATTGGAATTGAATTGGTTGTTATACGTCCCTATTAGGATAGTCTTGTTGGTTATAGATTTTGGAATTTTGACTGATTTTGAATTGGTAGTTATTGAGCCAATGCAAAATATGTAGAAAGGCTCGTTATCATTATCATTCCTAGAAGTCTATAACCATCTTTATTGATAGGATGGCATTATCATTCCTATAACCATGTTTATTCATAGGATGATACTTGAATAAGTACATGAAAGTCCCTGATTATTTCTAAATTTAATTCATGACTAATTAAAAAGTATACGTATTAAGAAAACAATTCGCAAAATGTAGTTAGTTAATTTCATAAATGTTTAACACAAGAAAAGAATATGATTGCTAAAAGCAGGAATTTGAATATTTTCTTGCAACTGGTTGAAGCATACAAGAAATTCTCAACTTAGATGTCATATGTATGTTTTGCATAAACAAATTGTACAATATTCCCGACTTGCTTAGACACGAAAAGAGCCTAACATATCTTTTTTTTTTAAAGGCAAAATTATTTAAGCACAAGGCCAAGAACAGCAAACAAATCAATCACCTGCGACAGGGGTCACAAAAACAACACCCTGTCGCCGACGATTGACAGCCCAAACCCAACGAAACACAACAACACAGCAACCCAAACGAAACACCACCAGCTGCAAAAACAGCAGAACAAACCACACCCGCAACACCACAAAAAAGCAAAAACAGCTGACACGGGCTGCCAACAAAAAGAAAAAACAGAGAACATAACAGCCCGCACCAACAAGCAGACCCAAAACGAAAAAAGCACCAGGAAACCAGTCCACAAAGACAAATCACATCTCACCCCACCAGGCCACAAAGACAAATCACATCTCACCCCACTCTACAAAGTCCCCACACATGCTGGATCCCATTCTTGCCAAACTGTCTGCAAAGGAGTTGTGAGCTCTAGAATCAAAGACCACCTCCAAGTTTCCAAAAGCTCTCATATTGCTACGAATATCGTAAATAGCATCAACATGAGTCACATTCCCAAAACCCTGAGCCTAACATATCTATCAATACAAACAGCTCTCACGGGTTTGTTTTCAGACTTTTCAAGCCAAAACATGTCCACGAACAACAGGGTTGCTTGAGCATTTAAAAATGGAATGTTTTTCAAAGTGTTACTCACAAGTCACTGTACTCTTTTTCTCTATAAAGCAGAAGCTTGTAAAAAAATTTTTGGTGCAAAGGAGGGCAACAGCCCGAAAAACAAAAAAACTAAGAAATAGGGGAAGAACGATAAGATCTATGAATGGCCAGACCTTTCCAATCATCCTGAAAAAACGAATAAACCTCAAGAGGGGGAGCCTCAAAATACCGAATACCAACAGCCAAACCATGCCCCAAGCGCGCCAAACTATCAGCCAGTCTATTACCCTCCCTAAAGACATGCTTCACCACACAACACCAGTCAGCAGAAATCAACTCAGAGCAGCCTTGAATAATACTAAACAAAGGGTGGTCAACAGGAAGTTCCTGAGCAAGAAGTTGAACCAGACAAAGCGAATCAGTCTCCACAATAACCTGCCGATGTCCAGTTTTCCACGCCATGACCAGACCCTCATACAGACCCCAACACTCAGCTTCCAACACACTCCCTACACCTTTGTGTAAAACAAAACCCCGCACCCAGTTCTTCAAATGATCACGAATCACTCCACCCGAGGTAATGGTGCCCAAATTACCAACACAACTACCATCAACATTCAACTTCACCCAAACCTGTAGGAGGAGGCACCCAAGCAATGGAAGCAGAACAAACCTGAATGGCATTAGAGTCCGAATTTGCACACACCCAATCCTTACAGAACTGGTAAAAAATCATATGGGGATACTTAGGGACAACAAACTCAGTATCAAACACAACATTACACCTCCATTTCCAAATAAACCAAATCACAACAGCAAAATAGAGCCAGTAAGGGATATTACCGTCCAACCAACCATTAATAGTTAAGTGGCTCTTTAGCCACTCCAAAATACCACCAGAAATAAGAGAAAAGGGAGGCTTACAGATAGGCAAACTGTCCCAAATTACCACAGAATACTTGCAACCACGCAGAAGATGATCGCTATCCTCAATCCCACAAGAACACCTAGGACACATCCCATCAGAACCCATCCCACGACCAAACCTCTGACTATTGGTAAGAATTTTCCCATGAAACAGAAGCCAGAGGAAATACTGAATTTTAGGGGGTAAACGAAGATTCCAAATAAATTTCCACTCCCAAGGAGGGCTACAAACAGGATCCAGAAGACCATTATAAGCAGACTTAACAGAAAACTGCCCATTATTCGACCAACCCCAGATAGCTTTATCGTTACCACTACTCCTTCTACCAGCATGGATACTAGAAATTCTATTAATAATATTCCAAGGTAAAACCAAAGCAAGCTCCTGAACACGCCACTCACCATCAATCAAATAATCATTAACAGATTGGCTCAACATATCCACCGAAAGACTACGCAAAGCTTGATCTTTAAGGATCCCAATATCTGGAACCCAATCATCCAGCCAGAAACGGATATGCTCCCCATTTCCAACTCTCCACCGCAAGCCTTTGTTCACCAAACTTGCACCAAACACAAAAGCTTTCCAAGTACTAGAACAAACAACCCCTTTACTCAGAGTAGGATCCGAAAAGGATTTAGATCTCATATATTTATGCCTAAGAATATGACACCAAAGACCATTATCCTCCTGAAGAATACGCCAACTTGCCTTGGCAAGAAGAGCTTGTAAAATTTGATGTATAGCTTATTTCAAAAAAAAAAAAAAAAAAATTGATGTATATTATGAAATATTTGGTCCTTTTATTTCATGAAAGATATACAAGTAACTGAGTTCTTCCACTACTGCTTGGTACCTGCTACAGTCTCAGTTGGTTCAAATACAAGGTGTGATGCTATGTAAATATTATTAATTTAAAAACTAATTTATTTTATTTTTGGGTGTGGCGTGTGTTGTTGCCCTGTCTTCAGGGCTGTTTTTGTCGGGCTGCTGTGCCTTTTTTTCAATAATTTCTGCTGTTCAAAAAAAAATTAATTTTAAAACTATTTTATTTTATTTTTAATTTTTTTTTTGAAAAGCAAAACTTTATTCAAGCGGCGCACAGCCAAAGCAAAACAACAACGAGCCCGAAAAACGCACCACCCAACAACGTCAAACCACCGCGACAGGGGCTAACGCACACAGCCCCTGTCGCAGAAATTTGACAGGGAAAGCACAGAAGAAGCACCAAACAAAACGCAAAAAACAAACACCACACAACCAACCAAACACCCCGCCTCAAACCTTACAACCACCACAACACATTCCCCACCCCACTAACACCTTGATTTGCCAGGAAATCTGCAAAAAAATTAGTCTCTCTCGGCCTAAACTCAACCGAAACCTGACCCAAGGCAGCAAGCATATCTCTGATCTCCAGAATTTGCTGAATATAATTCCAATCCCCAACACCTTTACTATTAATCCAAGCAACTACCTGTTTGCAATCACTCACTACAATGATTTTTTTCGAAATCACGTCTGATTTGGAACCACACAGCGAGCATGCTTTCGTAATAGCATAAATCTCAGCCGAAATACAATCTTGAATCCCAATATTTTCAGCAAACACACACAGCACCTTCCCTACACTATCCCGCAGCACCCCCCCCACACCAGCATGCCCCGGAGATTTTATTTTTAATTTAAAGTAGGTAATACTTATATTGAAAGCTTATCAAGTCTTTCATACTTGTATTACCTTGTTGATCTATCATTATAGTTTTGGGAAGATGTGTAATCATTTTTTGAGTTGTTAATTTGATCGGTTGAAAAGAAGAGACAATATGATGGAGTTATTTCATTCCTTTCATAGTTTCCTCATACTCAAGAAAATAACTCCATCTTTGTTTTCCTCTTCTATTGAATTGATCAAATTAAGTTGATTAACAATTCAAAAATAAGTTTTAATTCTTGCACATGTTAAAATGCATTTCGAAACACTGTCCTTCACGGTGCTGCATGAGGTGGGAGCTTAAAGACTGCTACGGTATATACATTCT
This sequence comes from Acer campestre, assembly GCA_954870605.1. Taxonomy (NCBI): domain Eukaryota; kingdom Viridiplantae; phylum Streptophyta; class Magnoliopsida; order Sapindales; family Sapindaceae; genus Acer; species Acer campestre. The sequence continues at coordinate 56,381,579 of OX940799.1, read as the reverse complement.
CGTCTTCTACTATGTGTAAATTTTCTGATTTGAGGTGTTTGATTATATGTACACATTTGGTTGTTGTATAAAAATGCTAATGCCTGTTTTATGTGTTATCTTCTGAATCTTCAATGTAATTGATATCAACTCCAGTTTTTCAATAGATATGATATTTACATTATGCTTTTATTGCAAGATCATCTACTGGTGTTAGACTTAGACTCTGGTTCTTAATTGTTATGGCATAAGTTAAGATAAGTGAAATGGCTTGAGAAAAGCATTCTGGTTTGGCATGTCGCTACAGATATAAGGTATGAGTTTGATGGAGAGGATATAAAGTGACATGGGTGTGCTTTTGAATTACATTGTGGATTGATCTGATCAATAAGTATTTATTTTTCTTAAACATAATATCATTATCATTTAACATTCTCAGATGACTCAAAATCCTCATGCCATTAGCATATTCACTAATAACTCTACTTTAGCAACTTTACTTGTATGATTTGTGTGCTCAATTACCTGGAACGTTTTGACAATTGATAGTCTGAAACACAACTCTCAAAATCAATGGATATTAATTAGCCACTGCCCTTAATGCTTATATGCTTTTCAGAGACCAATTCATGAAGAGATTTGCAGAGATGGATTACTATTTTTCATTTTTTTTCACGATGAGAAACTTCATATGCCAAAAAAATAGTAAATAATACATAATAGTTGGCTCTCTCTATTAACTGCACTTTATAGCAAAAAAACTTCTGTGTGGAGCATAAGATGAGCAAAACTCCCAGGTCTCGGCTGCACCTGAAATGTAACTTTATCTTGGTGTAAAGAATGAGGCATATCAATTACAAAAAGCATATGCCAGAGCTGTAAGTGAGATACATTGAAGCAAAAATAATACAATGTTAACTAAGGCGCCCTGGTGCTCTGGTTGCGTTTTGTTGTGGGGTTTTTTTGGCAGTGTTTAGTGCCTTGGCGTTGCTTTTGGTTGCCTGTCCTTGGAGGGATTTTTGCCTTGGTTGGTTTTTCGTTTGGTGTTTGTAGTCCTGCTGTGGGTCAGTGGGTGGGTGTTTTTCCTGTTTTAATCTGGGTTTTTGTTTGTTTGTTTGTGTTTTTTGGGGGTTTCCCTTCGGGTGGCTTCGGCTTGTGTTTCTTGTTGCTCTCCTTGAGCCTCGGCCTTTTTCGGCCTTTTATACAATAATCCTTTCAAAAAAAAAAATGTTAACTAAGCATAAAAAAAACACATTTGTTATTTTTTTCTCTCACAGTAAGAGTTTCATTCAAACCTATTTTTGTGTTTGGACAAATTTAAAAGACATAGCTTTGGATCTTCAATGTGATTGACTTCCAGGTGTTCGATGTTTAAATCTACCTAGGACATTGATATCTCATGTGTTTTTCCATCACTAAGCCCGAGAATTCAGTGAAATAGAAAGGTTGAGATTTTTTTTTAAGAAACATCACCAGTAGTTGTACTAGAAACATCCACAGGAGCCTTGGATGATGAGTCCATTTGTTGTGTTTGTGTGTATGAGTGAGAGAAACAGAGAGTGTGTGTTGCTGCTGTGTATGTGTGAGAGAAACAGAGAAGGGGTAGGTGTTTATATAGTTGAAGAAAGAGTTGTGATGATTTAGATGGAAACTACTACACCACGGAAAATATACCCAATGTGGGCGCCCTTTTGTGTGGGTGCAATGGTTTGTAAAAAAGATTTTGAATATAATTATTTTGATATCTCGTGTGATGTCTCTACAGAATTCGGTGAAATAGAAAAATTGACAGATTGTACAGTTTGTGTTTGGTTTTCAAGAAGTTTCACTCCTTATCAATGACAAGATGTTACATTTGAAAAGAAGAAAATGAAGGTCTATTTTATGGATATAGATGATGATTATTCTTGCATTGTCTAGTTTAGCATAACTTGATAATATAATCTCTCTGTTTACAGCCTTGGTTGCATACAAGACAAGGTATGATTCAATTTAATGTTGGTAATAATTTTCAGTTCTTAGAATTGTTTTACCTTGTAGATGCTTCTAGTTTTATGAATAAATAGAGATTTGATTCTGTTTATTATGTATAATTATTTAAACTCATTTTTTTTAATCCTTAATTTGATCGATTCAAAAGAAGAGGAAAACATGATGGATTTATTTTCTTCAAATATGAGAAAACTATGGAAGGAATGGAATTTGCGTATGGCGGTTCTACTTAGCCTTACTCTCCAAATAGTACCGATCACACTCGGTAACTGTAGAAAACACCATCATAAACTTTGGATTAGAATTATTGATGGTGTGTCTACTTATTTGTAGATGTCACTGCAATGTTTGCTCTTGGTATAATCACGAATAATGTCTCGGATATTTATAATGAAGAAGGTGGATCTATGAATGCAAACACTGAATTAACCGCATTTTGGGCACCATTTCTTCTGCTGCATTTGGGAGGGCCTCAGCAAGATTTGTTATTTTTTTTCTCTCTCACTGCAAGAGTTTCATTCAAACCTATATTTGTGTTTGAACAGATTTAAAAGATCAAACTTGGTTTTCAATTGTATATAGTATATGAAAGAATCTGAAAATTTTGAAAACACTTAATATTGAAGATAATCCTGAAGACTTTGTATCCAAGTAATACAATCTACCTCAGACTTGAAGTCCAACTCCATCACAGACTTGGAGACTCATACTACCAATCCAACTCCGACTCATACTTGAAGACCTTGCCTCATACAGCTGTTTTTAATCTTATCACTTTGTTGTAATTATCCTTTAGTTTTTAGTTATCAGTTTAGCAGTTCAACAGAAGTAGATTACATCTACCTTGGCACACGACCTGTGCATTGTATATATACATGTAAATCAAGTTCATTAATAGGGTCGTACTATCTTACTAGTCCAATAACGTTATTGGACTTAATAACTACCATTGGATTGGATAAAAGCAAATCTAATGGACGTTATTAAAATTTGAAAAAATGTCTTTTATTACAGTAAAAACCTAAAACCTTTTCAACCAGTTTCTTTTCTTTTATTCTTCAAATAAGTAATAATAGTAGAAGATAAGAAAGTATATCAGGTGGTAAAGGAATAATTTTTTTATTTATTTAAATTACTTAAAAAAAGAAAAGAAAAAGGATTTAATTTTTTTATAAAAAAAAAAGAAAAAGATTTCTCTAAAAATATATATGTATATATCCGATTTTAACATTATGAAAAATAAAAAAAATAAAAAACTGTCAAATTAATGGAACCCTAAAGCAGATTGTTTTCACGATTCTTTCATCTTCTTTCTTTTTATTTTATTTTAATTCTAAAAAAACCCTAAGCCAAATTTGCATCTTCACCCTCGTTTAGTATCCTAAAAAGAGTTATGAAGGTTATGTTTGCTCATAGCTTTATTAGAAAATATTCATTATTTTTCTCTCACTATATGTGGCATAAAAAAAAAGGTACTTTGTCCATCTCTATTTCAAAATATGAGTTCTAAATTTATAATGGATTTTTTATTAAAAAAAATTGATAATGGAAATCATGTGATTGTTTTTAACTACAACTTTCTACGTGAAACTTGTTACAAAACACATATATTTTGTTATCTATATAAATAGAGTTGTTACATGCTACGTCAAATAGCATGTCAAAGTTGTTACAACTTACAACTTTATTATTACACATCATGTCAGATTTGTTACAATATTTAATCGTTACCACATACATCTTAATTAAAAATAAAATTATGTAAAACTTGTTACATAGTACGAATATTTTATTATCCATATAAAATGAGTTGTTACATGATACGACAACTTTGTTACAATTTATAACTTTTTCGTTACACATCAAATCAAGGAGCTCGTTAAAGTCTCCACCACACAACCACGGGAGCTTGTCAATATCTCTCAAGCGCTGAAGAAGAGCCCAAGACACATTTCTTTTGCTGGAATTCGGTTCACCATAGAAACCGCTAAACCTCCAGAGAAAACCATCTTCCATACGAACGCGGGCATATATATGATCAGAAGAGAAGGATAGAACAGTAACTACAAAATTATCCTTCCATAAGAGCATTAGACCACCGTTGTTACCCACACAATCAACGCTGAAACAACCACTGTAGCCAAACACATCTCTAAGTTTGCTAACCTTGTTACCATTAATCTTAGTTTCTGAAAGGAAAACGAAATTAGGAGAATGATTTTTTAGCAACCTTCGTAAGGCCGCGAACACACAGGGATTCCCCAAACCCCACGCGTTCCAACTGAGGCCTATCATTATTCTCAATGGGCATGAATAGTAGGCTCCATCGATATAATTGATTCTAATTTTGGGATAGAAACTTTCCCTTTTTTGGGATTCCTATTGTCGTCTTCCAAAAGGTCAAAAACCACTTTTCTCTTGCATGCATTTCCATCTGCCACTGGATGATATGTAGATTCTTCTCTTTGTTTACCGTGAGAGCACCTAGGAGAAGAAGAGTTCTTGAAAAGGCCCTTTCCTTTCTTTGACCCTGTCTTGAGCTTGGATAAACCGGGAGGAGAAGCAAACCCTTTGGGAGATCTTCTAGTAGCCTTGCTAACCTTAAGAAGTTTGTGGAGAGGACCAGAAATTCTACCTGTAATCTGCAATTGTTGTCCCTTTCGTGCAGATCTCTTCCACCTTTGGGTGGGTTTTTTTGGGGATATAAGAGGTTTGGGGATTTCATATTGCATAGGTTGGGGAAAGGAATCTGTTCTTGAAGGCTGATCATTATACCCTTACTGGATTGTTATCTGAGTAGAACTAGAGCTTAGAACCTATTAGACAACTAACTCATTAGAAAGGCTTGCTATGGAGTCACTATTTGGAGGGCCCATTTCTCTTTGAAGCCTTACTGTTCCACAGCCCAGCCCATCAACCCACATATCATCGGTTTGTGGGGGCCCAACTCCACCAACTGGTTGTAGGGTTTCCAATTGTTTCTCTTCTGTCAGCTTCCTCATTGATGTCGTAGGACTAGCTGTTTCTCTTTTCTGAGGGACTAGATGTCCAGGTTTAAGGCTTACCGATCCATCCCCTTCTGTATCGTGAGAAGTCCCCAAGGATCTCGCCCTATCAGACGAACTCCCATTACCTTGTGGGTTGAATCTAGTTTTCAATTTGTCTAGGATTATGGCTTTTAGCCAAGACCCAAATCTGGTTTGAGAGCCATCTAACGCTACCTTTCTTGCCTATTCATCTATACATTCCTTCATTCCATGTCCTATTCTACCATATGCATAGCAGAATTCAAGGAGTCTTTCGTATTTCAGACTTACCATGGTAACCTCATCAGTCTTACCTATTTTTAACTTGAGCCATCACTTTAGGGGTTTGAAAATGTCGATTCAGACCTTGACCCTCATAAATTTGCCCCAACATTCCCTGGATTCATAAGGTATTTCCACCACTTTGCCTATCTGTTCTGCTAACCACTTTGTAGTCCTACGATTCATGCATAAAATAGTGATGTCGTGGATCTGAACCCAGAAATCCGCTTTGTTAAAACCTAACTTAGAAATATTTCCAGATCCCACTAGTTTCTCTAACACTATAAGACTGTTGCCAAAATGCCACGGACCTTTTTGCAACACCCGATTCCGGTCATCACCATTGTTGAAATAGAACATAAATAAGTTGTCTCCCACTAATTTGACCTCCACCTGACCAAAAGGGTTCCAGATTTGTTCAATCAGCCCCTTAAAGGCCTCTATGTGAACCTTTTTTCTTGATAAAACCTTCCCCACCAAGCACCTATCAATATCCTTGATCCCATCAATACTGGCTTCCTCTGACATTTCAAGAACTGCTCCATCTTCATTTGCTAAAGAAAGGTTTTCATACAGCTTTGCTATCTTTGTTGCACTCATGACTCTAAGAAAGAGAATTGGAACCGAAGAGAAAAGAGACTGCTAAGAAAAAAATTCTGATAAACGACCTTTGCTTCTGGTTAAAGAAGGCAAGCTACCTATAGGACCTAACTACTTTCACACTATCTCTTGTAAAAGGACTGAACCACATACCCGGATAAGCAATTGATATCCTGATATACCAGTCCAGCCTAGCTCATTCATAGGCGTCATTGGAGAGGTACTGCATGTTCACGTAATTCCTCTCCTGAATCCTCCTAAAGATGCCAATAGATTCTACGAAGATATTCCCCTTGTCCCATTTATCCTTTTTGGTAAACTGGGTAAGGACCGGATACTTAGTTCCCCCGATATGTACTGAGTAGCCCCAATCCCCCTCTACCATGACCCATTCTCCTTTCAGGTCTGGTTGTACTTCACATTCACCCCTGGTACGATGAACTTCATCTTATTAAATGCTCTCAGGTAAAATTGGCCCATGAGTACCAAGTTTGCTACTTGGAAGATGTAGCAGAGCTCGTTAAAACCAAGTTCTCTCGCCACGTCGTCCTTTTCACATTGCTCTCTCCAGAGCACTAGGAACCTAGTCAAGTGTTTCCAAAACCTCGGCGAGATTTGTAAGGGGCCAGCTTCAGAGCAACAAGTGCCCTACAAAGGGTAGGATGAAGAGGAAGCCTGACCCCACACTAGAAGGTAACTGTATGAATGAGGAGGCGGCCTTGAAGAGGGGTGTACACATTGTAACCTCGGTGAGGGAGAGACAAGATGATGGTGTCAAGGATCCTATAATCCCTCTTTAAACGAGCCAGAGTGTCAACCGTGTAGACCGAATTCAGGATAATCCGACCATCATAGAAGGAAGACAGAGGACCAACAAGGACTCCTGTAAAATCGACAACCGGAATACCGTCCTTCTCCTTATCTTTAACATCCTCATCGTCCTCTTCATTAACAATTTGGACCAGGTCTTTAGGTTTGTTGTTGAAGCCAAACCCGATTCTAAGATTTCTTATGTAACAGCGGCGTTAAGACAGTCCGTTGCCACCAGCAACATCGCTTCCTTCCCGGCCTCGTTTCTTCCCCCTTGTCGTTGGGGAACTCTCCTCTGAATCTACCTTCTCCATATTAAGGAAGTCATCAACACTGTCGAGAGGGTTTGGAGAAGTTGGGCAAGGGTTTGGTGAAGCTGGATGAGGGTTTGGTGAAGCTGGATGAGGGTATTGTGAAGTTGCAGGAAGATTTGATGGAGTCACCATTGCAGAAATACGAAGAGGAAGAGGAAGAGGAAGAGGAAGAGGAAGAAGAAGGAAATTTGAGAGGTTGCTAGTATGAAGAAAGAACGAGAAAGCTAGGTCTGTGCTTTTTTGAATTTTGAAATCGGTGTGAGAGAAGGAAGAAAGTTGGATTATTTATAGAAAAAGGTAGGCGGTTACCTGAATAAGCAAGGAAACTGGAATTGATGACCAAAAACATGCAGGAGACGGTTTCGAGAAAATCATGCCAAAAAAGGGTCCATTCAAATAAGCGGACCACTCGGGGCTTGACACGTGGACAGCTCATTTATTATGAGCATGTTGAAGGAGGATTTGCATGACAGTGGAAACCAGCTAGACAAGATAAGGAAAATCCTTCATATACCCTGGTATCCTGACTAAAGGAAAATCCTTCATATATCCTGGTATCCTAACTACAACCCCAGCAAGGTACTGGTGTTCAAGTTAGAGGGGACTTCTGTTAACTGCCAAAAATGGTAGGGGTTCAAAGAAGAATTTTCCATCAAATATTGGGGAGTAACCGAGTTAGAAAGACACCATAAGAAGAGCATCCCGGTACCTCGCCTTTAAAATTGACCGGGTACGACCTCCTACCAGTCCAAATCAGGATCAAGGGTTCCTATACTCAAAGGTACCGGGAAACAGAAAAGCCAAGTTCCAGAGACTCTACTACTGTAGGATCCAAGCACCCCACTACCATCTGACATCCCGATATCCCGATACATTTATACTTAGTATAATAATCAAGTAGGAAGCGAAATGCCTATGTACCCTGATTCCTCCAGAGCCAGCCAACCAAGCAGCAAGTAGTAAATTAGCAGACTACCAAGTACCGAGATAAGAGCAGGCATGCCAAGATCGAGCTACAAAGAAAAGCAGTGTGACGACAGCGTTTTAATAACAAGGAAGTTGATCTTTTCCCACCACTCAAGAGTTCTATTTGAAAGACAAGTCAACTCTATTAGATTCTGCCAAATAAGGGATCACTTGATTCCTAGAATCAATCTAACGATCTTTTTGCCAATTGTCATGGAACGTCCTGAAAATCTCTAGGTCACTGGACTGAATTTAGAGGAGTGCTCAACACGCATTGGGACTATATATACGACACGCTATCGTACAAAAAGAGGACCGCAATTTCGAGTCCTGAACCCTACTTTACATTTTTGTCACTTATCGACATGCACGAGAGCTCCATCACCACCACAAACTGAGTTTTAACCCTATAACCATAGCCATATAAAATATCCATTGTATTCTCATTATATGTGGACGATCAATAAAAAGAATTACATATGATCCTATTGTTACATTATTTTTGATTCACCATTATCATCGTTTTTAACTTGTTTTACTGAGAATCTATAGGTATTGAACTACTTGATATCTCTCCGACTAAGATCTACCCCGATTTTAGTCATTAGAGTTGTTAATTGGAAAATCACCCTAAGTGACAATTTTCGGTTAACAAATATTTTTAAGATTAATAAAATATTTATTTTTTAATAATATTAAAAAAACTTGAAAAGACATAAATTAATTCAATTTTTAAGATACTTAAAAAAATTAAAATTTTAAGAATATATATCTTTAAACTTTTTATTTTTAATTAATAAAATCATTTTCAATTAATTAAAACCATACACTTGACTCGTATAATATTTTCAAAACATTTATTCTCAATGCATGTGTGTGTACTGTTTTCAGTTATTATTACCGGACTTGTTTTTTAGATTATGAAAATATTAAATCATTTTTGTTATAAATATTATGCAATTATATATATGAATGAATGTCCTTCAATATAGGGAAGTAACTTCCATCCTTATATCTTCCCATTAGCTCCATCATCATGATCCACTTTAAAGTTCATAATGTTTTGATTTATGTACACTTAATGTATTGTGTGGTTATGACTTGTGAGGCTATATAAAGGAGCTCTTACTATTGTATTTTATGGATGTAAGAATGTACTTGAAGGAATAAAGATTCATATTCTCTTTTGGGCTACCATTTTCCTCTACTCTTATTTTTTTTTTTTGAAAATTAAATATTATTAAAACCCCACCAACCGGGCTAAACGAGCATACAAAGAAAACAGGGGACAACAGCCCATACAGCAAACAACCCAGAAACAGCCTGCAACACCAGCCAAAAAGAAACAGAGGAAGAAATCAGACACAAAAACAACCCCAGAAAACCCCGACAACCACCAGCTCAAAACAAGCTCCACACCAACTCGTCCTCCTCTCCCACTGCTCCTTTTTTAGCAAGTGTTTATGTTATTATGTTGTTATCTTATTGTTCATTTTTAATCAATTTATAATATTCATATTCTCTTTTGGGCTACCATTTTCCTCTACTCTTATTTTGTGTTTATGTTATTATGTTGTTATCTTATTGTTCATTTTTAATCAATTTATAATACGTTATCAGCACGAGTCTCTAACCATTACGTGTTTCAATTTTCAGATTTGAAAGCTTCTTGCCTAAAGACAAGATATGTATGATCAATGTTTTATACGTGATTGGAGATGACAGTTTCTTAACGAGATTGAGCCCTTCAATAATTTGTAAAGTTTATCTAGTTTATTATTTTTGTTCTAAATATTGTTTTTTTATTGTTATCCCCTCTTATTTTTGCTTACAATGTTATTTGGGTTGCCAAGAATTAAAATAATAAATATATATGTTTTGCAACCTGAAGATTGCAAGAATAGAGTAAATAAATTGCAACCCAAAGATCGTAAAATCAAAGGGCCTGAAGCTTAATATGATATTTGAAAATTATGGAATCAAAGAGCCTGAAGCCTGGTTTGATGTCTAAAGATTGCAAAATCAAAAAGCATGAAGCTTGATATAATCTTATTTAAAATTATGAATTGCAATCGAATCAAATTATGAAATAATGAATTCACATTGATCAGAACTTGGAGTTCTGAATTTCAATTGAAGTGATAATTATTTTTGGAATTCGAAGTTCCAAAACCTATTATTCTAAAGTATAAACTCAAAGTTTATATACGCATGTGGAGTCGTAATGAAGTTTTAAACTTCTATTAAATATAAATTTTGTTAAGAACCTGAAGTTCTAAAATAGTAAATCATGAACTTAATACTGTGATGCAATTATAACCAAATATCTATTTGTTAATAGATATCGTGCAATCACTTTTGTGATTTATTTTAGAGGATAAAGACTATAAGATAAAGTCTGAAAATTTAAAAAAGGGTAAATATATTTTATTGAATTTTGAGCACGATCCAAGTATTTCAATTTGATTTACTTTATTGTTGTTTAGATTTAATTTATTTATATAACTGTTTTTATGAGTATGCTCTGTGGTTGCCACTATGTGTTGGATCTTCCACATCAGAAAATAAATTTAGTTTTATTTTCAGCGGTTCTTTTTTCAATATTATGATTGGAATTGATCGATGTATATGGAGCCAGCAATTCTGATTTCAAATCCAATTAGGAACTAAAAGTTTCAAATTTGAATCCAATTGGGAACCTGAAGTTCTTAATTTGAAGACAAACCAGAAGTTCCAAGAGTCAATATGATTTTATTAAGAACCCAACATCTTGAAATAAGAGATCACAATCTCAATATAAGACCATAAGTTCTAATAAATTGTGAAGTATTTCTTTCCCTAATTATTGGACCCAAAAAAAAAAAAAAAAAAAAAAAAGAGTTTTATTTATATTCTGTTTTGTTCACTATATTTGTTTTTAAGGAAAATTTAGATGATTGTATTGCGACCCGAAAATTGCAAAAATGAAGTGAACGTTTTGCAACCTGAAGATTGCATAAATTAAAATATCTAAAACTCAATCAAATGTGAGATTGCAAAATCAAAGAGCTAGAGCTCAATTTGATATTAATCCTGAAGAGCCAGAAGCTCGATCTAATTATGAATTATGATCAAATCAGAATATGAAATTCTGAATTTAAATCGAATTAAAACTTTAAATTTTGAATTTCAATTTATGTGATTATTATTTGGAACCTGAAGTTCTAAATTCATATTTTTAATTGTATCCATGAAATTTATATATGAACTTGAAGTTCTAATGAAATTTAAACTTTTTAAACTTGAAGTTTTAAAATTATATATCATAATCATAAAGTTATGATACAAGTAGGTTCAAAATTAATTACTTTGCCTAGCCTCTTGAGTTTCTTATAGTTATGATCTTCCTACCTCGTATTAATTGTTCATATTTCATAAGAAAAGACTCCAACAATGTGATTGCTCCTTCTTACCAAGGTATGTAAAGTGTAAAAGTTTATATTTTCATATACAATAATTTATGAATTTTCATATTTCGCATATCCATTGTCAAAAAAATAAAAATAAAAATAAAAAAATAAAAAAAATAAAAAAAAAACTGTCTATTATTCATTCATTGATCTTTGATTTCACTATGCGATATTTGATTTTATGATCCTCGAATTTTATGTTTTTTTTAAAATCGGTGGTTTTATTATGAACTAAATTTGCATTCCCTCGGTTTTAAAATTAAGTTTTTGTATTGCTTTCAGTAGTTTTGAATAATCATAACATGAAGTTGCTTTCATGGTTTATTTATCTAATACTTGATATTGATTCTTTATTAATTATATTTTACTTTAATTGCTCACTTCTAATTAAAATATTTTATGATAAAAAATAGTGTTATTTATTCCATAACTATTTCTTTTAGTGATGTTTGACAGATATGAAAACTTTCATAAAAAAAAAATAAAAAAATAAAAATAAAAAAAAAATAAAAAAATAAAAAACTTGTGTTTCCTATATGTTAAATAGAAGGGCAATGACTATATACATTATGTATATTTATGATCTTTGGTTGATTTTTACTAAAAATAATGAATGTTCCAGAAGAACTAATATTTTATTACAAAGTGAAAAACAATTATACAAATGTACTTGGTATTTACTAGATCTAGAAGATCTATGACTAGAGAAATTATTTTGAGTCAATATATAAAAAATATTTCACATGATTTTTGTCTCATGCCAGAAGCATGTGTGATTTTATAGTTTATTCTCTCATAAGATCATATGCTTAATATGACAAATGTTATGAACTAGAAGTTCAACTCATTTCATTTTAAAGAAAATGACGAATTGTGATGTTGAAATATTTTATATGGATATCCATTTCACAAATAAAAATTATTTTTGGTACTGAATGTTCTTGAAGGACATAAGACGATATAAGTAAGTACTTAATGGATAATATGATAGAATAAACGAGGTCATTACGATGATGCAAAAGATTTTCTTGAAGAATAAAAATTTAATTTTCTTGTCGTTAGGGGGAGAATTATCATAAATTGATAAACGACGTAAAATTAAATGGCTTACATCATCTTGTGATTTGCATATTATGCAAATAATTTTTCAGATCATTCAAAGAAAATAATAAAATTACATTCTGCCAATATACAAACCCGGGTGGTTGTTCTTGTAGAACAATTTATGAAATGGCAGCAAAAATCATCTGTTAATGACAGATAATTTAGTTCAAATGATAAGGTTCCCTAGAAGTGGAATTTGAAATATCATAATAATACTCGAGTGAAAAATAAATCATTATCATCAAAGGCTCCCGAAGAGTTAGTCTCACAAGTGAAAAAACAAAATCCTGAAGATACATATAGAAATGTTAAATCCCCCCTATGAGACTATTGAAGTAGAAAATATAAAGATCTCAATAGAAACACATGTACCAGAAATAAAGAGATTATATTTCTCCGAAAGGAATATTTGTATAAAGAGGCATGTGTACTAAACATTAAAGAGATTTCAATAACCTCTGAAGAGGCACACACATGGATTACGAAATGTAAATCAATTATATTGATAATATAGAAATTGAGATCATATATTGTTTTGTATATTATGAAAAATATGATGATTATCTTAAACTATAAATTGTATATATGTCGACATAGTGGTGAAAAACAAAAGGCAGAGTTATACTTATTTTGAATTTGAAAATTTTGGACCTGTAGTTCAAATGTTTGATGACATCAAACTTATTGAATATAATTATTTTTTTTCGTACGAATTAAGATAAAAGGTTTACTGCAGAAACCTAGTTTGATAATGAATAAAAATCCTAGAAGGATTTAAATGCCTGAAGCAAGTAGTTCGATACTACATGTTGTATATATTGAATTTAATAAAACAAAATGCATGTAGTGCATACGGCTTTATGAATATTGTGTTGAAAGAATCAACAAATTTGATTCCAAAGAAATATATGTTGATTGTTTGAGACTTATTAATACTCTCGACGAGCTTACAAATTATATTTTTATAATGAATAATTTCTAAGTTGAAAATTCTTGGAAAAATAATATTTAGTCTCGATTAATGGCCGGGTTGAGAGTTTTTTTCAATTATCATAAAAATACATGAATCATCATATATAAGAAAAGGTCCTGAAGTACTTTTTTTATAGAAAACTTTTTGGATGGATACCTTGATACTTATTATATAAAATTAAAGTTAAGTATGATCCTCTCTCATTCTCAGAAAAGATAATGAAGAACCTTTTGGTCTTGAAGTACCAAATCTATAATCAAATGGTGTTTTAAAACAACATGATGCTGTATATGATAAGTTGCACCAATTTGAAAAGCAACTATAATAAAGTTCTTCATATATTATCTCTAAAAGGTTAGGATGCGATGGATATAAATATTTTTAATAGATATATTAAAGCATCAACATCAGAATGAGAGAGAGCGTATTTATCGAGAGTTTTTATGATTTTAAGGAATCACAATGCACTGTACTCTTTTTCCTTCACTAGGTTTTTATCCCACTGGGTTTTTCCTAGTAAGGTTTTAACGAGGCAGTTTTGCACCCCCGATACCATTAAAGATTAATTTGAGATGCAGATAGATAATGTACTCTTTTTCCTCTACTAGTTTTTTTTTTTCCCACTGGTCCCACTGGGTTTTTACTAGTAAAGGTTTTAACGAGGCATATTCACTGTATGATTGATGGACATTAATTCAAGGGGGAGTGTTATAAATATTATGCAATTATATATATGAATGAATGTCCTTCAATATAGGGAAGTAACTTCCATCCTTATATCTTCCCATTAGCTTCATCATCATGATCCACTTTAAAGTTCATAATGTTTTGATTTATGTACACTTAATGTATTGTGTGGTTATGACTTGTGAGGCTATATAAAGGAGCTCTTACTATTGTATTTTATGGATGTAAGAATGTACTTGAAGGAATAAAGATTCATATTCTCTTTTGGGCTACCATTTTCCTCTACTCTTATTTTGTGTTTATGTTATTATGTTGTTATCTTATTGTTCATTTTTAATCAATTTATAATAATTTTGTTTTTTTTTTTGTTTTTTTTTCCAAGAGAAAATTGATAAAATAGACAACGAAAACGAAAACTGAAAAATAGACCCTTAATTTCCAATTGAATAGGTTTCCGAATATTCAAGCACTTTCATTTATTTTGCTATTGAATAGTTTTCCTAATTACAACATATTTTCATTTACTTTCAAATTGAACAGCTTCCTTAGTACGTACTAGGGATGACCACGGATGGGTTTGTGCGAATTTGCTTAACCCAAATTCTAATAAGTGAAAATTTTTGACATCACCCAACTGTGAACCCACGAAATTATATGAGTTCCATTTCGGGTTTTCATCCGTGTGTTTTGGTTTCACCCATACCCGTTGTGAATCTATAAAATTAAGCAAGTTTGTGGGCGGAACTGCGAGTGGGTATTTTACCCATTTTTTTCATTTTATTTTATTTTTCTAAACCCACAAACCCGCAAATTTTTGAAAATCATTTGAAAAAGCAAAATTTAAACCCTCTAAACATTTGAAAATTTTTATACGAAAATTCTTCACTAAATAAAATTCCACCAAAAATAGTAGCTTCTACGACTGAAGCCATAAATTAGGTTCAAGTCAAAGTATTTTCTCTCTATCTACACGTAGACTTGTCATCGGTTTCAGTTCCTGCGGTTCAAAACCGGGTTTTTTTTTTTATAACAAAAAATTACATTTTATTTATAAAAAAAATAAAATATTAGAAAGGTCATTGTAGAGTATTAAACCGTGGCCCATAACTCTTGTCCAAGTGAGTATATTTTCCATTATCCCACATCTCACATCGGGTAAATAAGAGTAGTGAAGAGAGGCCTAACCTATATAAGAAGGAGGTGGAGGCATATTAAAACATACTTACCTAGACAAGGGTTATGGACAGGGGCGAAGCCAGGATTTGGGTTTTGGGGGGACCAAAACAAAAATTAATATTGTAGGTCATGCAATCTTCAAATAATATTAGTAGGAATCCTATACAAGAAAAAATGTGGAATCCCACACCCAATAATTTTCAACAAAATGCGATACCATTCGGTGTTACAAGTAATGATACAAATAAATAAATAAAATAGACATTAACTAATTAAAATGTAACAAGTCTATTTTATGTCTAGAAAATTATTTATAACCAATTTCTTCCCAATTTTCATTTCAATTGCATAATTAAAGAGTGTATGAGAAAACATCTTTTATTTTGTTGCAAAACATTTACCTATTCTTAATGGTATGCATAACTAAAAATAATATTTTAATAGTTCTCGGCTTATAAAATATAAATTTCAATAGATTAAATAAAATATCATTATATCATTGATATATTTAAATCTCAATTATTTACATACTTGTAACTTAATTTTATAATATTCTTTTTTTTTTTTTGAACAGCAATTTATTCAAGAGGCCCACAAAGCCCAGAACAAGCAAGCAACAAGAACCCAAAAGGCCAGAGACAACGAAGGCCCCCAAAAACAAAGCAAAAGCCAAAACAAGCCCAACAAAAACACAGACCCAAAACCACAACACTGCCTAAACGGGCCCAAAGCAAGAAGACCAAAAACAAAAAAAGCCCAAAAACAAAGCAATTGACCCTCACAACTCAAAAGCTACTAAGAATCAAGACAACAAAAAACAACATTCCAGGAAACACCACGACCAAAAAATAGAAAAGATTATTGATCCTTCGCCATTTTCGACTTGATTCCCATTAGTTTCGTAATAACCTTAGCAATAATGTCAGCCATCTTCACTTTTTTAACTTTGAAATCGTATCCCACAGAAATGCCATAATCAATAACCTTAAAAATCTCCTCCTCAAGTTTCCCTGACATAATAAAACAATTCTTGGAACTCCTCAACTTCATGTCATGACCCTTAACAGCAAGGCAATAATCTCTACCCTTCCTCCTCTTCGAATTTTTAACAGTTTCACTAATAAAACAAAATTTATCAAAATCATATTAATAATTAATCTAACAAAATAAATAATATAGGTAGTCACTATAAGAGTTCAATATTTACTTAGTTTGTTCTAGTGAAATCTAAAATATATATATATATTTTTTATATATAATACACACCAGATTACGTAATAAAAATTAAAGCATTTAAATGGATTGATTTTGTTTCCTATTTTCATGGTCAATAGAATTATGGAAATAAAAATTATTAGTTAATTTATATTATTAAAATATTAAAGGGACAAGATAATATTATCACCTATTTTGTTTATATATCACATTTTATATACAATTTTTTTTTATTGGTTTACATTTTAATTTTATGTATAATAGATTTTTTTTTTTTTTTAAATTGGTTGGGGGGGGCCATGGCCCCTATGGGCCCCCCCTTACATTCGCCTCTGGTTTTGGACCATGGTTCAGTACTTTTCAATGTCATTTCTTTTTTAAACATTTTATTTTTATAAATAAAGTGTTATTTTTTTTAATAATATTTTTTTTAAATATTGTTGGAACCGCCGGTTCCAGTCCGGTTCGAACCAGACGGTTCCTTAAAAATTGGAATTGAAACTGGAACCACCCTGGTATTGGTTCCGGCTTAGTTCCGGTTTCAGTTTGGTTCCGGTTCGAACCGAACCGGCACCACCTCTATCTACACGGACATAATGAGATTGATGGTGTGTTGCCATGGTAACGCGTCTCTCTGTATCTACACGGACATAATGAGATTGATGGTGTGTTGCAATGGTAACGTGTCTCTCTCTATCTACACAGACATAATGAGATTGATGGTGTGTTGCCATTGTCTCTCTCTATCTACACGGACATAATGAGATTGATGTTGTGTTACAATGGTAACGCATATTCTCTCAGAGCTAGTGGGTACGTAATTTATTTTTCTTTTATTTTTCTTTTTTGTACAGATAACCGACTTGAATACTTGTCTAATACGTGTAATTATCTCTACAAATATACAGGTTCATATAGTAGTAAATCCATCATAGAATTGAGTATTAGTTTTTAAATTTCAATCCAAGAATTTAGAAAAATGCAAAACCTTAGTAAAAGAAATAAAACTAAATAGGGTTCAGCAACAATATATGATTGTATAGCTGCTATGTCAATTTCTAACCATTAGATTTCAATTCAAAGGTGTATAAAAAATAAGAATTAAAAAAAAAAAAAATTGAAACAGAAGGAAATGAAATCCCTCTCACATAACTACCCATTTATAAAAGTTCATGTATTGTACAGTAGAACCCCTCTAAATTAATATTCTTGGGACCTACCCTTGAGTATTAATTTAGAGGGGTTATTAATTTGAAGGATTTTACATCGTAAAATGTTATTTTGTCTTAGAAAATGTGTGAAAGTGGTTTTCTTGTTTAGGGAAGGTTCTTTTTCAGGATCTCTTGCTTGTTTAATCAGTTTTCTTCTTTAGTGAAATTTCCTTTTTTCTTTTCTTCAGGATTCCTTGTTTAGGAAAGATTTATTAAGAAAATTTTCAATTTCTTTTGGGAATGTGATTACTTAGAGACTAAGTATACTTACCCTATAAATAGTGAGGCTTATTATTTGGTTGTATATCACAAGAGAGATATCAAGATATACCTAAAAATTTTATTCCTAACATCTCCTAAAAATTCTTTATTTTCTATCTTCTTTGCTATAACAAGAGGACAATTCAAAAGATGAATGATGAAGTCAAAAATATCAAACATGGTAGCCTTGTGCAAACTAGCATCTTGAAGTACTTTTCTAGTTCTTGATTATTATGTAATATATTTTATATTCTTATGGAATTATTAATTTATGCGACAGTCGGGACCGAAATTTTACACTGGGTTTCAAAAATAAATTATTAATGATTACGATAGAGGGGTTTATTAATTTTTTACACTGGCCCGAGTCGTGACCGGGATTTTTTATTAATTTAGAGAGAATATTAATTTATAGGAGATTAATTTACAGGGGTTCTACTGTAGCTAAATCCAATTAAACAAGTGGGGTCATACTACCTTACTGGTCTAATAACTTTATTGGACTTAATAACTACCATTGGATTGGATAAAAGCAAATCTGATTGACTTATTAAAATTTGAAAAAAAAATGTCTTTTATTACAGTAAAAACTTGAAACTTTTTCAACCGTTTCTTTTCTTTTATTTTTCAAATAATTAATAATAGTAGGAGATAAGAAAGCATATCAGGTGGTAAAGGATTAAATTTTTTTATTTTATTTTTTTGAAAAAGGATTTAAATTACTTAAAAAAAGAAAAGAAAAAGGATTTAACTTAAATAAATAAAAAACAGATTTCTCTAAAAAAATATACGTATATATCCGATTTTAACATTATGAAAAAAAAAATTCAAAAAAAAAACGGTCAAATTAATGGAACCATAAACTAGATTGTCTTCACGATTCTTTCATCTTCATCTACTTTCTTTTTATTTATTTATTTATTCTAAAATAACCCTAAGCCAAATTTGCATCTTCACCCTCATTTAGTATCTTAAAAAGAGTTATGAAGGTTATGTTTGCTCATAGCTTTATTAGAAAATATTCATTATTTTTCTCTCACTATATGTGGCTTCAAAACAAAAGGTACTTTGTCCATCTCTATTATATATTTAGTTTTTGATAATGGAAATCATGTGATAGTTTTTAACTACAACTTTCTACATAAAACTTGTTACCAAACATATATATTTTGTTACCCATATAAATAGAGTTGTTACATGCTACGTCAAAGTTGTTACAACTTATAACTTTATTGTTACACATCATATTAGATTTGTTACAACATTAAATCGTTACCACATAAATCTTAATTAAAAAAAATTATGCAAAACTTGTAACATAGTAAGAATATTTTATTACCCATATAAAATGATTTGTTATATGATACGACAACGTTGCTACAACTTACAACTTTTTCGTTACACATCAAACCAATGTGAAATTGTTACGACAAATATTTTAACTACAACTTTCTACGTGAAACTTGTTACCAAACACATATTTTATTACCCATATAAATCAAGTTGTTACATGCTACGACGAAGTTGTTACAACTTACAACTTTATTGTTACATATCATGTCAGATTTGTTACAACATTAAATCGTTACCACATAAATTTTAATTAAAAAAAATTATGTAAAACTTGTTACATAGTACGAATATTTTATTACCCATATAAAATGAGTTGTTACATGAGACGACAACGTTCTTATAACTTACAACTTTTTTGTTACACATCAAACCAACGTGAAATTGTTACCACAAATATTTTAACTACAACTTTCTACGTGAAACTTGTTACCAAACACATATTTTGGTACCCATATAAATCAAGTTGTTACATGCTACCTCAAAGTTGTTACAACTTACAACTTTATTGGTACACATCATGTCACATTTGTTATAACAATAAATCGTTATTAAAAAAAATTATGTAAAACTTGTTACATAGTACGAATATTTTATTACCCATATAAAATGAGTTGTTACATGATACGATAACGTTGTTACAGCTTACAAATTTTTCGTTACTCATCAAACCAACGTGAAATTGTTACCACAAATATTTTAACTACAACTTTCTATATGAAACTTGTTACCAAACACATATTTTGTTACCCATATAAATTAAGTTATTACATGCTACGTCAAAGTAGACCTGACACGGTTCCGGTTCAGTTCCGAACCGGAGGTTCCAGTTCCGAACCGGAGGTTCCAGTTCCGAACCGGTGGTTCCGGTTCCAGTTCCAGTTCCGTGGTTAGGTGGAACTGGAACTGGAACCGGAACCGGAACCGAAACTGGAACCGAAATTGGCCTTAGGCGGTTCCGGTTTCGGTTCCGACAGAACCGACGGTTCTGAACCTTCTTATTTTTTTTATAATTTTTTTGTTAAAACCAAGATTAGATCAAAAGAGATCATGCATCAATCCAAGGCAAGGCTCTCATTTTTCTCTCACAAATCTGAAATCAACTACAAAATCAACCACAAATCAACCCAAATCACCCACAAACCACCCCCCCCCCCCCCCCCCCCCCCCCCCCCCAATCAACCCTAAACAGCCAAACCACCACGGCACCACCAAATCAACTTCGTGAATCGAAGAAAAAGATTAGAATCGAAGGAGAAGAAGAAGAGAAGAAAAAGAAGAACTGAAGAAGAAGAAAGAGAGAGATATCAGAAATTAGGGATTAGGTTTAGGATTTAGGAATTTAGGATATATATATATATTAAAAAAAAAAACATAAACCGTCGGTTCAAACCGGAACTGGAACCACCGGTTCTATTTCGGTTCGAACAAACTGGTTCTGTGAAAACCGGAACCGGAACCTGAACCTGAACCTGAACTGGCCTCCTCTGGTTCCCATTTTTACGGTTCGGTTCCACGGTTCAAACCGGAACCTTGTCAGGTCTATGTCAAAGTTGTTACAACTTACAACTTTATTGTTACACATCATGTCAAATTTGTTACAACAACAAATCGTTACCACATACATCTTAATTAAAAAAAAAATTATGTAAAACTTGTTACATAGTATGAATATTTTGTTACCAATATAAAATGAGTTGTTACATGATATGACAACGTTGTTACAAAACACATATATTTTGTTACCCATATAAATAGAGTTGTTACATGCTACGTCAAATAGCATGTCAAAATTGTTACAACTTACAACTTTATTGTTACACATCATGTCAAATTTGTTACAACGTTAAATCGTTACCACATACATCTTACTTAATTTTTTTATGCAAAACTTGTTACATAGTATGGATATTTTGTTACCCATATAAAATGAGTTGTTACATGATACGACAACATTGTTACAACTTACAATTTATAACTTTTTCGTTACACATCAAACTAACGTGAAATTGTTACCACAAACATTTTAACTACAACTTTCTAGGTGAAACTTGTTACAAAATACATATATTTTGTTACCCATATAAACCGAGTTGTTACATGCTATGGTAAAGTTGTTACGAGCTATGAATTTATTGTTACATATCACTTAAAATTTGTTACAAAGTTGGAATTTTTTTATAAAAAAAAAAATTGTTACCACACACATCTAAATTACAATTTTTTTATCCAAAATTTGTTAGATTGTACAAAAATTATGTTACACGTAATTTATCATATAAAAAATAATAAAAATAATTATAAATATTTTAAATGAAATTTTAATTCAAAAATTATTATGTTACAAATATTTTTTATAATTAAATCAAATAAATATTAATTTCAAAATATAATACATCAAAAATATTTTAAAAATTAAACAATATTTTTTTTCTGAAAATAATAATAGTTTAAAATAAAAAAATTAATTTTGACTATTTTAAATCTGTTAAATTATAAATGTTTAATTAAATTAAATACAAATTCAAATAATAAAAAATATCATATATTTATTTAAATTACAGAAGATTATTGTGAGGATATGTATAATCCTTATCTAATTATTATTTAAAATTATTTAACATAATTATTTAAATTAAATTAAATTAAATTATTACGTTTCTATAATAAAATAATTTGAAAGTAACTGGTTAACTGGTAATAACCAATTACTCATCTTTTTTAAATTGTTTGGTTGTCACATGTCAACAAAGTATTGGAAGAATCTTGTAATAAAATTCCAATAACGTTATTGGGATTTAATCTCCCAGCAATGTAGCCATACCCTCATTAATATTAAGAAGAATTATTTTCTACACTTAATTGGTTCTCTCTATTAACTACACCTTATATTTTTACTTAATAGCAAAAAAATTCTGTGGAGCGTAAAATTCTTGGATTTTGATTCTTTTTTATAAAGGATGATGCCGACCAGGTTGATCAGTTTCATGGTGAAAACTGAAACTTTTTCAAAGAGAAGGTTGTAGTGAGAGACAAAACTTCTGGTTTTCAACGGAGAAAGTGAGAGTTTTTCTTGTCCAAAAGAAAAAGTTTTCCCACCAAAGCATCCCATTAATCTTACTGACTTTTATAAATAAAATAATAATAATAAATTTTGTCTTTTACTAGGGTTATAAAAGTAAATAAACATTATCAAATAATGTCGGGGGTATATTAGACTTTAACATGTTATTACACAAGGTAAGTTTATGCAATTTATCCCTTTTTTTTTTATTGGGTTGTCTTAAACTTTAAAATTTAAAACTTTGTCTCACTCTGTAAAGGGTTTAACAGTACTTTTAATTGCGTTTTTTTTTTCTTCCTTTAATTTTCTAATGTTAGCAAGGGCCAAGGAGATAAAATGTTACAGACCACTTTTGAAAATGGTATGTTTCTTAGCTGGCGTGCAAGGAGAAAAAGTCCTAGCAAGTAAATTTGTCTCATAAAAAGTCTTTAGTCATAGAATTATGGGGGAATTGCAAAAACATCCCCCCGATGTTTGATAAAATTTCACGAATATGGTAGTTTTGACCATATACGCACAAACTTCCCTTAACATTTAAAAATTATTACACAAACATCCCCTACCGTTAGATGGACCCGTTAGTCAATGGTCAAACGTATAAAAAGTCCAAAATATCCTATATTTTTATTTTAAACAAAATTAAAATTTCAAAAATAAGATAAAAAATATTAAAAATCATTTAGAAAATATGAATGTATCTTAAATCAAAAAGTTGGAAAAAAAATTCATCTTCAAAAAAAAAAAAGAATTAGTTTGTGCAATTCCCCCTTGATTTTAAATAAATTTAACATTTATTTATTATTAAATTGTATAAAGTTGCCTTTTCAAAAAAAAATAAAAAACTATTTTTTTTTTATTTGTAAAGATGAATTTTTGTTTCCAGGTTTCAAATTTAAGATACATTCATGTTATTTAAAATATTTATTTTTATATTTTTTTATCTTATTTTATAATTTTTTAGTTTATTTAAAATAAAAATAAAGGGTATTTTTAACTGTTTACACTTTTGATCATTGACTAATGGCAGGGGATGTTTGTGTATATATGGTCAAAACTGCCATATCTGTGCAATTTCATCAAACCTCGAGGGATGTTTGTGCAATTCCCCCTAGAATTATTGATAAGTCTTTTCTCTCTATTCATAGTCTTTATGGAAGTCTTTTCCCTCTATTGATAAGCCATCATGGTCATTGGCTCATAAAAAGTGTATTCTTTAGTCTTTACTCATTTTCTTTATTAAAAGGAAGATAGTTGCATAAGGTAGTTCTTCAACTACGACTGCTTGCTGGTACCTGCTACAGTTTCAGTTGCATCAGAGACAAGGTATGATTCTACGTAAATATTATTAATTTTAAAACTATTTATTTCTTTTACTTTAAAGTAGGCTTATACTTATATTAAGAGCTAATCAGGTGTGGAATCTCGTACTTTTTTTCATATTTATATAAACTTGTTGATTGATTGTTATAGTTTTGTGAATAACTAAAGCTTGGGGGATATTTAAGTGTGTTCTGGATGGTCAGGCTTCTCTGTTTTGGTCAGCCTTTCTTTTTATATCTGCTTGTATGAGGATGTTGGGTGCTGGGGCTCTTTGCTCTTAACAGTGTTCTTTCCCCTGTTTTTTCCTTTGTTGCGCTATGCTTCTCTTTGTTTGACTTGGGTTTCCCGGCTGTTGTAGCCTGTTATCAGGTTTTGTCTTAATATATTCCACTTTGCTGTTCAAAAAAAAAAAACTAAAGCTTTCTTGCTATTTAATATGATTAGTTCAAAAGAAGGGAAAACAAGATGAAGTTATTTTCTTCAAGTACGAGGAAACGATGGAAGGAATGGAATCTGAGAGTGACGGTTCTACTTAGCCTGGTTCTCCAAATAGTACTGATCACACTTGGTAATCGTAGAAAGCACAATCATAAACTTTGGATTAGAATTGTTGTATGGTGTGTCTACTTATCTGCAGATGTCATTGCAACGTTTGCTTTAGGTATAATCACAAATAATGTCTCAGATATTTATGACGAGGAAGGTGAATCAACGGATGCAAACACTGAATTAACTGCATTTTGGGCACCATTTCTTCTGTTGCATTTGGGAGGGCCCGACACCATAACTGCTTATGCCTTGGAGGACAATGAGCTATGGTTACGGCACTTTCTTGGACTCGTTGTCCAAACGGGAATGGCAATTTATGTCTTTCTAATGGCTTGGACTGGCTCCCATCTTTCAATTCTACATCTCTTAATGTTTGTTGCAGGCCTCATCAAGTATGGAGAAAGGACTTGGGTGCTCAGGAAAGCAAGCATCGAGACAATCAGAGAGTCGTCGATAGCCAATTTCAACGATAGACAATCAGATAACGGAATAAACTTTTCTGTTCCTAGTCAAACCAATTTAGGTTATGATGAATGTACATTAATTGATGCATATCGTTTAGTGCGTACATATTTTAGGGCTCTCTTTCTGAATGTTAAATTACCATTGAGAGTTGGAAGTGCATCAATACCATCAACCGCCGTAGAAGATATATTCAAAATAATTGAAAAGGCACTAGGATTCATGTACGATAATCTTTACACCAAAGCACCCCTTCTCTATACTCGCTGTGGATTAGGCCAGAGAGTGATCACGTTTTTTCTTACCTCTTCTGTTTTGTTGCTCTTCCCTGTTGTTGTTATTCGTGACAAACACAAGTTTTCAAATACTGATGTTACGATAACATACATCTTGTTAGCAGGAGCTATTATTCTAGAATTATATTCAGCAGTTTTAATACTCTCCTCGGATCGGTTTCTTGTTTGGTTGATCGAGCGTAGAAAATATTCCACCAAGAAAGCCCTTAAATGTCTTCGAGCAGAGAAGAGATGGTCAAATAACTTGTCTCAATTCAGTCTGCTAAGCTTGCTTATGAAAGAAAAACCCCTGCTTTGCCCGAATATCCTGAAGCACTTACGCCTTGATAAGAGGCTGGAAAAGCAAAGGTATGTAGTTGACATGGAAATCCCCAACAACTTGAAAACTCTCATCGGGTTGCATCTCCGAGAGAAAGAAAAGCGTTTTCAAATTGCCCCACCAAATAGCATCCCTATGAACCCTGTCGGTCTGAACTTCACTGAAGAGCTTGAGAAAAGCATTCTGGCTTGGCATGTCGCTACAGATATAAGGTATGAGTTGGATGGAGAGGAAATAAAGCAACTTGGGCATGATTTTGAATTACATTGTGGATTGATCTGTCAAATTTCAAGATATATGTTCTACCTCTTGTTACAACATCCTGACATGATATTAGAGGGAAGCATGAATCAGATTAAACTTCGGTCAATTTTATTGGGATGTCGGTCAATTTTATGGGCTGCACACTCTCAGCAATTCACTAGCAAAATTGAAGCATGCAATTTTTTGGAAGAATTGCTTACCGTTTCCGAAACATATTTAGATCAACAACATTTGGTTCTTGAAGAAGACGACGATATCGATATCAAAATATTCCTTAAGGTTAGATTACCCAGGTTGGTGATAAAATTAAGCAAACAGGTACGTACATATTCTTTTAATCAAATTATGATCAATCCATGGTTTTTATTATGATATTTTCATCAAAATTATATGACAGATGTCATTGGAAGAGAGGTGGAAGATAATCAGCTGGACTTGGTTAGAAATGCTGCCATATGCAGCCATCAAATGTGGAGGAATACAGCATGCTCAACACTTGAAAAATGGTGGAGAATTTCTTACTCATGTCTGGTTTCTGGTCTCAGTTCTAATAAAATTCACTCACAAAGATTTTACACCGCACCCATCAGCTGATCCAATATTATTCAATTTGGTGACGCCCCTTCTTAACAGGTAACAATATTAAAGCTAAGCTAGCTTTCTCTTTTTGAACTATCAATTAATTTATAGATTAATTATATGAATTCGAATGTCATTGGGTATTATAACTATTAATAGCTTTCATTATTGTATTAAAATTCGTGCTAAATTATGCAACTTTTACTATTGATTGACATGTTGAATATCTATTTATGAGGTTGAACGATAGATCTATGTAGTTAATTACCAATTTTGCAAACTAACTTTTAGATTGTATAGCTTTTATGTTATTGAATTCCTAATGTTAAGTGAGGTGTTGGTTCTGTAATGTTATAGGTTGTGATATGTGATCATTGATGTGATTGTGTGATACTTTTCATTTTTCCTATTATAGTCCCGAATTATTCGATATTCCTGGAGAGGATACAACTCCCCAAGTCTAAACACATCGATTAAGGCATTTTCTTGTCATCAAGACTATTATGGGAATGATACAACTTTTATGGAATGCAAGCTGCGGATGATTGTCTGATGGATGTATATATAGATGAAGAAAAGCTGAAAGGATTGATGAAGCAAAAAGTGGTAGTCTTGTATTCATGATTGTATTATGTTTCAATCTTTTATTTATTTTTTAAACATTTCTTCTAAAAATAGATCAATATGTAATTATTTCTCTTAAACATGTCAATATCATTATTATTAAACATTCTCAGATGACTCAAAATCCTGATCCCATTATCATATTCAGTAATAACTCTACTTTAGCAACTTTACTTGTATGATTTGTGTGCTCAATTACCTAGAATGTTTTGACAATTGATTGTCTGAAACACAACTCTCAAAATCAGTGGATGTTAATTAGTCACTTCCCTTAATGTTTTTATGCTTTTCAGAGACCTATCTGGAATTGTTATATCATTGAACCAAAAGCAATTGTTATTTTTTTAGTTTCATTCAAACCTATATCATTGTCAACTAAGCATAAAAAATTATATTATCAAGATTTGTTATTTTTTTAGTTTCATTTAAACCTATTTTTGTGTTTGGAAAGATTTGAAAGGCCTAACTTGGATCTCAATTGAATAGTATATCTAAGAATCTGAAAATTTTGAAAACACTTATTTGGCTCTCTTTATTAACTACAACTTATAATTTTACTATAAAAAATTATAATAGCAAAAAATTTCTCTGTGGAGCAGAAGATGAGCAAAACAGAGAAAACAGAGAAATTGTTCTGTTCTTTCTCTGACTTTGTTCATCAAGTTTGTTATACACATTTGTGTATGATAGTTTTCTTGTGGTTCCTGGATTGTTGTGGATTTATGGAAAAGTGATCAGGTGACGCAGCGGTGGATTGGATATCTGGGTTGCCTGATGCAATATTGCATCATGTTATGTCACATCTCTCATTAGAAAAGCCTATCAAGGTCTGTATACTGTCCACGACATGGGAAAGATCATGGTATATGTGACCGGTTTTAAACTTTGATGGAAATCATAACCGTAAAGTTTGAAGGAGAATAGAGAAGCTACCCGACTTCCTGGAAAAGGCTCTGAGAAACCGCGAAAGGCAGACACATAAGTATACGGAGAAATTCACGTTCACAACGGACTTATTAAGTGATCAAGAATTTGCATCTGTTATAGATAGATGAGTTTATAATGCTATTGAATGTAGTGTAAAAGAGCTCAAACTTGGGCAAAATGGAGACTTTAACAATTCTTCATAATTCTCAGTACTTGTTGCAATATCTACTGATAGAGATAAGTGGAACAATTATAATTGGAATTTTCATTCTTCATGCATGTTGTAATAATGTAAAAGCATTGATTAATGGAAACAGTTCTGGTTTTGGTTTCTGTTTCAGTCAAATTCTATTCTTTGATTATTACATTATGCTTTTATTGCAAGATAATCAACTGGTGTTAGGCTCGGGTTGCTATAGCATAAATTTAGATAAGTGAAATGGTTTCAAAACATTTGGTTTTCAACAAAGAGGTTGCAGATTAATAAATCTACCAAGGGTATTGATATCTCATGTATTTCTTGATTACTAATTAAAAGATTTGATGAATGATATGTTTTATTGACATCAAAGATTACAAATATATACAGTTTACTTTCCACTGATTGTGGATACAACAGGAAAGTAAATCAAGCTAATTGATGATTAGTTTCCACTGATTGTGGATACAATCAGGAAAGTAAATCAAGCTAATTGATGAGAGATTACAGGAATAAATCAAGCTAATTAATGAGGGATTATAGGAATATTACAAGATGGAAATATTAGATCCTCATAAATGTTTATGCTCTATCATGCCCCCGCAAGCGCAAGGGTCCTGGAAGGAGACTAAGCTTGGACCGATGTAGCTGAAACGGAATCCGAGCTAAAGGCTTAGTCAGTGAATCAGCTAGTTGATCGGATGTGTGAACATGAGCAATACGAATCATCTTCCGAGCAACTTGATCACGAACAAAGTGAAAGTCAATGGCAATGTGCTTCATTCGTGAGTGAAAGACAGGATTAGAACATAAGTAAGTGGCCCCAATATTATCACAGTAAATCGTCGGAGGGTTTGATAAGGGAACACTAAGCTCACCAAGAAGATTTGTAACCCAATTGACCTCAGCTGTAGCAGACGCAACAGCCCTGTATTCGGCCTCAGTAGTTGAACGGGCAATGGTGGATTGTTTCTTCGAACTCCAGCTAACCGGATTGGATCCAAGGAAGACAACATATGCTGAAGTGGAATGGCGTGTGTCCGCATCTCCGGCCCAGTCAGCATCCGAGAATGCATGAAGCGAAATAGGAGAATTTGCGGATAGAAAGATGCCATAGTGAGACGTACCTTTCAAATAGCGTAGGACTCGTTTGACCGCATTCCAATGAGTAGAGGAAGGGCGATGCATGAATTGAGCCAGCTTGTTAACTGCAAAACTAACATCAGGTCGAGTGAGGGAGAGATACTGAAGAGAACCAAGAACTTGACGATACTCGGTTGGATCATGGGAAGGAGTGCCATCATCAAGTCTAAGAGATTCTGTAGATGATAAAGGAGTACTCAATTCCTTCGCTTCATGCATATTTGTCTTGTGAAGAAGATCAAGAATGTATTTTCTTTGACACATAAAGAGACCCGCGGGTGTGCGAGTTGTCTCAACACCCAGAAAATAGCTAAGCTGACCGAGATCTTTGAGGGAGAACCTTTCAGATAATTGAGATGTGAAGTCACAAACTGCTTGAGAATTGTTACCAGTGAGAATTATATCGTCCACATAAACAAGTAGATACATTGTAACAGTCCTATAGTTGTAAATAAATAGGGAAGCGTCACTCTTAGAGTTGGTAAAGCCACGATTAAGAAGGAATGATTTAAGCTCAGTGTACCAAGCTCGAGGTGCTTGACGAAGACCATATAGAGCCTTATGCAACTTGCAAACATGAGTGGGGTGAGTAGAGTCAACAAAACCCTGTGGTTGCTGCATAAAAACTTGGTCAGATAAAGTTCCCTGCAAAAAAGCGTTGTTAACATCCAATTGATTCAAAACCCAACCACGAGATACAGCCAAGCTTAGAACAAGGCGAATGGTTGCAGGTTTAACAACAGGACTGAAGGTCTTAGTAAAATCGATGCCCGGTCTTTGATGAAAGCCCTTAGCAACGAGACGAGCTTTGTAACTAGCAATAGAACCATCTGGATTTCGTTTTATTCGATACACCCATTTACAACCAACAATATTTTGTGTGGAGGAATAAGGAACTAAAGACCATGTTTTATTGGATTTGAGGGCAAGTAATTCTTCCTTCATGGCATCTCGCCATTGAGAGAGTTTATTGGCTTATGTGAAGGAAGAGGGTTCGGTTTGAGAAGGGGTAACTGTAGTGTGTAGGGAGAAGGGTATTTTTGGTTTGTGTATGTTGTTTTGGGCACGGGTGACCATTCGGGTAGGATGTACTGGTTTTGGAGATGAAGAAGGTGAAGAGGGTGACAAACTACTTACCTGTTGTGGAGACGAATGTAGAGTATCCTTGTCAGCGGACGGAGTAGGCACAACCGGACAAATAGGGGAAGAGCAAGAACTGGACTGATGAGAAGGCACGAAGGGAGGTGTTGTGATGGACGTCGGAATGGGGCGGGACTGATTGACAGATTTCAGATCAGAGGAAGAGTGCGGAATTGTGATGGGAACCAGGTTCGGAAGTTTTGAAAAATCTGAAGAGTCAATAGTTGGGGAGTTAATTGTTTCCAAATGTTTTCCTGTAAAAGAGGAAACTAATCTAGAAAAAGATTGATTAGTGACAAGTAAATCAGGACAAGAATCTTTTTTAAATGGAAATATTTTTTCAAAAAATACAACATGTCTAGAAATAAAAATTTTGTTAGATGTAGTATCAAAACAAAGAAAGGCATGGTTAGAAATGGAAAAACCAAGGTACACACACGGTCGAGATCGAGTCTCAAGCTTATGAGTGGTGTATGGTCGAAGCCAGGGGTAGCACAAACAGCCGAAAACTCTAAGGGAGTTGTATTTTGGGTTGTGGCCAAATAATTTGCGATATGGTGTATCATTGTTAAGAACAGGTGTTGGCATGCGGTTTATGAGATAGATAGCAGTTTGAAAGGCATATGACCAAAACCGAATGGGAGTAGATGCATTATGGAGAATGGTGAGACCAGTCTCCACAATGTGACGATGTTTACGTTCAGCCGAGCCAACATGTTCGGGGGTGTATGGAGGGGAGGTAAGATGTTGGATGCCATAGCGTGCTAATAGATGGGACAGAGCTTGATACTCTCCCCCACCATCTGTATACACTGTCTTAATTTTGGCTTGAAAGAAATTGTCCACAATTTTCTTAAATTTTTCAAATACATTAAAAACCTCAGATTTTAATTTGAGAGGGTAAATCCATGTGTATTTGGTAAAATAGTCAATAAAAATAACATAATAGCGAAAATTACCAACAGATGTAACAGGCGCAGGACCCCAAACACCAGAATAAATAACTTCAAAAGGTTTCTCACAATTAATAGAGGAATTTTTAAAAGACAACTTGTGACTTTTGTTACATAAGCAAGAATCACAAATTGTGTTGGAATTGGAGGAATCTAAAACAGAAATCTTATTTTTAGCCAAAATTTTATTCAGAATGGGAAGAGACGGGTGGCCAAGCCGTTGATGCCAAAGTTTAGAGTTGAGAGCAACTGAGGTGGAGGGTGGCGGACTGGATGGTACAACGGGTGAGGAAGGTGATGACCATTCGTACAAATTGTTTCTACTCCGGCCTTTCGCCAAGGATGCCCCCGTATTCAAATCCTTCACAAGAAAATAGTTAGGAAAAAATTCAACAGAAGTATTGTTTTGTTTACAGAATTGAGATACAAAGATTAAATTTTTCTTTATCAAGGGAGCACACAAAATATTATCAAGTGTAAATGATGCAATAGGTGAGTCAATGGTAGATGAACCAACATGAGAGATAGATATTTTATTACCATTGCCGACAACAACATCTTCATTGCCAACATAGTCTGAATGCATGGATAGATTCTGAAGATCGGATGTAATATGATGTGTTGCACCGGAGTCCAGAACCCAATTGTTGTTAATATGACCTGATTCTGCAGTGGTAAAATTGGCTTGAGGCCGTGAATGTTGAGAGGAGGGTTGGCCTCGAGAACGGCAAGTTTTTGCACTATGGCCTGGCTTGTCACACAGTTGACAGACGATGCGAGAGTGACCTTGACTACCCTGATAAGAATTCGAATTCCAAGTAGGTGAGGAAGAGTGGGAATTCAAGAAGTTCATACCTCGACCATACGATGACTGTTGCCGATTTTGATTAGATGGATTGTGGCCAAATTGATTGGATTGGCTGAAATAGTTGTTGTTGGATCCGTGAGGGACTGATCCGTGGCTACCGCGATTCCCTCTACTGCCCCTGCCTCTGTTGTTGCTCTGTCTTTGGACAAATTGAGCAGTGATTTGTGGAGCAGTGACTTGCGTGTCTTCTTCTTTCGGTTCTCCGCGATTTTGAGTAAGTTCCTCATCAAGGAGTTTATCATAGAGATCCTCAAACGAGATGGGTGTGTCACGAACACGAACTGCTGCCGATAGTTCTTTGAATTCATCTGCGAGACCGTTTAAAGTGTGAGCCATGATTTGAGCATCATTCAGGGGATGACCGATGAGTGATAAATCATCAACAAGACTTTTCACTTTGCTCATGTAAGTAGCAACAGATTTGCCTTCCTTCTTGTTGGACATGAGAGACGATAAGAGAGACAGCATCCTGGTATTGGAGCGATTCGCATAACTAGTCTCCAATTTGTTCCAAGCATCACCAGAAGTGGTACAATTGTTGATAGTTGGACTGATGGTGCTATGAACGGTTGCCTGAATTCCTAGAATAACCAAGCGATCCTGACGAGTCCAGTGTGTATAACCTGGGTCAGTGTTTGGTGGACAAGGTAGAGTTCCATCAACGAATCCAAGAAGCCCATAACCGAAGAGAAGATTGGTCATTTGAGACTTCCAGGATGCATAGTTTCCTCCATTTTTCATGAGTTTGAACGGAATCTGAGATGAGGCATTGAGAGAAATCAGATTTCCATTAGGAGGAACAATGATACCTTGAGTGATGAGATTTGTTGGTGTTGAAGCAGTTGCCTGAGTTCCAGAGACAGCCGCCGAGTCAGTCAAGGATAATGGTGAAGGTAGTGTTGATGTGTTATTGTTTGGCGTATCCATTGTGATGGTGATTGACTGATGAAGAAGAGGGTGATTTCGGCTGGATTGAGGTTTGAGAGAAAAAAATATTCTTTCTGTTCAATTGACAGAGAGGGCTCTGATACCATAAAAGATTTGATGAATGATATGTTTTATTGACATCAAAGATTACAAATATATACAGTTTACTTTCCACTGATTGTGGATACAACAGGAAAGTAAATCAAGCTAATTGATGATTAGTTTCCACTGATTGTGGATACAATCAGGAAAGTAAATCAAGCTAATTGATGAGAGATTACAGGAATAAATCAAGCTAATTAATGAGGGATTATAGGAATATTACAAGATGGAAATATTAGATCCTCATAAATGTTTATGCTCTATCACTAATTAACTGTAGGATTCAGTAAAATAGAAAATGTTACATTCCACATCGCTAGTGAGTGAGATATAAGTTTTGGTCTCCTTTAACTAAGTCAATATGTTTTGGATGCATGGGTAAATGACGCTTGCATGAGCCGTGAAGCCCATGACCCAAAACAAATCCGGTAAATGCACCTGTAGTGATCCAATACAGTTTGTGTTTAGTAAAAAAGAAGATGAGGGTCTAATTTATGGATATAAAAGCATTTGCGGGGCATATGTGGAAACACCAATCTTTGAACTCTTTGACAGTTCTACATTTTTATTGTCTTGTGATAACGTAATTGCATTGTTAGCGTATAGAAGGGCAGTGCATATTGGATTCATTGAATGGTTGGTGCATACCTATAATAACTATGGATTTGTACGTGGGGTGATTAACATTTTGAATCAATTGCTTGTTTCAGGTAATTTGCAGAAGATGTCAAAGACTATGGATCAATTTGAGAAGTAGTTTGTGAACATGGAGGTGCAGGCAGAGTTCATGGAGAGCGGTATGGCAGGGTCCACCTCACTGTCCACACCGGAAGGAGAGGTCCACAGCTTGATGCAGCAAGTGGCTGATGATTATGGGCTGAAGGTTTCAGTTGGGCTCCCGCAGCCGGCTGCACATGCTATTCCGACCAAGCAACCGGAGAGAGTTGACGAGGATGATTTGTCAAGGCGTCTTGCTGAGCTCAAGGCTAGAGGTTAAAATGCTAGAATTGGGTCATTCATATGTGAAATTATGGTCACTGCAATCATATTCAAACTTGGGAGAACTTATTATATCTGTAAATTTGCTGAATTGGGTTGTGAATTTATTATGTACGCTTAATGGTTGCATATGGATGCTGATGCCGTTTAAATGTGATATCTTGTAGATCTTTATATTATGTCATTAACTCCTGTTTTTCTTAATATATGATGAAATAAATGCTTTAGGTGTTTTATTTTTTAATCAGGGTAGTATGAATTGAATGAATGTTTCTGGCTTCAAGTTCTTTATAGAATTCATGGATGCTAAATATATGATTGGATTTTGATTTTTATATACAGTTAGGAATTATGAGTGCAGGATTCGACATGCTGTTTTTCATCCGGGATTACAGTTTATAGTTTATTGTATGTGATAATCAATTTTAAAGCTATAAAACCGATTGTCACATGCGATAAACTGTGATCCTGCCCAAGATAAAACATGTGGGATCTCACATTTGAAATGTCATATATATACTTCGTCTTGGTGTAAAGAATGAGGCATATCAATTGCAAGAACATATATGATAGCTGTACTGTATACCAAGTTACCAACATACTGATGCGGCAGCAGTGGACCAACTGGCATTAGATTATTTGGAGGGGTGGGATTTGAAACAAGCCAAGTAAGACCAAACCCGGGCGACGGAATCAGATTGACTTGAAATTTTGACAGCTGTTGCGTTTCGGCGTTTTCGGAACTACTACGCAGCTTTGCTGCGTAAGCATGTCCTTTTTTAGGCAAATTCCGTCGTTTAGGCCTTGGAATTAGCGTTTTTGCTATTTTAGGAAAGTTTCGTTTTTGCTTTAATTTGAGTTTCCCAATTCCGAATCGACTTCCGTCAATTCTGGAGTGTTTATGATTCTCAGTAGAATCAGTTTTTGCTTTAATCTCGTTTTTGCCTTTTTTGTTAATTTTCCGTTTTAAATCGTTTTTCTTGCTTTCCAAGCAAAGGTGCAATCAGACGAGCAGTTCTCTTATATTTTTGTCACCCATTCTCCCAATTCCTAACCCCCCTTTCAGGAAAGCTTTGGAGGGTGAGGAAGAGAACTGCTCGTCTGATTGCACCTTTGCTTGGCAGGGGCTTTGTCCTTTCAAAACAGAAATGTTTACTTGGCAACTTCTAAGAGGTAGAATTATGGTTCGTCAGGTTTTGAAGAGGTTCGGTTTCAATCCTGACAATCAGCTGGAGTGCCCGTTTTGCAAGGAGGAAGAGGAATCCGTGGATCACCTTTTTCTTCATTGTAAATGGACTTCGGCTGTTTGGACCTGCTGCATGTCCTGGTGGGGGGTTTCGTGGTGTGTGTCGGGGTCTCTGGTGGAGTGGGCGCTTGGGTGGCGTGGCTTATGTCCCAAATCGTTTCAGGAGAGAGCTTGGAGCACTCTGTTTTTTGCTACCGTTTGGACCGTTTGGGAAGCTAGGAATAATTTGGTTTTCAAAAATTCAGTGCAGATGGTGTCTCAAGCTGCTGATATGATCAAATTCAGAACAGCCTGGTGGTTCAAGTTTCATGGGAAAGGAACAGCAGATTCGGTAACCTCTCTTCTTATTGACATCAGTGATCGTTGCACTGTTTCGAAGGCTAAGAAGAAGGTTTCGGGGGCTGGCTGGTGTCCTCCCCTATCGAATGCTCTGATGTTC
This sequence comes from Acer campestre, assembly GCA_954870605.1. Classification (NCBI taxonomy): domain Eukaryota; kingdom Viridiplantae; phylum Streptophyta; class Magnoliopsida; order Sapindales; family Sapindaceae; genus Acer; species Acer campestre. Next base: position 56,345,764 of record OX940799.1, on the reverse strand, counting down.
AATGTTGATGGCTCTGCTAGGGGCAATCCCGGGCATGCAGGGATCGGTGGGGTCTTGAGAGACTCCAATGGCAAGGTTCTTGGCTCTTTTTCCAGATTCATTGGGACTTCGGATGCCATTTCCGCTGAAATAATGGCCATTCATCAAGCTTGTGTTCTTTGTGCCGATTCGCCGTCGTTAATAGGCAAGCAAATCACCATTAGCAGCGACTCGAAGGTTGCCGTCGCTTGGGTCAATGGCAATGGTTTTGGGAGCTTGAAGCACCTGAATTTCATTTATGATATCCGCTCTATCCTGTGTTTCTTGGGGAATACTGTGGTTTCTTTCAATCCTAGATCCACCAACAGCTTTGCGGATTTTTTGGCGAAGAAAGGCTCTAGCATGGAGGGTGATTTGGTTGTGTGGGAGGTGCATTGAGCTGTTTTTTGGTTTGTTTTTGCCCCTGGTTCTCTCGGGCTGTTGCTTGTTTTGTGGTTTGGGGGCGTGTTTTGTTTGTGTCTGTTCTTTGGGTGGCTTTGTTTGTTTTTGTCTTCTGTTCTGGCTTGGGTTTCCTTCCCAGCTGTGGGGGTTTTCGCCTCCTGTTTGGTGTTTTAATAAAATGACTGTTCAAAAAAAAAGTTTCTCAATAGATATGATATTTGCATTTGCAAGATGATCTACTGGTGTTGGGCTCTGATTGTTATAGCATAAGTCTAGATTAGTAAAAAAAAAAAGGTATAGAAACATTCGGTTTTCAACCAAGAGATTGCCGGTTAAATCTATCTAGGATAATCTCTTGTGTTCCTCGATTACTAAGTTGTAGAATTTGGTGAAACAGAAAAGTTGAGAGAACTTTTTTGGAATCTAGTACAGTTTGTGTTTGGTTTTCTAGAATTTTCGCTCTTTATCAATGGCAAGATGTTACTTTTGGAAAAAAAGAAGATGATTATTATTCTTGCATGCGCATTTACTAGTTTAGCATAACTTGATATTGCCCAACAGAAAGCATTCTCTATTACTTCATATTTCAGGCAAGAACATCTCAATATGTTAAAACAGAGGGAAAGCAAATTCTGCACTCTTTTTCTTTTTTAAAACCTGATGCCATATGTTTTGGAAAAACAAAACAAACAAACAAACAAAAAAATTGTTGCATTGTCTATGTTACTATGATTATTCTTGCATAACTTGCATTGTCTAGTTTAGCATAACTTGATAATGTAAGCTCTCTGTTTTTTTTTTGTTCCTGAATATGTTGGGCAGGTTAACTCCGAACCATGGATCTTATTCGATGAAAGCCAGAGACTCAAATGCCTGACAGAAAGTATCCTATATTACTTCAAATTTCAGGCAATAATATTTGTAACTTTATCCTAGAATAGTTGGAAGTCAATTTTATTGAAGCAAAACTGAAAACTTCACAAGCAAAACTGAAGCATTACTTTAGTACGGTGCACTACAAGAAAAAGTGTCTTTTCCGAGCGCTAAATATGGTCAGAAAATGTCAAAAAGTAGTCGAAAATATGTATTTCTGACGGGAAAAGGTCGTCGGTCTCCATCGGAAATGATATCGTGGGAAATAATCCTTTTTTGACGAGCCGTCGGAAATACAACATTTTTGAGGGCTATGAGTGGTTAGGGATGGCAATGGGGCGGGTTTGGGGCGGGGTGGTCTTCCCCACACCCCACCCCATTTATTTTTGGTAAACCCATCCCCTCATAAAACCCCACCATAGATGGAGCGGGTTGGGGCGGGGCGGGGTATAGCGGGGAGTGCTTTCCCCATCCCCACCCGTTTACCCCATTTACCCCATTTATGTATATATTTTTAATTAAAATAACAGATATATAACTATTGAATATAATATAATACATAAAATAAAGTAGTAAGCAATTCTAAAAAAACCATTAAAAAATATCTCATAAACATAATTCTCACAAGTAAATTCATTTTTAAACAAAAACATTTTTTTTTTTGAAACTACGTAGTTTAACTAAGTATTATTTTAAGCGGGGTGGGGCGGGGCGGGGTGGAGAGTATAAAACCCATCCCCGCCCCATACCCATTGCGGGTTGGACTATCTATCCCCATCCCCGCCCCATCCCCACCAAATTGAAACCCATCCCCACCCCAAAAGTGCGGGTCCCCGCGGGGCCCCGTCCCCATGGGGAATTTTGCCATCCCTATGAGTGGTTGGAGATAAAGGAACTATGCCGTCGCAAAAAGTTTTTGGAAATCAAGTTAGGGGATCATTTACGATGGTATTTGTTGTCAAACATAATTTAATTCCGAGGGAGATGGTGGTCAGAAATAATGTATATATTACCAAGGAGCATTGTGGTCAGAAATAATGTTTTCTCAACAAAATGTGTGGTTAGGAATAATGTATTTCCAAGGGACACAATGGTCGGCAATAATGTATTTCTAATGAATGTAGCAATCAGAATTAATATATTTTTGAGGAGTGAAGCTGTCGGAAATAATATATTTCCAAGGACCTTAGCAGTTGGAAATAATGTATTTCGAATGAGCACCACGGTCAGAAATAATATATTTCCAAGTACCATAGTGGTCGAAAATAATGTATTTCCAAGAATCACATCAGTCGAAAATAATGTATTTCCGATGGGCACCACAGTTGAAAAAAAAATATTTCCAAGTACCATTGTAGTCGAAAATAATGTATTTCCAAGGACATTATTAGTCGAAAATAATGTATTTCCAAGAACCGCAACGGTCGAAAATAATGTATTTTCAATGACCACATAAGTCGGAAATAATGTATTATCGAGAAACACTACGGTTGGAAATATAGTATTTACGAGCAACGCCACGGTCAAAAATATCATATTATTGTGGAAAGCCATGGTTGAAAATAATGTTTTATCGAGGGAGATTGCGATCGAAAATGAGGAATTATCGAGGAAAGTTGTGATAGGAAATAATTTATTATCAACTAATAACATTGTCAAAAATAATATATTGTCGATGGAGACCGTAATAAAAAATAATTAATTACTGATAAATGTTATTATAAAAAGTAAAAAATAATGTAATTATTATTGTTTTAACATGTATTCAAAAATTATAACATGAGAAACAATACTATCTAAAATTAAAAATTTCAACAAAAAAGATAACATTTACATATGAAATGTAATCTCCAAATTATAAGTACCCAACTTTCAACAAAAATACGCATGGCAAAAAATAAAATAAAATTGTCACTGAAATGTTTAATGGTAGAAATCATTTGATGTAGGAATGCCCAAATATGGTTTAGGTATTCAGTATATGTTACCCAAGTGTCTTTGATGGATTGCTTGAATAAAACACCTAAATTACGGATGGCCTCAGTGGTTATGATCCTGAAAAAGTAATCATATAAATATTATTTCATTTATTAATTATCATAATACATGAAAAATTACTACGAAAGAAAAATGAGCTAATTTATATGACCTGTTATCATGAACTTCAATTGTCATTCCATGTCCCTTATACCTTTACCCTTTCCTCTACCTTTTCTTTTAGCACTTATCATTATGAAAATATACATAGAAAGGTGTCAATTCATATATATATATATATATACACACTAATATATAATCAAAATAAATAAATAAATTCAAAAGGTTGTTATAAATATATAACCTTCAGAGTTAGGCTGACCATCAAGACGTAACTCTTGATTTTCAATTATTTGGTTGGTTAGGGATGGTATCACAGGATCATGTTGCTCAATAGAAGTACCAGCCGTACGTTTGTTTCTCTTTGCCAAAAAAAAAAAAAAAAAAAAAAAAAAACTGCACAATATCTCATAAATGTTTCAAAAAGTATTTTTAGATAACAAAGAAAAATGACTTTTTTTTTTTGGTATGATTTATTATATCTTGTATACGAGGACAAAACTAAGCCAATTTCAACAACTTTTTTCAATTATCATTCTTATTATCAATAAACATGTTAACCATTTAAATTGTACAGAATCGATCAAACAAATTATATAAATTCTAATCAACTAATTTGTTCACACTTTATATGAAGTTTTATATATTTCTTAATTCATCAATAAAGAGACATCGATTCTGAGTTTGATTTTAGCCCATCGATAACCACTCAAACCTTTTCAAAGCAAAATTTTTTAAAAACAAAAACGAAACAAATAAGAAAAATTAATCATTCCTTTTTGAAGAGATATACAGAATAAAAGAAGAAAAAACTAATGGAAAATGATTATTTCATAGTACACAAAAATGAGGTTATATCAATTGCAATTACAAATCATAAATCTTGAATCACAATTCACAAAATCACAATTAATAAAACACCAATGATCAAATTTTATATTGTTCACATATTTCGATTATAATATAAATTTAATTCATAAAAAAGACAAAAAATTACCTTCGAAAAGAGAGTAAAACTTGGTGGATGATCAACTTCAAACTAAATATCTCCGGCCAATGTTTCCTGCATCATGAACAAATTCTATTGAACTTAATTTCATGAATAATATCTCTAACGTATCATGTATTCAGTATTCCTTGAATGAAAAATAAACTCACCTTGATAAAAGACTTGTGTAAACCCTAAAAGAAATTAGGACTCTTAAATACAATGCTTATAAGAGAAATAAAGAGGTATAGTTAAATGGAAATAATTAAATTTTTTCCTAAGACAATAATAGATTTTTGGAAAAAGAAAAAGCAAAAAAAAAAAAAAAAATCCCGCTAAAAAGTTAGAGAGGCAAAACAAAATCCCACTTAAAGAAAAATAAAAATTTGGAATGATTAAATGATAATGTGGGATCCTTCTTTCTCTCATTTTTTTTATAATTATCTTTGGAAGCCTATGGTTGAAAAAAAACGTGGGATTAGAAATCTTTTTTGGTTAAATTGAAAATTGTTTTAGGAGATGGAAGGAGGGTTGATTTTTGGAAAGAGTTAGGTGGGGAAAATCTGTCTCTCAAGACCATTTTTCCTAGGATTTTTGCTCTTTCCTCCAAGAAGGAAGGTACGGTGGAGTCCTATGGTTTTTGGCAAGATCGGGTTTGGAAGTGGAATGTGCCTATGAGAAGACAGGTTTTTGATTGGGAAAAGGATCAATGGGAGGCTTTCCTTTGCAAGCTTGAATATTTCAATCCTCGTTAATACGTTGCGGATGCTCTTGCTTGGTCTTTTTGCTCAAATGGGACCTTCTCGGTGAGCTCGTTTCGCCGTTGTCTCGAGGATTCTGTGGTGGAACCTGGTATGGTTGATCCCTCTTTGATTTGGCAAAGGATTTGCCCTCCCAAAGTGGAGATTTTTACTTGGCAATTATTAAGAGGTAGAATCATGGTTAGAAAGGTGATGGAAAAGTTTGGTTTCTCTCCTAATTCGTCTCTTGAGTGTCCTCTTTGTAAAAGAGAAGAGGAGACAATTGACCACTTGTTCCTTCATTGCAAAATGACTGCCGAAATCTGGACTGCTTGCATGAATTGGTGGGGTGTGTCCTGGTGTGCCAACCGTTCTCTTTCTTAATGGGTTATAGGGTGGTTTGGTTTATGTCCAAATTTAAAACAAGAAAGAGCCTGGAACACTCTTTTTTTCGCAATCATTTGGACTGTCTGGGAGTATAGAAACCATATGGTTTTCAGGGATAAAGAGCTTGGTTTTGCCCATGTCATTGATACCATCAAGCTTAGAGTTGCCTGGTGGTTCAAGTATCATAAGGAAGGATGCTCTGATGCAATTAATATTATGGTGCAGAATGTGGCTGAAAGATGTCTCGCGACGAAGCCTAAGAAGTTTGTTTCGGCTGTTGTTTGGACCCCCCCTTTGCAAGGGGTGTTGAATTTTAATGTGGATGGGTCAGCTAGGGGAATCCTGGAGATGCGGGTATTGGCGGAGTTTTGAGAGATTTCGAAGGTAAGGTTCTTGGTTCCTTTTCCAAATATGTGGGATGCACAGATGCTATTACTGCTGAAATTTTAGCGATCCATCAGGCTTGTTTTCTGTGTGTTAACTCGCCTGCTATGGTTGGAAAGAAGGTTAAAATTATTAGCGATTCCAGTATGGCTGTCTCTTGGGTTAATGGTTCGGATTTCGGAAGCATGAGTCATGTGAATTACATTTTGGACATTCGCAACTTTCTGAGTTCTTTGGGTTGTGCTGCTGTCATTTTCAACCATAGATCCAGCAATAGCTTCGCGGATTCTTTGGCTTAGAAAGGTTCGAATAGGGAGGGAGATACGATTACGTGGGAGGTTGATTGACTTTCTGCCCCGTTTTTCCCTGTTTTTTCTCTGTTTTGTTTGGGCTGTTTGTGTGCCTCTTGGTCTGGTTTGTTTTGCTTTGTGGTGCCTGTTTTTGGGTCGCTTGGGGTTGTGTTTTTGCGTTTTTTGGTTTTCTGATGTGGGTTGTTGCCCTGGTTGGGCGGTTTGTTCTTGGCTGTTCTGCCTTCTCTCAATAAATTTCAGCTGTTCAAAAAAATATATATATATGATCAGATATTAAGAAAGTAATTAATTTTTTTCCCAAAACAATAATAGGCTTTTGGAGTGAAAAAGAAAAAACGAAAAAAAAAAAAATCCCACTAAAAAGGCATAACAAAATCCCGCTAAACAGAAAAGGGATCAGAAATTTTTTTTTTTTAGTTTAAAAAAAATTAAAAGTTATTTAATAATGAGATATAAAGTAGGTAAAATAAGTTCAAATATTTGTATCCTAATTCTAATGACACTTCATATAAAAGCAAATATCAAACTAATTATTTGAACCATATACCCTTTAATTATTTGTAGGAAATATCGTGGTCGTAATTTGAAAAAGTGTGATCCAACCTTCAATCGCAATATTTTCTGCACGGTGTACCGGTGCACCGTTGTTATATAGATTGTCCATATATATATACAGTCTCGTTTTGATCAGTGCGCACTGATGTAACTATATCAGTACCAATGCATGTGGACCACTGATTATGGAGAAACTTTGATAAATGCATACACTTTGAGTCAAAGTATGTAAATCTAATGGTCCACATCTAACGACTGATGAAGTTATATCAGTGCGCACTAACTTAAACATTTCTCTCTCTCTCTATAAATAAGGTAATTCTACGGTGTAACGTTGCACAAAGCAAAAGTAATGTAACAATATGTGATTACATAAATTTAATATTATTGGTAATGAATTGCAAGTGATCACACAATTAAGTTTAGTGTGATCGTATGTGATCACATGTTAATTGATGTGATTGTATGAAAAGAGATATGATCACAATAGTGATAATCAATTATTTTTTTTAAAGTTGCACCTTGCATTGCACTGATATATTTACATAAAAGTAGTTGAATCCAACAATTGATATGCATTGCACTGATGTATTTATATTAGTACGCACTGAGAGGTGAACACCACCATATATATCAAATAACTTTCTGAAGCAAGATTTTCTATGCGGAATTCCAAATAACTACCGATATAAATTGGATTACTACCGGTAGCTATTAAATTACAATCGGTAGCAATTACAAATTTTTTATGGAAAATCCCACACATAAAATTTTCATATATATATATATATATCTTAGTAATGCTAAATCCTTAAAGAAAATGGAATTCTAATCATTATTTTTTGAATAGCATAGATTCATTGAAAGGGCAACAAGGCCAAGAGGACAACAAAACAACATAAAGACCAAACCGAAAAATAGAGCAGACCCTGCCTAAGGAACATAGCAGCTCTCTAGTCGTTATTGGACATAAAGTAGTTACATTAAAGAATGTTTATATATATTTATCCTAGTCCTAATTTAGTAGTTACATTAAAGAATGTTTATATATATTTTTTTCCTTGTCCTATTAAAATTAGGACTAGTAATGCTTATATATATTCTTTTTCCTATAATGTATAAATAAACAAAAAAGAAATATACTATAGCAGTGGGTTCATGATTAATCTTTTCTCTAGTTGAAAAAGACTTGTCTTAGTCAATGAATCATCTTCAAACAGGTTTTTATTCTTTAATCTATACTTTTTATTTAATTTTTCTTTTATATTAGTTATTATTATTGTTTATTTTCTATTAACATATTTGCATGTACTTGTTTTTTACTGGGGATTGATTACATAATATGCTATTAACAGATTCTAAATCTATTCTTTTTATTTAATTTCCTTTTAAATTTTTTATTTTTTTAGAAGTAATACATAATTTCAGGTTTTTTTTTAAGAAAGATGAAGACTCAAACCCACAACTTCATAGTGTAGGTGTAAGGAGTATACTTTAATTTTCCTTTTACATTAGTTAATTCCCTTTTTATTTTTGTGTGGTTGATTTCCTGTTAAGCTATTTGGATATTAATATTGTCAGTTATGTTAATTTCCTTTTACTCGGTTTAGTAAAATTGTCTGTTATGTTAGTGTATTGATTGTGGAAAAATTATAGTCTAATTATTGAATTTATATGAAAAAAAAAAAAAAAAACACACAATAAAAATCACAAGTGGCCATCATCACTGTCAGGAAAAAAAAAAAAAAAACTATGTTCTGTTGGTGTTTCTGTCTATTGTTGTGGTGGTTTTTCTATTAGGGTGGTGCTATTTCGCTTTTTTGTTGTTTTGTTGGTCGTGCCCTGTTTTGTCATAATTAAAAATTTATATTATTAAAATTTCTATTAGAAGGAAAAATAAGTAGCAGCTATATTATTTCTTAGAGCCAATAATTATGGTTGAATTTGTGCAATATTTCCAAGGGCACATAACATGTGGTCAGCAATTATATAATATTTTTGATGATCAACTGTGGTGGTTGGAAAATATTATTCATTTCTGATGGTTAGGTATATGTGGTCAAAAATAGTATTGGCGTTTCTAAGGATCAACTATTGTGGTCGGAAAAGATTCATCTTTTCCAACGACTAGATACATGTGATTATAAATAGTATTGGTGTTTCCAATGATCAACTGTTGTGGTCAGAAAAGATTCATCTTTTTCGAGGACTAGATGCATGTGGTTATAAATAGTATTGGCGTTTCCGAGGATCAACTATTGTGGTCGGAAAATATTCATCTTTTCCGAGGACTAGATATAATGTGGTCAAAAATAGTATTGGCATTTCCGAGGATCAAATATTGTGGTCGGAAAAGATTCACTTTTCCGATGGCTAGATACCTGTGGTCAAAAATAGTATTGGCATTTCCGAGGATCAAATATTGTGGTCGGAAAAGATTCACTTTTCCGACGGCTAGATAACCGTGGTCAAAAATAGTATTGGCGCCAAGCTTTGGCGCCATTTTCACATTATTTTTGATGACTTTAGACACTATTTCCGAGGGTATTTATTTCGTCATAACAAATACACATTATTGTTACACTTTTCCGACGACCTAATTTTTTTCGTTGGAAAAACAACAATAACCGACCATAATTTCACTCCGTCGGAAATAGTTGGTCGGAAAAGACACTTTTTCTTGTAGTGGTGAGAGGAAATATATCCATATTAAGTTTATAAAGTTAATTGTTAAATTTATGATATATTTTGTAAAATCTACGAAAGTATATTTTGTAAATGCTTCAAACAAGAAAAGAATATGATTGCTAAAAGGCTAAAGGCAGGAATTTGAATATTTTCTTTCACCTGGTTGAAGCATACAAGAAATTTTCAAGTCAGATGTCATATGTATGTTTTACAAAAACAAATGGTACAATATTCCTGACTTGTTTAGACACGAAAAAAACCTAGCGTATCTATCTTTACAACAGATTTTTCAAGCCAAAACACGTCCACAAACAACAAGGTTGCTTGTGCATTTCAAAAATGGAATGATTTTCAAAGTGTTACTTATAAGTCACCTTACTGATTTTCTTTATAAAGCAGACGCATGTAAAAGTTGATGTATAGCTACATATAATATGAAAGATTTGGTCCTTTTATTCCTGAAAGATATACAAGTACGTAACTGAGTTCTTCCACTACTGCTTGGTACCTGCTACAGTTTCAATTGCATCAAAGACAAGGTATGGTGCTATGTAATTATTATTAATTTTTAAACTATTTTATTTGTTTTAATTTAAAGTAGGAAATACTTATACCGAGAATTAATCCGGTCCGGAATCCCATACTTTTTTTTTATACTTATATTATCTTGTTCATCAAGCATTTATAATTTTGTCATTTGTGAATAACTAGAGCTTTCTTGCTATTTAAAATTTATTTTTGAATTATTAATCTTAATTTGATCAGTTCAAAAGAAGAGGAAAAAAAGAAGGTGTCATTTTCTTCGAGTATGATGAAACTATGGAAGGAATGGAATCTGCGAGTGACGGTTCTACTTAGCCTCATGATGTAGTAAAGATTGTTACTTTCAATTTAAATCAAGGTTCGTTCACTGGGATCGGTGATTCAATAGGTTGAACACTAATTAGTATAAGAAAAATCTATTCTAAGTGCATGAAAATTAAATTGCATAATGCATTGGGGTTTGGAAAATGTTTTGGTTGCTTGAAAACGCTTAAAATATAAACTTGAAAACTAAAAATGCAAACTTGATGAATAAAAATGCAAACTTGAATCTAAAGATGCAAACTTGGGAAATAAAAATGTAATCTTGCAACAAAAAACTAAGCTAAACACAATAATAAACACACAACGTAGAGGAAAAACAAGATGTGGAGAGAGAAAGTGTCAGAGAAAAGCTCTCTACTGGTTAGGGGACAAGACAAGGGCAGGGACTTTAGGGAAAATTTGTTCTCGGTGTTCATTAACAATCTGAATCCAGTGGTGGATTACGCAGGCATGTGGGGAATGTTTAAGCCATTTGGGAAGATCAGAGATGTGTTTCTCTCAGCCAAAAAGGATTCTGGCAGAAGCCTTTTTGCATTCATCAGATTCGGAACTCTGGAAGAAGCAACGAAAGTGGCTCACATGATTAATGGAATGCATATTTATGGATTGCCAATTACAGCCAAAGTAGCAGATTACGACTGGAATAAGAGGAGGACAAGAGAGGTCAGACCAGAGGTGCAGGAGCATAAGTTTGAGTATCGGAAGGGGATTAGTTTCCATAAGCCACATTTGGGAGACAGGAATGTCAAGAAAGGGGATAGATCTTTTGCGGAAGCGGTTAGGTTCAACAACCATGGAAGATCTGAGGTCAAAGAGGTTTCTAGAGGAAATGTCCCAATCATGAGCTGGACAGGGACAAGAGAAGAGGAGGAATGGCTTTTACGATCAGCTGTAGGGGAGCTAATAGAGTTTAAGAATATAGCTACAGTCAATGACAATCTGAAGTCGAGAGGATTCTGTTTTTCATCGGTCTTTTTAGGAGGCAAGAAGATAATGTGGACATTCGAATCAGTTTGTGAAAGGGAGGGATTCATCAAGAATGAATTCTTTTGGAGGGATTGCTTTTCGACAATGGATTGTTGGAAGTTTAATCCGAAAAGTTATTCAAGACTGTGTTGGGTTGAGGCTTATGGGATACCAGCGGACTGTTGGTGCATCAGCTTCTTCAAAATGTTGGGAAGTCAGATCGGGGAGTTGTTACTGATAGAGGAGGAAACGGCTAGGAGATCCAGGTTGGACAGGGCAAGGTTTTTGTTGGTTATTCCGGCAGAGGTGGAAATCGCTAAAGAAGTCTCAATCCGGGGTAAACAGGGAACTTTCAATGTCCGGTTGAAGGAGGATCCGGAGAAGATCCAGATCGGGTGGGTGAATCAGACATTGGGATTACAACCAACTTTTCCCAAGGAGGTTGGTGGAAGCAAGAAGGGAGTGGTTTTTTCAAATATTAGAGTAGGGGAAGATAGGGCGGTGTCAGATAAGAGCAGGGTATTAGGCGAAAAGCAGAATGAGATGAGTGTAGAGATGGTCAGACAGGAGACTTTTTTCAAATTTTTACCCCAGCAGAGGGTGCTGTCAGACAAGGTTACAGACAAGCAGAAGAAGGTATGCTCTGACCCTTCTCCTTTTATAGCTTCTGTCAATGAGCCTACCAAGGTAGTAGGTAAGGAGAGAGATACAGTGGATAAAGGGAAGGGGAGGAAATCCATTAGGTTGAACCCGAAATCCATGGGTTTCCCTTTGAGTAAAGGTGGGATCCGTATAGGTGGAACAGACAGAAGGGGGAGGAATATTCAAAGTTCTGAAGAGGAGTCCAGTTCGAATGGGTTGGGCTATATCTTAGAAAAAGGCCCAAACTTCTTTCTGGGTGAACAGTCCAAGGCAGTGGACTCAGTAGGTAATAGTCCATTTGTGTTGAGTTTAGAGGAAGGGGGGTCGATCCAGTCGGAAGGTGAAATGGATCAGATTAGAAGGATTAATGGGGCTGGTTATGAAGAGGGGGATTGCCTGAAGCCCAAAGACAAAGGAGATTTCAGGAGAAATTCAGAGGAAAACGAAAGCTTTGTAGAGGAAACTCAATTGGCTTTCCTAGATAAGAATGAAGGGCAGGGGATAAACTTAGTTATTGATTTGCGGGATCAGGGAGCTAGGGTCTCAGGGCAGACGGAAGATTCAGTGCAGATCACAGAAGAGGAAGTGGTGTCTATGACTAAGAGGAAGACGTCAGAAATTTCAGGTAGGAAGGCTGAGATTAGGAGAAGGTGCAAGAAGAAAGGTAATGGCGTAGATCTTAGGGTGAGGAACCACCCTTTGAAGAATTGCATCTTCAAAAATCACAACCAAAGTGGTCCGAAAAGAAGAATGAAAGAGGTGATTTGGAATCTTGATGAGGAGATTACCAAAATATATGAGAAAGGGGCAGAATTAGGGGTGGTATTTAATGCGGGAACTGGCATCAACACTAAGAAGGGAGCTACGGGTACTGGTAAGGAAAGAATTTGGAATTTAGAGGAAGAAGTGAGGAAGGTCATTGACACTGGCAAGGCTTTGGGGATTGACTTCAATGGTAGAGAGGCTGAGGTGATGTTGTATTTGAGCTCAAGGGAACAAGAGGATAGTGGTAGATTTAGTGCTTAAATCTTTTGTCCGTTTTGTTTGAGGTTTGGGTTTCTTTGTGTTTTAATGTTAATGTTGTCTTGGAATGTTAGAGGGCTCGGTTTGGAGGTGAAGAGAAGGAAGGTAAAAAAAGCGGTGTTAGCTCATAACCCGATGATTGCTCTGTTTCAGGAAACTAAAAGAGAGGTTTTTGATGATAAGTTGATTAGGAGTATCGGGGGGAGCATTTTGACGAGAGGGGTAGGGGTGGAGGCTATTGGATCGGCTGGGGGATTGATGACTCTGTGGAACGAAGAGTTTTTTTCAGTTTCGCATTGTCTCTCTAATCAATGGTGTATCATTTTGGTAGGAAAGTTGATTAAGCTAGATAAAGAGGTGATTGTGGGGAATGTGTATGCTCCGAACATTGAAGCAGACCGGAAAAAACTGTGGGGGTTTCTTCTAAATATTCAAAATGATTTTAGGCAACCTTGGTGTTTGGGGGTGATTTTAACACGGTCCTTGATGAGTCCGAGAGGAAAGGGGGGGTGTTTGACAAGAGGTCTGCGCGGAACTTTGAGCAATTCATTATTCAGGCGAAGGTTGAGGACATTCCTTTGAGAGGGGTCGCTTATACGTGGTCAAATAATAGAGCGGACGGTGTCTGGGCTAGGTTGGACCGATTTTTGGTGTCTCCCATTCTTCTATCTTGGTTTCCGAATATGGTTCAGATGGGTTATCCTAGAACGATTTCTGACCATAGTGCTATTTCTTTGGGAGCCATAGAAGGCTGTAGAGGGCCAGGGCCTTTCCGCTTTCACAATGTTTGGTTGGAAGATAAAGCTCTAATGTCGGAAGTTAAAAGGAGATGGGTGGTTAGTAAAGCAGCTGGGGCAAGTAGTTATGTGCTTCAACATAAGTTAAAAGTTTCTAAAGAATTAATAAAAAGGTGGGCGAAAGGATGTGGGAAGAGAAGTGATAATACTAAAAATTTGGAAATTCAATTACAGAGGATAGATGCAACGGCAGCTGATAAGGGTTGGTCAGAGTCTCTTAGGCAGGAAAGAATGAAGATTTTAGCTGAGTTCTGGAAAGCTCTCAGAGCAGAAGAACAAGAATGGTTCCAAAAGTCTAGGGTGAAGTGGCTATTATCAGGGGATAGAAACTCTAGATACTTTCATTGTGTTGCAAGCAGCAGACGTAGAAGAAATTCTATTGATAAACTTGAGTGTGAAGGGGGGCTGGTGACTAATAAGATTGAGATCAGTAAGAGGGTGGAGGACCATTTCAGAAATTCATTCAAGAATGTGCAGTGGCAGAGACCGAAATTGAGGGGCTGTGTTTTCAGCAAAATCTCGGCAGGTGAGAGGGACTGGTTGGAAGCCTCCTTTTCCGTTACAGAAGTGAGGGAAGCCTTGGCTAGCTGCGACGGGAACAAGGCGCCAGGGCCTGACGGATTTAATATTGGGTTCGTAAAGGCTAATTGGCAGGTGATAGAGGGGGATTTTATGAGGTTTTTAGAGGAGTTTCATAAGGATGGAGCTGTGGTTAGGGACATTAACAGAACGTTTATAGCCTTAATACCCAAGTGCGGTAATCCGACGAAAGTGAATGATTTTAGACCTATTAGTTTAGTGGGATGTTTTTACAAGATTCTGGCTAAAGTTCTTGCAAATAGGTTGAAGAGGGTGATCAATGGGGTGATAGGGGAGTCGCAAATGGCATTTGTTAGAAATAGACAAATTCTTGACAGTTTTGTCATAGCGGAAGAATTAATTCATTTTTGGAAGAATAAGAGTAGGGAGGGAGGTGTAGTGGTAAAGTTAGACTTCGAAAAGGCTTACGACACTCTAGATCACTCTTTTGTGGATGATGTGCTTCACCAAATGGGATTCGGGATTAAATGGAGGAGGTGGATTGGTCACTGTATTTCGTCCCCTAGACTTTCGGTGTTAGTCAATGGTATGCCTTCTTCTGAATTCGGTCTGGAAAAGGGGCTTAGACAGGGCGACCCACTTTCCCCTTTTCTCTTCATTATTGCGGCGGAGGGTCTTAATGCTTTGTTCATAAGAGCAGCTGATATAAATTTGGTGAAAGGGGCGGTTCTAGGGGATGGAGAGGGTCATATTTCCCATTTACAGTTCGCGGACGATACAATTCTTTTCCTTCAACCTAAGTTAAGGTTTGTGAGAAATGCTAGAAGAATTCTAAGGTGTTATGAGTTAGTGTCGGGTCTTAAGTTGAATTTCCAAAAAACTAGCATTGTTAAGGTGGGGAAGAAGGATAAGCTTCAGGAGAAATGGGCGAATTCCTTCAGATGTAACAAGGCTGCTCTTCCGTTACAGTACCTGGGGATTACGTTAGGTGGAAGACCTCGATCGAAATCTTTCTGGGCTGACTTGGTAAGAAGGGTTGAGATTCGGTTGGCTCCCTGGAAAAAACTTTTTCTGAATAAAGGGGGAAGGTTGGTTCTTATAAAATCAGTTCTTTCTAGCATACCAGTTTATATGATGTCAGTCTTTAAGATGCCAATTTCTATTGCTAAAAAAATAGAAAAGATTCAAAGGGACTTCTTTTGGGGAGGAGCCGAGAGGAAGAAGAAGTTGAACCCGATTAAATGGGAAACTTTGAAACTAAACAAGAAAGAGGGTGGTTTGGGTATTGGTTCTATCATTTCGAGGAATAAAGCTTTGTTAGCCAAGTGGGTTTGGAGGTTTGGGGTGGAGGATGACTCTCTTTGGAAGAAGGTGGTGTGTGTGAAAAATGCTATCAATGTTGGTTCACTGGATTGGAAGTGGGGGAAAGGAGGGAACAATTCAGGTTTTGTGAATTCGGTGGCTAGTTTGTTGACTGATGGTTCGAAGGCTGCAGCAATTATTAAAGATGGGTTCAAAGTGGCGATAGGGAAGGGGGATAGAGCTAATTTATGGAATGATGTTAAGATTGAGGGCTCTTCTTTGATGGAAGCCTTTCCAAGGATCTACGTCTTAGCTAAGAATAAGTTAGGTAATTTAAGGGATTTTGGAAGGCGGGAAAATTTGGAGTGGAAGTGGGAGGTTGCTCTGAGAAGAAATCTGTTCGACTGGGAGTTAGACCAATGGAGAAGTTTTGAGGAGTGTTTGAAGTCTGTTAGGATTATGGATTCTGTGAATGATTCTATGACTTGGGCATATAATTCTTCAGGCCAATTTTCAGTGAAATCCTTCCAAAGGAAGCTGGAGGAGGTTGAGAGTCAGGGAATGGAGAAGTTTAAGAGAGTTTGGTTGGGGTGGTGTCCACCGAAAATTGAGCTGTTTGTTTGGCAATTATTACATGGTAGAATTATTGTTAAGGAGAGGTTGTATAGATATGGGATGATCTCGGTTGAGGAGGCTGTTTGTTCGTTTTGCAAGGTTGGTTTTGAGTCCAATAATCATCTTTTTTTACATTGTGAATGGTCTTGGAAGGTGTGGCAAAAGTGTATCTCGTGGTGGGGTTGTTCGGTGTGTGCTCCTTCTTCTTTGATGGATTGGTGGGAGGAGTGGCCTGCCATTTGTCCTCAACAAACTTCTACAAGAGCTTGGAATTCGATGTTTTTTGCGGTAGTCTGGTCTTTATGGGAAATGCGTAATAATATGGTGTTTAAGGATTCTAAGGCTGATGTTTCTAGAGTGGAGGATGTTGTCAGATTCAGAATTGGGTGGTGGTTCAAACACCTTGGAAGAGGTTCAAAGGATCCCATTACTATTATCTTGCTTAATATTGTTGAGAGATGTACAGAGGCTTCGAATTTACATAAAAACAAGGGTAGGGTGGCCAATTGGAGACCACCGGCGGCTAATTGCTTGTTGTTTAATGTGGATGGGTCTGTGGGGGGTAAGAAGGGAGAGGCGGGAATAGGGGGGTGCTTCGTGATCATCTCGGCAAGGTCATGTGTATTTTCGCTGAGTTTATTGGTCTCCAAGAGGTGGCTGTCGCAGAAATTCTGGCGGTTGCTAAGGCTTGTGAGTTGTTGGGTTCAAGACCTGACTTGAGTAATAGCAGGAGAATTATTATTGCTAGTGATAGCAAGATTGCGGTGGATTGGGTGTTGAATAGGGGTATGGGAGGGGAAGGTCTTTCCCATATTATTCGATCCATATGCAATAGCTTGGATTCTTTCATGTCTGCTTCGGTGGAACATATTCAAAGGGCAGACAATTCTTTTGCCGATGGTTTGGCTAAACAAGGGGCTAGGCGCAAGGAGATGGTCAGATGGAGTGGCTAATGTTTTGTGGTTTTTCTATTTGGTTTTATGGGTTCTTGGTGTTTTTAGGGGCTGTTGTTCTGGGGGGCTGGGGTTTGTTGCTTCGCTCTGTTTTGGTCTTAGGTTGGGTTGGGTGTTGCCTTGTCAATCTTCGGCGACAGGGGAGGTTTTGTTTCCTTTGTCGCAGTCGATTGTCTGGTTGTAGGTGTGCTTTGGGCTTTTGCCTTCTTAATATATTTGCTATTGCCTTTTAAAAAAAAATAAACACACAACGTATGGATATATGGGAGAAAGCACTAGGGAATCAATGTAACCTTCTTTAGACCACTCAATGTCCTCACTTAGTCTCATTAAGCACTTCAATCCAATTTTAGGGTTGTTTTAAGATAAATCCATTAAGCTCTAGGTTTTTCCATTACCTACACATGGTCATGTAATAGGCAATGGTCAATCCCTTAATTTATCCTTAAAACTCTAGCCAAGTTAGTCTAGCATGGTCATGCATAAACCAACTCTCCCAATTACTAAGCTTGTGAGAGAATTAGATGGGATGGTCACCCACACCTACTCTCAACACCTTAAATAAACCAATTCTCAAACCCACATCCCTTGTGGTCACAACAAAACATGAGAAGAGAAATTAGAGCAATTTATTCAATAATTGAGACTAAAATCAAATTGAATTAGAGAATAGACTAATTAATTACATAGAGTGGTCCAATGTGGTTACATCAATCCCCTAGCTAAGAAATTAGTTACACATCAAAGGAAAAAGAAAGAAGAAAACAAGAGAGTAGAGAAAACCCATTGTGTTGAAAGCTCCCTCTTGAGACTCCTCTTCTTCTTACTTGCAAAACCTCCAAGGATGGATGAGAAATGGTTATGGGAAGGTAATATGTGAAGAAAATGGTGGAAAGATGTAAAAAGGTGGAATCTTGGTTGATTTTTGGGTGAGAGAAGATGATGGAAGGTGAAGGGATTTTGGAGAGATGATTCTTGGATCTAGGTTAGAAAATGATGTAAGTATGAAGGGGTGTGTGTGAAATCACAAAGAAAAGGGAATATTTATACTAGGTGCCAAAATTTGGGTCTGAAACCCGTCACTTGCTGAGTTGGCACGAAAGGTCGCTGGCAAGTTGGCTGGTGCAGTAGCGACCAGCAAGGTAGCGAACTTCACTGATCTTGGTTGCTGAAAAAGTCGCTAGAAAGTTCGCTAGTGCAGTAGCGACCACTTTACCAGCGAACTTCACTGACCTTGGTTGCTGAAAAAGTCGCTAGCAAGTTCGCTAGTGCAGTAGCGACCACCTGGAATTTCTCAGCCTCGCGCACCGTTACGGAAATGGGCATAACTCTTTCTATAAATATCGGAATTGTGATCCGAAAAGTGCGCCGGAAACTAGACTTCCGGGGCTTTCAATCCATAGGTAGTAGAACACACAATTCAATCGGAGTTGAGAGATATAGGCCCCGAAACTTGGCTGTTCTGCACTGGCTGAAAATCAATTTTCCATGGTTCTTCCAACTTGCTCATTTTCTCTATCTTTTGACTTCTTGTCTTCCAAAATAAGATTTAACATCACTTAAATGGAATGGACCTACACATGCTCAACAAAACACATTAAACCACCTAATACACTCGAAAACAAGCTAAAGGACATGATATTGAGGGCCAAAATGTAACACAGTTTTGGCACGATCACCTCACTCTCCAAATGCTATTGATCACACTCGGTAATCGTAGAAAGCACAATCATAAACTTTGGATTAGTATTGTTGTATGGTGTGTCTACTTATCTGCAGATTTCATTGCAACATTTGCTCTCGGTATAATCTCAAATAACATCTCAGATATTAACGATGAAAAAGGTGGATCTCTGGATGCAAACACTGAATTGACTGCATTTTGGGTACCATTTCTTCTGTTGCACTTGGGAGGGCCTGACACCATAACTGCTTATGCCTTGGAGGACAATGAGCTATGGTTACGGTACTTTCTTGGACTCGCTGTCCAAACAGGAATGGCAATTTATGTCCTTATCATGGCTTGGACTGGCTCCCATCTTTCAATTCTATATCTCTTAATGTTTTTCGCAGGCCTCATCAAGTATGGAGAAAGAACTTGGGTGCTAAGGAAAGCAAGCATCCAGACAATCAGAGAGTCGATAGCCGATGACGGAATAAACATTTCTTCATATTTAAATGAGTCAGAGAGTCGTCGTGCATCCACTTACGGTCCAGATAGATTCAACACCGAATTATTTGTTGCATATGGTTTAGTGCGTATATATTTTGGGGCTCTCATTCTGAATGTTGACGTACCACGGATAAGTGGATATAACATCGAATCATTCGCCGGACAAGATAGATTCAAAATAATTGCAGGGGCACTTGGATTCATGTACGATAAGCTTTACACCAACGCACCTCTTCTCTATACTCGTTGGGGATTAGGCCTGCGAGTGATCACTTTTTTTTCTTACCTCTTCTGTTTTGGTGCTCTTCCCTGTTGTTGTTATTCATGGCAAACACAAGTTTTCAAATACTGATGTTACCATAACATTCATCTTGTTAGTAGGAGCTATAATTCTAGAATTATATTCAGCTGTATTAATACTCTTCTCCGATCGGTTTCGTGTTTGGTTGATCCAGCATGAAAAATTTTCCACCGAGAAATCCCTTGAATCTTTTCTAACACAGAAGAGGTGGTCAAATAACATGTCTCAATTCAGTCTGCTAAGCTTCATTATGAAAGAAAAACCCCTGCCTTGCTCGAATATCCTGAAGCACCTACGCCTTGATAAAAGGCTAGAAAAGCAATGGTATGCAGCTGACATGGAAATCCCCAACAACTTGAAAACTCTCATCTTCTTGTATCTACAAAGGAAATGCATTATTAGAAATGTCGCAACTGATGATACCACATCCCTTGTGGACCATGTGGGTCTGGACTTCACTGAAGAGCGTAAAAAAAGTATTCTGGCTTGGCATGTCGCTACAGATATAAGGTATGAGTTGGATAAAGAGGATATAAAGCAACATGGGCCTGCTTTTGAATTACATTGTGGATTGATCTATCAAATTTCAAGATATATGTTCTACCTCTTGGTACAACATCCTGACATGATCTCCGATGGAAGTATGGATCAGATTATACTTCAGTCAATTTTATTTGCTGCACGTGCCGTAAAATTCACAGACAAAACTGAGGCATGCCAACGTCTCGAAGAATTGCTTAAACATTCAAAAAGGTATTTAAAAAGGCATAATTTGGTAGAACCAGCTAGTGTCGATGGTGATATAAAAAAATTCCTCAAGGATAGATTACCCAGATTGTTGAGAATATTATGCGAACAGGTATGTTGTTATTCTTTTAATCAAGTTATGATCAGTCCATGGTTTTTATTATAATATTTTCATCAAAATTATTTGACAGGGATTCGAAGAGAGGTGGAAGATAATCAGCTGGACTTGGTTAGAAATGCTTCCATATGCAGCCATCAAATGTAGAGGAATACAGCATGCTCAACACTTGAAAAATGGTGGAGAATTTCTTACTCATGTCTGGTTTCTCGTCTCAGTTCTTTTAGGATTGACTCACAAAGATTTTACATCGCACCCATCAGCTAATCCAATATTATTCGATTCGGTGATGCCCCTTCTTAACAGGTAATAATATTAAAGCTAATTATATGAATTTATAGATAATTATTTGAATTTGAATATCAGTTTCATTAAGCAGTTTCATTATTGTATTAAAATTCATATAACTATATTTATTTAACATTAATGGCAAACTTTAAAATGTAGACATTACAAAACTGATCATGTTTAAGTTTACAAAATTCGTGCTAAATTATGTAACTTTTACAATTGATTGACATGTTTAATATCAATTTATAAAGTTGAATGATAAATCTCCGTAGTTAAATACCAATTTTGCAAACTAACCAATAGATTGTATAGTTTTAATACAAGCTTTGTGAACTTAACATGAATTCTATGGATGATAGATTTTTGTTAGTCGTAGGATCCTTCATTTCTGAACTTTTGTACTTAGCAAACTTCAAACATTAAGAATTCCCTAGGTTATTAAATTCCTAATGTTAAGTGAGGTGTTGGTTCGGTACTGTTGTATAACTAAAGATCCTGAATTTTTTTTTTTCAAGACGACCACAGAGAATTATTATATATATAAATATATATATATGGGTGGTTTTATAGTCGGAACATCCTGAAATTATAATTTAAATAAGTAATTAAACATATGACTGTGTTTGGACGTCATGATTAAAGAACAATTATATATATATGTTATCATTGTTGTGAATATGTGATACTTTTCATTTTTCCTATTATAGGCCCGGGCGATTTGGTATTCCTGGAGAGGATACAAACCCCCGGCCAGAGTTATTTGGTATTCCTTAAGAGGATACAAACAACCCATACAGCATTTATGGAATGCAAGCTGAGGATGATTGTTTGATGGATGTATAGATGAAGAAAAGGTGAAAGGATTGATGACGCAAAAAGTGGTAGTCCTGTATTCATGATTGTATTATGTTTCAAATTTTTTTTATTTATTTTTTTTTTTTTTTTTGAACTTTTCTTCTATAGGTCAATATGTATTTATTTTTCTTAAACATGTCAGTATCATTGGAACTCTGCTTTAACAACTTTACTTATATGAATGCTTCGACAATTGATGTCTGAAACACAACTCTCAAAATCAATGGATGTTAATTAGTCATTTTTCAATTCACAAAGAGATACTCATAGGTTGATTACTATTTTTCAATTTAGTGATGAGAAACTTCATATGCTTGAACATCTAGAAATTGTTGGGTATCCTTTGACGCTTAACTAATTGTATTTGTTTTGATATAGGTTCCATTTGTATCTAAACACATTCAAATGTTATGACTGATTTTTTTATATGAAATAGTATTAAACTATTTAATTTTAATATATATTTTAATTTTTTTTTTAATGATTTTATTGCTTTGTAATATCATATTGTTAAATATTTATTTTTTTAAAATGAAATTTTTGTTTTTTTATTTTCTAACATACTACTAGTATATATATATATTTCATTATTATTTAGTTCAATTATAGAAAAATCACATAAATAAACATATTTCATTATATTTAAATGAAGTCAACTAATGGTCAACTAATAGTAGGTAATTTTTACTGATTATTCAAACCTAAGGGTTTGAGTTAACATTTGATCAAAAGTTAGGGGCTATTTATAATTCTCCTAAAAAATATTAGTGAGGATAGAGACGGTTAGAGCATCTCCAATGCTATGCCAAATTATTGTGTCAATACTAAAATTTAGCACAAGATGTAAAACCATCCTCCAATGCAGTGCCAAATGATATATCAAATTTGGCATATGCTATATTGTGTGCTTTTAGCACACAATATATCATATACCAAATTTGACATAGCAATAAATGTTCCTTTCTTAATTACAAAAATATCATTATATATATATATATATATAAAATAATGAATGTATTAATGGAACTTTGTATTGGAACATTAAAAGAAATAACGAATATATTAATGGTAAGCGTTTACTTTTATAATTTTAATTAATAAAATAATAAAAATATCATTTAAAATAGAATTGTGCATTGGAGCACAATGCTAAATTGATGGGTCAAATATAACATTTTACTCTTTTTTGTGCCAAATTTGTCATATGCATTGGAGATAGTCATATATGATTGATTGTGTTTGACTCGCCAGAGAGTTATTTATTTATTTATTCTTTTTAAGTATTATATAAATTCATGGTTTTTTTAGGGGATCCGAACCCGCAACCTTGTGGGGCTGGTGTGAGTGAGGGGTTTACCATCAGACCAATATCTTCTCGTTTGTCAAAGAGTTACTTGAGAGAGAAGGAGAGTGAGAAGTGAAATAACACCAAGTGAGCATTTTGAATTGAACTCTAAATCAAAAGATCGGTATGAATGGAAAATCATTATCTTGCAAAATAGGTCCTGAAAAAGAATGTATTTGCTATAATGGTGCTGAATGGAAACTTATTTACTGAACTGGTCCCTACGGTGTAAGGGCTATGTTGGGCCAATTATCGGCCCAAAATAGACCGAGCGTCTGAGCTTGGGCAGCTCAGACCCATCATTAACTATTTATTTAAGGACAATGCTTGGGTAATGACCTACCAATGAGGTTTTGCCACGTATCCCATTTGTAAAAAATGCAAGGAGATAAATGTAATAAGTTAAGAGAAAAAAGTCACGTGGCAACATCCCATTGGTGGGGTCAGTACCTTGGGTACCCAAGCAATTTCCTTTATTTAAATATATTTTTTTGAAAGTGATTTAAATATTTATTTAATTACACTTATTAATGTATATATTAAAAGCTAGTTCCACGTGAATGAATTTAAATCCGAACCGCGTAGCGTTGCGTAATTATTACGCAATATCCGCGTTTAAATATATCCACACCGCTGTTGGAAAACATAAACCCTAAATCAAAAATTTTGAGTTTTTTCACGAGTGATATGCTCTGTGGTTTGCGCCGCCGCCGTCGATCGGGCTATGCTTTGCCTTAATTGTATCCTCTTGGCAGGGCTGGCCCTGGGCCTGGATTAGAGGGGCGGGCCCAAGGCCGGCAGCCCAGGGCCCAACTTTTATAGGGCCAAAATTTACATGAAATCAGTTATCACTTAAATGTATATGGGGCCCAATAAATATTTTGAGACAATTAAAAAGGCCCATATTAAAACAAATGTATATGGGCACACGTTTTAATACTCAGTCCAACACTCCAAGTCTCTAACGGTACTCCAACGGTAACTTAAAAAATGGCCCAATGTCAGTAATTTCATTCAATTTTGTTCAGAGTTCAGACCCTTTTTTCTAGGGCAATTAATTATCAACTGGCATCTTTATTTCTTTTGCCTCCACCAAACCCATTAACACAATAACGCCCCATCTCTTTCTCTCTATCTCTCTTAACTCTAAAATCTAACACTCTCATTAAAATCTTCGAGTCTCACTGTCTCAGTTCGCTGTTCACCTGTTCGCAGTTCTCACACTCACTGTGTTCTAACTTGTGAATTGTCACTCTCACTAAGGTAATTTTGTTTTTGGTTTATTGTTTTTTTTTTTTTTTTTTACAAATTGTAATTTTGTCTCTGCTCTGTTTTGTACTTTTCACTTTTGTTTGCCCGGGACCTAGGTTTTTGCCTTTCCCTGTGCCTGTCGGCCTGTGGACATGTGATCTTTCATCTTTGTTTGTTAAATGTTGACCTTGTGTCCTTGTTTACTTGGTTTGCCTTTTGATGGCTCTTTATTCTTTATTCTTTAATAAAAATTTATGTTTAAAAAAATTGATGCTTTTAATTGAAACATTTGTAAATAATTCCAGCTATAATTTTATGAATCCAAATTTACAAGAAAGGAAATCTAATAATTTATCAATACTTAATTTGCATAAATTTTAGTTAGTTAAGTAGTTAAGCTTATGTAGTTAATTAACTAGTTATGTCCTTATCAGTTATGTATAACTAGTTATGTGCTTAACTGAATCTTAATTATTAATTAGATATTTAATGTGTATACTGTATACAGTGTATACAAATACAATATAAATGATGATGACTTATGAATTATGAGCACATGCGTCAATTTGCCTTTAGAAGCTGAAGGATATATCATATATCATATATGGTTGTCGGTTGAGCACTTTAATCATTTACGAGTGATAGCCTATAATAATTTGATACATATAATTAATTATTAATATATGATTCGATTGTATTTTTCAGCCAAAATAAAAATCAATCTTAAGATACTGCAGTTTAAATGATGTTTTGATACTCTTAACCATGTTGTGATTTTGTTTTGTAGGATTACGTAATAGTTTGAATATTATTAAATAAAAATTTTATTTTGGTAACTTTTTATTTGCTATTTTGTTTGCTATAGTTAAGTTTGAGTTATTGTATTGATTTTTACAAGTATTTACTAGAGAAAAAAAAAAAAAAAAAAAATCAAGTAAACATACATGGAGTATAAAGGGCCTCATTTTCTATAGTCCGCCCTGGGCCCCGAAAATCTCAAGGCCAGCCCTGCCTCTCGGGTGTCCACGATGGTCCAAGCGGTGCAGCTGAGCAATTGTTTGCATGTTAGTGCTTGCGGACTCTTCAATTTCCGGTTTAAGGTTTGATTACACTCTCTGTATTTTCCAAATATCCAAATTTCGATTTGAGGGTTTATTACTCTAAATTCTCTCTGTTTGATTTTTTTTTTTTTTTTTTTTAAAGTGTTTTGTTTTGTAGTTCAATTTTAAGCTCTAATTGATATTTCAATGATATGAAAAACCGTCGAAACCCTAATTCGAAAATTAGGGTTTTTTACATGAACTTCTCTCTGTCTGAGTAGTTTTTTTTTTTTTTTTTTTTTTTTTTTTTTTTTTTTTTTTTTTTTTTTTTTTCAAGTGTTTTGTTTTGCTCATTCAATTTTAAATATTTCAATGATATGAAACCGAAACCACCCTGCTGTTGGAAAAGCGAAACCCTAATTCGAAAATAAGAAGTTTTTTCGCGGGCTACATGCTCTGTGGTTTGCGCCGCCGCTCGGGCTCTACTTTGCCTTAATTGTCTCCTCTCGTGTATCATTGATGGTCCGGGCGGTGTGGCCTAGCCATTGTTTGCGTGGCAGTGCTTGCGTATTCTTCAATTTTCGATTTTAGGAATTGATTAAACGGTCTTCTCTCTATATTTCCAGTTTCCAGTTTCAGGGGTTGATTCAATCTGTTTTATCTTCTTTTTTGGTTTCTGTATCTTTGATGAAACCTTTTTAAAACGATTCTTTTTGTGTATATATTTCATCTTCTGTTTGACGCAAAGTATTAGTATTAGTTCAGTTAATAAATTGTTTTGGCTGAATGTTTCTTCTGGAGCTTTAAACACATTTACCATGTTGCCCTATAAATGAAAAGGACAGTCATACCTCACTCTGTTTGTACATGAATGAGGCTTTGTTTCTAAATTTCGGAGGCATATTTCAGTATATTTGTTTATATCATCTGAAGGCAAAGTTCAATTTATTTATATGTTTTTGAAAGTATACTTCAACTTATTATTATTTTGTCAACCTTTTTTTGATGTTAAATGTATTATTATTTGTTTTTTTTTTTTTTTTGTTATTTAATTTTTTAATTGTTCATGTCTTCGGGAGATCAAAACTCATATCAAGTTGCTGTAAATTAGAGTTCTCTCATAGAACTATAGAAGAAGGATACTTCTCTTTATTTCTACGTGATCTTAGTGAGGACATGTTTCAATAATTTTTATTTTCAATTTCTTTTGTTTTTATTTGCCTTTCAAAAAAAAAATTTCTTTTGTTTTTATAATGTATAATTCGTATGTTAGGCATATATCAGTAATACCTAAGTTCCTGTGCTACACTACATGACACCAAATCTAAATCTTCATCCTTGACATTATCAAGACTATAAGGTTGGTGCAAGAATAACCAACAATAGATTTTGGTGTTCATCTGTGGTAAGAAAATTGGAAAGCTTCCCATGGGCTGTCCATTTCAAATTGTATATGACAATAATTGTACTTGGAAGGGAGATGATAAACACAATTCCATTTGCATGTCTATATAGCTATCTGTGGGAGCGGCAATTGATACTATAAATGAAGTGTTCCTACATCTCCTTTGACCCTAGATCCTAAACCAAATCAAGTTGCTAATCACCATCTCTCTGTTCCTACGCATTGTATAGTGGTGCTTGCATATTGCTTTACAACATTGATAAATGGATTATAGGAATCCTTGGTTGGTCAAGAAAGATTCTTTTTGTCTTTCGATGTAAACGGTAATCATGAATTGCCATGTTATGTGAAAGCGTGGTTACTAACTTGTGACGGTTATATGAAGTACAATACTGTGACAAAAGTGACCTTGATAGCCATTATATTACTTGGTTAATCATCCGATGATCTTTTTTTTTTTACTACTGCTTTGCTTCAAATTGCAACACATGATATTTCAATTGTCTTGTGTTTACAAATGCTTGTTTGGAAGTTTCCAAATATTATTGTTATACACTTTATATGCAGTTTCAATGTTGCTTGCCATGCCAATGGATAGTGCAATAATATTTCTTGTAGGTTATTTATTTATTTTATTTTATTGAAACAGCAATTTTTATTGAAAAGGGAAGAAATCCCACATAGGACAAGTAAACAGCAGCAAAAGCCACAAGAACAAAATATAGACAAACACTTCTAAACCAGTAACATAGCATACAGATATCAGATACTTCCCCATTGAACACAAAACAGAACTGCACCAACAAAACTGCACCAACACCTTCAGGAACATACAGCTGCAAAAACTGCACCAATAAAACTGCAACCTCTCAAACACTTCCCCACTGAATCACATGCTGGATCTTTTAATCATAAAGTGAAGTATTGTTAATGATCACAAATACAAAGATCATTTCTCTCTTTAATTTATGGTAATTGGTCAGTTTCCTGCTAGAAGTATCTTTTGTCTTCTACAACTACAACTTAATGTTGCATGTGAAGATTTCTTATTGGAAATTATTTATGATTTTTCTGTGTTTAGGTTATCATCATACTTTCTGTTTTAATTTTACCGTTGGATGCGATGTGAAGAGAATCCCAAAGTGTGTAATTTTACAATGGGAATGCTAATCGCAGTGAAGCTAAAATATAGAAACAAAATATTAAGTTGATGAACAGTAACAAAAGTAATAACTTGGTTGATGCCGTAAAGGTTTGGATATTGAATTGAAGGGATGTTTGCATATTTTTGTGAGGTTTCCTAAGATTGGACTAAGATTGGATATTCTTGTGCTGCTGCCCTTTCCTTAGTTCATGGGAGTGAAAAATGTCAGTGCACTACTCTTACTTCTCTGGTATTCTCTGTTTATTTCATTCTTATTTTGAACTTTGTGTTAATTTCTTTCAAAATCACCAAGTGCATATCAGTAAAATGAATACAGTGGTTTATAGAAGGATATTATTGTTCATGGAACTCACATCATAAACACTGATATTAGAATCTACGGTTATTGCAAAATTGGATAACTTTTCTCTAAATATCACTGTTTTTCTATTTTTATGGTATAATTATTATACTAGTGTCCAATGAATTCATCCAGGATACGGTTTCTTTTGCGTCAAAAATGATTGTTGATTTAACATGATCATGTGAGTCCTATATCTTTTGGTTGGCTCGGTTAGAAATAGGTGTGTTTCAGATTAATATCATTTGTAGTTGGCTACTTAATGAAGAGTTATGAAAAGCTATTTTTCTTTAGTATATGGTGTCATGTATCTTTTGGCTATTGTGTTAGAAATCGGTGCTTCAAATTAATATCATCATTTATCACTAGTTGGTGCTATATGTTCTTATATGACCCTAATCGTATTTTATCCAACATATGAGTTTTGCTTTCTATATTATGGGAATTTGAGTTTTCTTGTAATGCTAATTCCTTTTCAGAATGATCTTTGTAGCTGCACCTAATATTATATTAATGGCTGATGACTATATAAATACAAAAATTGGAATTGAATTGGTTGTTATACGTCCCTATTAGGATAGTATTGTTGGATATAGATTTTGGAATTTTGACTGATTTTGAATTGGTAGTTATTGAGCCAATGCAAAATATGTAGAAAGGCTCGTTATCATTATCATTCCTAGAAGTCTTTAACTGTCTTTATTGATAGGATGGCATTATCATTCCTATAACCATGTTTATTGATAGGATGATACTTGAATAAGTACATGAAAGTCCCTGATTATTTCTAAATTTAATTCATGACTAATTAAAAAGTACGTATACGTATTAAGAAAACAATTTGCAAAACGTAGTTAGTTAATTTCATAAGTGTTTAACACAAGAAAAGAATATGATTGCTAAAAGCAGGAATTTGAATATTTTCTTGCAACTGGTTGAAGCATACAAGAAATTCTTAAGCTGGATGTCATATGTATGTTTTGCATAAACAAATTGTACAATATTCCCGACTTGCTTAGACACGAAAAGAGCCTAACGTATCTATCAATACAAACAGCTCTCACGGGTTTGTTTTCAGACTTTTCAAGCCAAAACATGTCCACAAACAACAGGGTTGCTTGAGCATTTAAAAAATGGAATGTTTTGCAAAGTGTTACTAATAAGTCACTGTACTCTTTTTCTCTATAAAGCAGTAGCTTGTAAAATTTGATGCATAGCTACATATAATATGAAATATTTGGTCCTTTTATTTCATGAAAGATATACAAGTAACTGAGTTCTTCCACTACTGCTTGGTACCTGCTACAGTCTCAGTTGGTTCAAATACAAGGTGTGATGCTATGTAAATATTATTAATTTTAAAACTATTTTATTTTATTTTTAATTTAAAGTAGGTAATACTTATATTGAAAGCTTATCAAGTTTTTCATACTTGTATTACCTTGTTGATCTATCATTATAGTTTCGGGAATACGTGTAAGAATTAAAACTCATTTTTGAACTGTTAATTTGATCGGTTGAAAAGAAGAGACAATATGATGGAGTTATTTCATTCCTTTCATAGTTTCCTCATACTCAAGAAAATAACTCCATCTTGTTTTCCTCTTCTATTGAATTGATCAAATTAAGTTAATTAACAATTCAAAAATGAGTTTTAATTTTTGCACATGTTAAAATGCATTTCGAAACACTGTCCTTCACGGTGCTACACGAGGTGGGAGCTTAAAGACTGCTACGGTATATACATTCTCGTCTTCTACTATGTGTAAATTTTCTGATTTGAGGTGTTTGATTATATGTACACATTTGGTTGTTGTATAAAAATGCCAATGCCCTTTTATGTTATATCTTTTGGATCTTCAATGTAAATGATATCAACTCCAGTTTTTCAATAGATATGATATTTACATTCTGCTTTTATTACAAGATCATCTACTGGTGTTAGACTTAGACTCTGGTTCTTAATTGTTATGGCATAAGTTAAGATAAGTGAAATGGTTTGAGAAAAGCATTCTGGTTTGGCATGTCGCTACAGATATAAGGTATGAGTTGGATAGAGAGGATATAAAGCGACACGGGTGTGCTTTTGAATTACATTGTGGATTGATCTGATCAATAAGTACTCATTTTTCTTAAACATAATATCATTATTATTAAACATTCTCAGATGACTCAAAATCCTGATGCCATTAGCATATTCACTAATAACTATACTTTAGCAACTTTACTTGTATGATTTGTGTGCTCAATTACCAGGAACGTTTTGACAATTGATAGTCTGAAACACAACTCTCAAAATCAATGGATGTTAATTAGCCACTGCCCTTAATGCTTATATGCTTTTCAGAGACCAATTCATGAAGAGATTTGCAGAGATGGATTACTATTTTTCATTTTTTTCACGATGAGAAACTTCATATGCCAAAAAATAGTAAATAAGTTGGCTCTCTCTATTAACTGCACTTTATAGCAAAAAAACTTCTGTGTGGAGCATAAGATGAGCAAAACTCCCAGGTCTCGGCTGCACCTGAAATGTAACTTTATCTTGGTGCAAAGAATGAGGCATATCAATTACAAAAAGCATAAGCCAGAGCTGTAAGTGAGATATCATTGAAGCAAAAATAATACACTGTTAACTAAGCATAAAAAAAAAAAAACACATTTGTTATTTTTTCCTCTCACAGTAAGAGTTTCATTAAAACCTATTTTTGTGTTTGGACAAATTTAAAAGACATAACTTTGGATCTTCAATGTGATTGACTTCCAGGTGGTTGATGTTTAAATCTTAGCTAGGACATTGATATCTCATGTGTTTTTCCATCACTAAGCTCGAGAATTCAGTGAAATAGAAAGGTTGAGAGATTTTTTGAAGAAACGTCACCAGCAGTTGTACTAGAAACATCCACAGGAGCCTTGGATGATGAGTCCATTTGTTGTGTTTGTGTGTATGTGTGAGAGAGACAGAGAAGGGTTAGGTGAAAGAAAAATTGAAGAAAGAGTTGTGACGATTTAGAGATAGATGGCTTTACATGGAAACTACTACACCACGGAAAATATACCCAATGTGTGCGCCCTTTTGTGTGGGTGCAATGGTTTGTAAAAAAGATTTTGAATATAATTATTTTGATATTTCGTGTGATGTCTCTACAGAATTCGGTGAAATAGAAAAATTGACAGATTAATACAGTTTGCGTTTGGTTTTCTAGAAGTTTCGCTCCTTATCAATGACAAGATGTTACATTTGAAAAGAAGAAGATGAAGGTCTATTTCAAAATAGAGATTTGATTCTGTTTATTATGAATAATTATTGAAACTCATTTTGATTAATCGTTAAATTTGATCGGTTCAAAAGAAGAGGAAAACAGGATGGATTTATTTTCTTCAAGTATGAGAAAACTATGGAAGGAATGGAATTTGCTGTAGCGATTCCACTTAGCCTCACTTTCTAAGTAGAATTGATCACACTTGA
Organism: Acer campestre; assembly: GCA_954870605.1. Classification (NCBI taxonomy): domain Eukaryota; kingdom Viridiplantae; phylum Streptophyta; class Magnoliopsida; order Sapindales; family Sapindaceae; genus Acer; species Acer campestre. Next base: position 56,314,116 of record OX940799.1, on the reverse strand, counting down.
TAACCATTGGAAGCACAATCATAAACTTTGGAATAGAATTATTGTATGGTACTTATATGCAGATGTCATTACAACGTTTGCTCTCAGTATAATCACGAATAATGTCTCAGATATTTATGATGAAGAAGGTGGATCTATGGATGCAAACACTGAATTAACTGCATTTTGGGCACCATTTCTTCTGCTGCATTTGGGAGGGCCTCAGCAAGATTTGTTATTTTTTTTCTCCAAGAGTTTCATTCAAACCTATATTTGTGTTTGAACAGATTTAAAAGATCTAACTTGGTTTTCAATTGTATAGTATATGAAAGAATCTGAAAATTTTGAAAACACTTAATTGGTTCTCTCTATTAACTACACCTTATAATTTTACTATAATAGCAAAAAAATTCTGTGGAGCATAAGATGAGAAAAACAGAGGAAACAGAGGAATTCATTGTGTTTTGACTTCACATATTTTGCATCTCTGATTTCTGCTTTTGCATTGAATGTACAAATTCGGATTACAAGGTATTTTCTTCTAATTTTCAACGGATTGATATTCCAACTTCCAATCTTGTTCTGTTCTCTGACTTTTTCAAGCAGAGTATAGCAGTGCTTCTGTATATAAAAAAGGGTTTAGTTGAAGAATGGTGCACTACATCTGCCTGCCCCACTTTTTAAATTTTTGATTTAATTAAATATTTTTATTAATTTTTTTATTTATTTACAAAATTACCATTTTTATTTATTTTTCAAATTTAATACACATCATCTTTAATCTCACTATTTATTTATGTATAGTCTCTCTCACCTCCATTAAATGATTTATTTTTTCTTCTTATTTCTATTTCTTAAAAGTTTTTTTCTTCCTCTTATTTCATGGTGGAAAAGAAAAAAAAAATAAAAAGAACAGAGTTGTTTCAACAATCAACACACAATGACAACTTGATATCATTATTAAAAAAAAAAAAAATGTAAACTTCGAACTTATTCAGATGTTTGATATCATTTTTAAACAATTGTTGTAGATGTTTGATATCAATGTCATTATCTGACAATTTTTACAGATGCTTCATGTCATTCTCATACAATTCTTTCAGGTATTTGATATCATTCTTAGACAATTCTTCAATATGCTTAATATCATTCTCAAAATTTTCCATAATATTTTGTAGGCAGAATTTTAGGTAAGTCCCACTTTCTTTGCGATTTGTCACATTTATAAATGTCTTTACTATATTCATCACTTTAGTACCTATTTTTTTCGAAACTCATTACTTTAGTTCATTTGACCAAATATTTGAAAGTCAACTAATTTAAAACTTGTGAAAGTATTACTATTTAATTTAGTTAAAATGATTATCTTAGTTTTAAATTAAAATGAAAAATAAGAAAATTCTCAATAATAAATTATTAAATAAATAGATTACAAAAAAAAAAAAAAAATCTTAAATAAATAACAATAAAAAATCAATTTTTTTTTTCTTATTTTGTAATTTTTTTCATAATAGATTTTTATTTAGCCAAAATAATTACCTTAGCTTTAAGTTAAAATGAAAAAAAATTAAAATTCTCAACAATAAAATCTTAAATAAATAGATTACAATATATATATATATATATATGAAAAATAATCATTTAAAAATATCAACAATAAAATCTTAAATAAATAGATTACAATATATATATATATATGAAAAATAATCATTTAAAACTAAGATAATCATTTTAGCTAAATAAAAATCCATTATGAAAAAAAATATATAAAATAAGAAAAAATTAATGGATTTTATTATTATTAAGATTTTTTTTGTAATCTATTTATTTAAGATTTTATTATTGAGAATTTTATTATTTTTCATTTTAATTTAAAAATAAGATAATCATTTTAACTAAATTAAATAGTAATAATGGTAAAAATGTACTTTCACGGGTTTTAAAATAGTTAACTTTCAAATATTTAGTCAAATAGACTAAAGTGATGAGTTTTGGAAAAAATAGAGACTAAAGTGATGAATATGGTAAAGACATTTATAAATGTGATAAATCGTAAAAAAAGTGGGACTTATGTGAAATTCTACCTATTTTGTATGTATATAAGAAGAAAATTGTAGGGTTTAAAAGTTAAGAATTTTTTTTAAGAAATAAATTACAAGAACGTGGTTTTTTTTTTTTTTTTTTTTTTTTTTTTTTTTTTTTTTTTTTTTTTTTTGGAAAAGGAATGTGGGGTTTTATTAGATTTACTTTATAGAAGATTTTTTTTTCTTTCCTTAAATTGTATGTCCCTTTTTTTTCTTTTTTTTTTGAAAAAACTCTTTATTGCAAAGAAAAACAACCAGGCACAGGGCCAACAACAAAGCCAAACCCATAAGAGAGCAGCAAAACATAAACAGGGGCAAGAACAGAGCCAACGAGACAGCCCCATAAACCCACCCGAACAGAACCAAAAACCACCCAAACAACAAGGGACTCAAACATCGCTCCACTCGACAAAGTCCCCACACATATTGGATCCCATCTTAGCCAAGCTATCAGCAAAGGAGTTAAAAATCTTAGACTCATAAACCACATCCAAACCACCTCTATCCATTATGATAGACCTAATATCATAAATAGAGATTACATTCATAACATTCCCAAAATCTTTCGAATTCACCCACAAGACAGCCACAACGGAGTCGCTCACCACCGTAATCTTGCGATCTTTAAGACTCAAATTCGAGATAACCAAATCTACAGCCTTTTTAATGGCCAGAACCTCGGCCACATTAGAGTCCAAAATGCCGAATGAGGCTGAAAAGAGACACAAAATCTTCCCTTTAAAGCCCCTCAAGACACCTCCCATACCGGCTGGGCCAGGTTTGCCTCTTGAGGAGCCATCAACATTGAATTTCAACGTATCCTGCAAAGGTGGAATCCAGTCGGCCAAGCTCCTCCTCTTGAACTTCTTTACCTCCACGCACAAATCATTGAGATTTCGAAACAAGGCGTCCACCAAATCACTGGCCCCTTTGCCAAGATGCTTAAACCACCAAACTATCCTGAATTTAATCAAGTCAGCTGCTTGCTCCACACTCGGCACCTTGCCTTCAAAAATCAGTAAGTTCCTCTTCTCCCATATTGTCCAAACCGTTGCAAACAGAAGGGAGCACCAAGCTCTCTCGTTTTTATACTTTGGGCACAATCCCATCCAACCCTCAAGCCAATCCTCCATGTTCCTACTGCAACAAAAAGAGACATCCCAACAAGACATACTTTTTTCCCATAAAGTTTTCAACCAAGGGCAGTGAAGGAAGAGGTGATCCACTGTTTCGTCCTCACCTTTGCAGAAAGAGCAGCTCTCATCAGCAATCTGGTTCATCCCATGACGTTTGAGGACATCCTTGACCACCACTTTACCTTTCCACAACTGCCAAACAAAGAATTCTATCTTCTGAGGACAACTACCTTAATATAAGAAGCTGGGAATAGATCTCCTGGAAGCCAACTCATCCTCTAAAATCCTGCGAAAAGAACCTACAGAATACACGCCTGTAGAGCTGAAAGTCCAAGCCAAACTATCGACAATGTTTCTTCGAATGCTTAAGCAATCCAAGAACTTAACAAAGCAACTCTCTTGCTCCTTTTCCCAATCAAAAAGGGGACGTCTGAAGGCCACAAAGCACCTCCACTTCTGCCCACACCAGCCACCAAAGTCTTAAATAACTCCCATTTTCTTAGATGCTAACACAAAGCATCTTGGGAAGGCCCTTTTCAGAGGGACTCCATCCACAAGGATTTCCTCCTACAAATCCACCCGACTACCATCACCCACCACCGTCTTGAAACCTTCCGAGATAATATTCTCTGTTCTTGAACCAGGTTTTATCAAACTCTGAATAGATTTCATAAAAAACAACGTCTCTTTGCTAGCTTTCCAGTCCCAAAACAAAGAGGAGTCTCTAATCTTGTGAATGGAACAAATAACTCTTTTCCATAAAGCATTATCCTCTCTCCCAAACCTCCAAATCCATTTCACAAGCAACGCTTTATTTTTGTCCAGAATTCTCCCAATATCCAACCCATTCGCCTTCCTCCTACACACTTCTTCCCATCTAACTGCATGAATCTTTCTTTTACCCGCCCCTTCACCCCATAAGAAATTTCTTTGCAACCTCTCTATCGTTTGAGCCACCCCCACCGGCATTTTATAAACCGACATAAAATATGTTGAGATACTTGACAACACCGATTTAATTAGGACTAATCTACCTCCCTTAAACAGAAATTTCTTTTTCCAAGAGACAAGCCGTTTCTCAACTTTGTCTATAACCGGATTCCAGAAACTCTTTGTGCCCAGTCTTCCTCCCAACGAAAATCCTAGGTAGGAAATGGGGAGAGAAGCTTTCTTGCATTTGAAAACCGAAGCCCATTGAGCCGACTCCCTTGCTCTACCAATCCCCACTCTAACCGCACAAGATTTGTGGAAGTTAATTTTTAGCCCCGAAGCTAACTCAAAACAACGAAGGACACGTTTCGCATTGAGGATATAATCCTTTTTAGGTTTGAGGAAAAGAATTGTGTCATCCGCAAACTGGAGGTGAGTCACATGAACCCTTTCTTCGCCAAAACACTCCCCTCTAATGAAATCTAACTCAAGGGCTTTCTTAAGCAACCCATTCAATCCTTCCACCACAATGTTAAAGAGAAAAGGCGAAAGGGGGTCACCTTGCCTTAACCCCCTTTCCATCCCGAATTGAGGCGTCGGCTTACCATTAACTAAAACCGATAACAACGGAGAAGCAACGCAATGTCTAATCCAACCCCTCCATTTCCTCCCAAACCCCATCTTCCTCATCATGGCTTCCATGAAATCGTGATCAACACTGTCATAGGCTTTTTCAAAATCTAGCTTCACTAACAAACCACCCTCCTTGTCATGCTTCCACCTGTTAATAATTTCTTCCGCTATGACATAACTATTTGTAATCTGACGATTCCGAACGAAAGCCATTTGTGTTTCACCTATGATCGAATCCATCCTTTTCCTCAACCTATTAGCCAACACTTTAGCAAGGATTTTGTAAAGAGAACTCACCAAACAAATGGGTCTAAAATCCCTCAAGAACTCCGGTTTCACCATCTTTGGAATCAAAGCTAAAAAGGCTCGATTAATTTCTTTAACGATAGAACCATCTTTATGGAATTCATTCATGAAATTCATAAAGTCCACTTGAATTAACCCCCCAATGAGCTTTAATAAAATTCAAGTTGAAACCATCCGGCCAGGGCGCCTTATTCCCCTCACAACTCTTAACTGCCTTAGTAACTTCCTCTAGACTGAAATTCTCCTCCAACAACTCCCTCTCATCAACAGATAAACTCTTAAAAGAAATCCCTATCATTCTTGGCCTTTCCCAAGAATATTTTTGAAAGTGGCCTTTAAAGAACTCAAAGACCCCCTTATTAATGAGACCAGGATCCGAAACTTTGCATCCATCAAGCATCACTTCTACAATCCTATTTCTCACTCTTCTTCCATTAGCCACACTATGAAAAAACTTCGTATTCCTATCACTCTCAAGCAGCCAATTAACCCTAGATTTTTGTCTCCAACCTTGTTCTTCTTTACGCAACCATTTCCACAATTCATCCAACACTTTTAAGCGATCTTTCCGAAGCGAATCCGTCCACCCCTCACTCACTGCCTTAGAATCAATCTCCCCTAATTTCTCTTCCAAAAAAATCGTCCTCTGAGAACTTAGTCTATTGGAACTTATCCAATTTTTCAATGAAATTTTCGAAGCTTTAGCCTTTGAAAAAAGGATAAAACCTTTTGATCTAGAAACCCTGCAGTTCGACCATCCTTTCATGGCTTCTCCCATCATTTCTTTTTCTTCCAACCACCAATTAACGAAACGAAAAGGACTTGGCCCCCAACCTTGCTGCACTACACTTAACATCACCGGATTGTGGTCTGAAATACCTCTAGACAGGCCTTGTTAAATCAGACTAGGGAGCCACAACAGAATTTCCGGCGAGATGAGGAATCGGTCCAATCTTGCCCAAGCTTGAACCTCTCTATTATTAGACCAAGTGAACCTCAATCCTTGCAGCAGCATATCCACCAAGTTAGCTTGAGACACAAAACTCCTGAAACTTCTAATCGATCCCATATTACAACGAACACCTATCCTTTCCGAAGGATCAAGGACAGTGTTAAAGTCCCCCCCTACAAGCCACAGAACCTGAAAAGACTGCATAGCCTTTAAAATAAAGTTCCAAAGCTCCCTTCTCTCAGTTTCAACCGAAGCTGCATACACATTACAAACCACTATCTGTTTTCTCAAGTTCCGTAAGGTCCCCAAAAGAATCAAACGGTTTTTGTTTTGAATGTAGGCTTCCACATTAAACTCATCATCATTCTACAAGGTTAAAATACCCTTTGAAGCTCCCTCCGAATTAATCCCCAGACCTCTAGTCAGCCAGGAACCTCCCAACGCCCTCACAACCCTTAAATCAAAAGAAATTAACTTCGATTCTTGAAGCAAAAGGATACTCGGTTTCAACTTCTGCACTAAACCCCTAACCATTGTTCTTTTCTCCCCCCTTCCAAGACCCCTTACATTTCAGGAAATAATAATTATAAAGAAACAGAAACCACACAGCAAAACAGAAAAAATACCTCAAACTTCTATCATTCCCTTCAGCCTATCGTCATCTTCTCTTTCTCTTCTTGCTATTTGTTCTCCTAACTCTGCTTCCTTGCCATTAAAGTCAAACCCCAAGGCCACCCTTCCTCTAATACTTTTGTAACTTCTTTTTATAAATTCCAACTCTGCTCTGTTTCTTGTTAACCTCCATTATTCCTTTGAACCCCTCTCAAGGGATCAGTCTCTTGAGAATTTCGGTATCCCTCCTCCCCAATGTTATTGGTAATAGTCTTGGAATTAACAATGCGCCCTAAAGCCACCCCCCTCTCAATCACCTTGGCAATTTCTTCCTCTAGATTCCAGTATGTTCTCCCCTTCTTAGAATCTTTATTACCGACTGTAGTCCTAGTTCCATCATTCTTGTCTCCTGCCTGCTCAGAATTATCTAACTCCACCGCCAAGGGGATTTCCTGAAAATCCTCTCCTTCGATATGAATTTCCGCAGCATCCCTTAACGATAGTTGAATAGGACCTTTTAAAGGCAAGCACACCACTCTCCCTTCCCTATCAGACAAGGACCCTGCCTTTTGTCTTCTATTCCTCCACCGAACCGAATTTGGAGTATTGCCCGAAGACACCTTATTAAAAGGCCTGAGCGAAATTGGGTTGTTTCCTATCTCCAGTTCATTTGAAGTGGAATCAGAAGGCCCATCAAACTCTCTTAAATTCATTCTACCTCCTCTACTAGGTTGGATCACCCCCCCCCCCCCCCCCCCCCCCCCTTTTCGACCCACAAACCCACTTAAGCCCATCAGACTTGGGCCCCTTATCCAATATCTTGACATTGGAACATTCACCTCTTGTAAACCCGAAATTCCTCTTTTGCCCTTCTTCTAACTCTGACTCTGAAGATGCTGACCAGCTTTCCTCCCTGCTACTGTCAGACTTTTCCTTCCCTATCACCAACTTGCCATTTGAAATCCCTGGGTGATACGGTTTCCTTTTTTCTTTCTTGACATAAGTCTGTTTCCTTTTTCCCCATAGAGCCACTATTTTTGAATTTCCTATTGAGTAGGTAGTCTGTCTAACAGTCCTTCTCCCCCAGACTAACACCTTTCCTACTTCCCATCACCTTGTCAGCTACACCTTGCCACCTACCACTCCTGCTGATGTGGCTCTTACCGCCTTCCTGATCTGAACCTTCCATAGTTTCCCGTACGGTTTGGTCCTTCAAACTCAGAATTTTGGTGAACCATATATGATCCACTGGCTTGCTTTCTTCTTCAATCCTTACTGAGAACACCTTGAATCCATCCATAATCTTCACTTTGCTGGGGCATTGATCTTTTCCCCTGAAAAGCACTAGTATTCTGCCCCTGTCAAGTCTACTCCTATAAGCCGTTTCACCATCCATCTGAATAAACTCCCCTAGAAGGTTACCTAATTTCTGGAAGAAAGTCGAGTTCCAAAGATTCAAAGGAACACCTCTAATATTCACCTATCCCAGCCTAGCTTGAGTGTCCACTTTATCTGACCACTTCTTCATTGAGACAAAAGCATCTTCCCAGAAAAATCTGCTCTTCATAAAACCTTCACTTTCAAATGTTGAATCAAACTCCCACAAAATAGATCTCCCGCCTAAATATTTTGCACTGAATCTGAATCCTCTGTCTAACAATCTCTTATTGACATTAATAACATTCTTAAAATCCCTAAGCTCCCCAATCACACACACTTCCAGCCATTTTTTTATCAGATATCTTCCTGTCCAGAACTAGAGTTTCCTCTGTTTCCTGTAGTCCATCCCTCTGTTCTATCTTCCCCTTCGGTTCTTTCACCACTTCCACGAAAGACCTATCATCCCTTATCTTCCACTCCTTCTGAATGCCTTTGTAGTGCCCCTTTTCCATTTTGAAATCTTCATCCCCTCTCGAGCCCAAAGTCTTCTTGTCATTCCATCCATACTGTGCTATGCTTACCTTGATTGGCCATCCATAAATGTGCATTCCATTTGTCTTCTCCGCCACCCTTCTTGTTTCCTCTATAGTAGAGAATCTTACGAAAGCAAAGCCTATCTTCTTAGTTTTGTTGGTTGCTAGGAGATAAATGTCACTTACCCTTCCAAAACATTTGAACACTCCCCATAAACAGGACGAATCTGCTTTCTGGTTGAGATTGTCTACGAAAATGGAATGTAGATTTCTTTTGAAATCCGATCTTCTCCCCTGACTTGAGTTATCTAACCGTCTCACTTGGCTTGAGTTGTCAGAGATTCTCTCTCTAAAGTTCTCTCTCATCATTTTTTTAAAATTGTATGTCCCTTTAAGTAATTTTGATAAAGGAAAAAAAAAACTACATAATTAAAAAAAGAGGCATAAATAGATCAGTAGGAGGTGTGCCAATAGCAGCACTCATTGTTGAATGAGATCGAGGTCATGTTATTACCAATTTGTCCATAATTGTTCATTCAGACAGTGAAGAAATGGGTTTCTTGTATTTTTGATTTTTTTTTTTTTTTGTTTCTTAATTTGATCTTTATTTTAAAAAGAATTGGGGTAAATACGCTCACTCTCCTAGAAGTTTGACATACATACAACTAGATATCAAGTATGCATTTATATATTCATATCTCCCATATTCTTAAAATTGAACTAACAAAGAGACCAAATTACCATATATTATTAAAATTTAAAAATAAAGATAATAATTTTATAAAAAACAATTAAATTAAATTAATTAAAGTAATCCTTTTAATGGAATATAATTAAAAATAATTTTAAAATGGAAAAATAAAAAACTATTTTTAAAATTTTAAATTATCTTCATTTTAATTTTTTTTTTTTTTTTTTACAATTTGTAATTTGTAGAGGTTAGTTATTTAAATTGAAAATAATTTAAAAGCTTATAAAATACTTACTTTTTACAATTTTTAAATTTTATATTTTAAAACCATCAAACAAAAATTTTAATTTAAAAAAGAAGATAATTTTAAAAAATAAAAATATTTATTATTTTCTTTAAACATAGTAAAAATAATTCAATTTAAAAATTAAGATAACTTAAAACTTTAAAAAATAGTTTTTTTTTTTAATTTTAAAATTATTTTTTAATTTAAAGAATTATCTTCAATTAATTTAATTTAATTGTTTATTATAAAATGATTATCTTCATTTTTTTAAATTTTAATAACTAAGGGCAATTTGATCTTTTTATTATTAGTACAATTTTAATGGCAGATGATGTTTGAGTAGATAAATGCATACTTGATCTCTAACTGAATCTATACCAAATTTCAGGAGAGGTGTGTGTCTTTACGACCAAAAGAATTTGACTTTTTGTTTTTGTTTCCAAGTTTGGTGCCGTTGCAATTCTTTTTTTTTTTTTTTTGGGTCATTTTATAATTACTTAAAATTTTGAGTTTTTTTTTTTTTTTTTTTCATTACTTAAGGTAGATTTGTATTTAGTAAAAGATTTGAGATGAGTTTAGAATTATTATTTTTATTGAATACATAAAATGCCCATTTTACCCTCGATCTTTAAGTCGAGAATTAAGTTTAAATGTTGACCATTAAAGGAGGAGTACGTATATGTTTGGTATGGCTTTTCTATGGGCTAAAAGTTTTTTTTTTTTTTTTGGTAAAAAGCTATTTTGATGGGTTTTTTTTTTTTTTTTTTTTTTTTTTTTAATGTTTGGCAAAACTAAAGATGTGTTTTTTTAATATTAAAAAAAAAAAAACTATTTATTTTCTGGAGAGCCTAAAATTTAAGCTGATAAATAGTCTTAACTACCCTCCATAAACTTTATGTATTTCAACGTATATATTTTTATTAGAGCTAATTACACAGAACCTCCCTGAGGTTTGCCCCTTTACACCAAAAAACAACTTTATCGAAAATTGACACTCAACCCCCCTGGCGTTAGTGTTTGACCGTTAACTTAACGGTTGACCACATCAAAATGCCAAAATGACTTAAATACCCCTATTACCCTTTATTTAATGAAATTAAAATTTAAAAGAGTAAATTAAATAAAGAAAAATTAAATAAAAAATAGATGATCATCACAATTTTTTTAAAAATAAAAAAATTTTTAAATGGAAAAAATAAGAAAATAAAATTAAAACACGTTTTAAAACCAAAAACAAAAAAAAACAAAAAAAAAACAGAAAAATAATGAAAAATAATTTTTTCTTACAAAACTTCGTTTTCACATCAAAATGTATCAACTCCATCGTACAAAACTTCGTTGATACTTTTTTTGGTAAAAGAAACAAAAACGAAGTTTTGTACGATGAAGTTGATACTTTTTCTTCCACCAGATCTCATCCGTCTCTGTTTCTTTCCATTTAAAATTACATTCATTTTTTATTTTGTTTTTTAAAATTTAAATTATTTTTAACACAATTTTTAACACTATTAAAATTCGGGAGCGATTGGGGGACACAATTTTTAACACAAGATTTGACACTGATTTTTAAGCCATTGGATTTATGAGATTTGGATGGCTTATATTTAATTAATTGATTTGTTTTTTATTTTCTTCTACATTATCTATTATTAATTTCTTTTCTTTTCCCTCTCCTCTCTCATAGATTTACTTTCCTAATTAAAATCTTATTTATATTTTCTCTTCCAATTTATATTTTCCTCTCCCTCTATATTGCGTATTAATTTTCTCTTCTCCCTCGTGAATCATGATATATAACTTGCATATGATTTCTTTAGTGTACTTTAAACGGTTCTATAATTTATGTTGAAATAAAGACATTATTTTTTTATGAATGCCTCCACCACTAAACACTAAATTACATTAGACGGTGACCGATGGTGGATTGAATCTCTTCTTTAACATAAACACATGGACCACAATTACTTATTCATGCAACCACTCATGATCATGGACTTCCCTTGTATAATCCAATTTTGCTACGTAATATGTACATAGTCCGTAGAAGTCTATTTTGTTGTGGACCAAACTTACCTACCAAGAGAGACTATTCTTTTGTCAACTACACATCTATTATTCATTTTATTTTTCCTCTCTTGTAATATAGGTTAATTAAACAGACCACTAATCAAAATCAGCTTTTTTTTTTTTTAGACATATTCAAATTGGATTGTAGAAAGCATCATGTGAAAAGAAAAGTACCCATATCTACTATCTTTTGAATAAATGAAAATTTTGTTATTGAAATTTAAGTCATGACTAGAACCACAAATTTTCTTCCGTTAAGCAATTAAACTAAAAATATATATATACACAAAAACTACAAGAAAGAACTCATATATCATTATATGAAAGCTAGTAATTAAATTTACCAACTCCATTGCATGCATTTACAAAAATTGAAGGGACGTGTTTTTTGTTCACTTAAAAGGGTGTAAATCTTTTTATTTTCTGAGGAGGCAATATGTGTATATAAACATGCATTTTCTACTTCTTTGGTAGTTAGTGACTAGTGGTTTGTGTGTTTTCACCAGTATTTGGCAGTACATAAGTAGAATATTAATATCTCTTTAAAGAAAAATATTCATAAAAGAAATGTCAATTCAAAGGAAAGTTCAAGCTCAAATGACAATTATATTATGAGAAAGACTTACAAAAAAATTGAGGCGGCTAAATAGTAAGTCTCTTATCATTGATTTTTATTTTAGAGCTAATTACACAGAACCTCCTTGAGGTTTGCCCATTTACACCAAAAAACAACTTTATCGAAAATTGACACTCAACCCCCCTGGCGTTAGTGTTTGACCGTTAACTTAACGGTTGACCACATCAAAATGTCAAAATGACTTAAATACCCCTATTACCCTTTATTTAATGAAATTAAAATTTAAAAGAGTAAATTAAATAAAGAAAAATTAAATAAAAAATAGATGATCTTCACAATTTTTTAAAAAATAAATAAATTTTTAAAAATGGAAAAAATAAGAAAATAAAATTAAAACACGTTTTTAAACCAAAAACAGAAAAATAATGGAAAATAATTTTTTCTTACGAAACTTCGTTTTCACATCAAAATGTATCAACTTTATCGTACAAAACTTCGTTGATATTTTTTTTGGTAAAAGCAACAAAAACGAAGTTTTGTACGATGAAGTTGATACTTTTTCTTCCACTAGATCTCATCCGTCTCTGTTTCTTTCCATTTAAAATTACATTCATTTTTTATTTTGTTTTTTAAAATTTAAATTATTTTCCATTATTTTTCTGTTTTTTTTTTTTTTTGTTTTTTTTTTTTTTTGTTTTTTTTTTGTTTTTGGTTTTAAAACGTTTTTAATTTTATTTTCTTATTTTTTCCACTTTTAAAAATTTATTTATTTTTAAAAAAATTGTGAAGATCATCTATTTTTTATTTAATTTTTCTTTATTTAATTTAGTCTTTTAAATTTTAATTTCATTAAATAAAGGGTAATAGGGGTATTTAAGTCATTTTGGCTTTTTGATGTGGTCAACCGTTAAGTTAACGGTCAAACACTAACTCCAGGGGGGTTGAGTGTCAATTTTCGATAAAGTTGTTTTTTAGTGTAAAGGGGCAAACCTCAGGGAGGTTCTGTGTAATTAGCTCTTTTTATTACAAATATTTTGTTAGTGTCAATTTTTGTACTTTTTAACAACAAAAGCTTTTGTAGATATAAACATAAGGAAAGTTTATGCAATTTATCCCATTTTTTTATTGGGTTATCTTAAACTTTAAAATTTAAAACTTTGTCTCACTCTGTAAAGGGTTTAGCAGTACTTTTAAACCCTTGGTCTGGTCTCTGTTTTTGCAGGGTTTGCTCTGTTTTGTTGTGCCTTGCTGGGTAGTTTTGTTTTGGGGTGCTTCTTGGGACTGCTTGGGGTTGAAAAATAAAAAAACAAATCGACATTCTGGCATACCTGCATAGATCTAAGTGATATCTCTGTCAACAACAGAACATGGTCTTATCTCTCTAGTCTTAACACGCACAAGGTAGTATTGTTATCTTGAATGTTAATTATTATCAAATCAATACCAGAAAAATTAAACCTAATAAATAATCAGTACTCAGAGAATTAAAGTCGTAATCAATGAATTGGGATTTTTGTACTTATTTTTTATTGCAATAAATTAACTCAAATGTGAGCGGAATTTGAACTTGAGACAAGAAGAGGTCTTAATCTATGAAATTTGAACCCAAAAACCTGGCCTTGAACATTGGGTTGACAATGACAATGTGGAATTACTGAATTTTCTCCCACAAGCAACAAGATAGTATGTTTACTAAGAAATTTTAACTCAAGACAACAAGAGGGTCTTAATCCAAGAAGAAATTGTTTGTGTGAAACAAATATAGGCTTATCATGGTGTAACCCACAAACCCAGCCTTGTACATTTCATATACCTAGTCAACACGATTCAATTGGGCACGTAACGTGCAAGTTCATCTCATACAATAAGATATATATAGATATTAAAAATACAAAGCACAAGTGGTCCCCAACAACGCAGCATTTTGGTAGTCACTAAAATGGTGACCGCAAGAGGTCCCCAAATCTGAATTTTCTCATGGCCCTACCATCAACAATAAAAGCTTTTAACCACAATGGTGGTCCAAAGCTTGAGATTAAAAACCCAAGTCCTTAGTTCTACTCCTGGCAATTATATTGTGGCCAGCCCTCGGAACGTTTAGCTCTGCTGGTGGAATGACGGACATGGGGCTAATGTCAGCGGTTCGAATCCTACCCAGGCGGGGGCGAGTTCTAATTTACCTGCTTGCATCCTTGTAGGGCCAAGGGTGTGGACCGGGGTTTCTTATCTGTCATACTCCGTGAAGCCAACATACATGCCACGGTGAGTTACGTAGTTGGGAGAGGACAGGTGGATAGGTGGTTTGACGGAGTTCGGGATCTACGATACCCAAAAAAAAAACAATAAAAGCTTTTTTGTTCTTTTTAACAATAAAAGCTTTTGTAGAGATATTTTACCAAGCAATCTACTAACTTAAAAGCTCATTTTTAAGAGAATACCAAACAAGATGACTTAATTAAAGAAGACCTTTTTTTTAGCTTTTTAAAAATAGATAAATAGTCTTAACCACCCTCCATAAACTTTATATATTTCAACGTATATTCTTCAATTACAAATATTTTGTTAGTGTCCATTTGTGTACTTTTTAACAACAAAAGCTTTTGTAGAGATATTTTGCCAATCAATCTACTTAATTAAAGATTGCCTCATCTTCTAAACATAAGGAAAGTTTATGCAATTTATCCCATTTTTTTATTGGGTTATCTTAAACTTTAAAATTTAAAACTTTGTCTCACTCTGTAAGGGGTTTAATAGTTCTTTTAATTGCGTTTTTTTTTTTGGGTTAATTGCATAATCTTACCATGTGTTTTGCCTTTGTAGCAAAATATTCAACAAATGACCTTAATCACACAAACAACCCCTGCTGTTAGTGGTCAAATGTTAGATTTAACGGTTGACTTGAAAAAGACTAAAATGCCCTTAGTGAATATTTTATTATTTATTTTATTTAATATAAAATAATTAACAAAATCTACATTTTTTCCTTCAAACTGAAATAGTGTTTTTTTTTAATTGATCCACATTTATTTTTTAATCTGGAAACAAAAAAAAAATTAATCCAAATTTTCATCAATCCAATTCCTAAAAAAAAAATTCCATCAATCCAATCGTTGGAGGAGATCTTGAACATTCTCGTATCTCCATGGAAACAAAAATTTATTATTCACAAAAAAAGTTTAGTTATCTTCTTTTTCAATCATCAGAAACGACATGAAAAAAAAAAAAAAAATTAAGGAAATCTGTCAAGATCCCTATCTTCTTCTTGAATCATCATCAACAAATTCTCAATCATCATCAATTAAAATAAAAATTAAAGATTTTCTTTTAAGAACCTAACTCTCCATTTTCTTCTTCTTGAATCCAACTTTTTTTTCGGTCTCAATCATCATCATCAACAACAAAATCTCCATTTAAAATCTGCACCCACCAAACCAACAAAAAAAATCACAAATAAAAACCCATCATAGACCCGTATGTGAAGAACCCCATCATAGACCCGTCGTTGTCGTCGTCCGACCCAAACCCGGTTTTGAAAACAGGTGGGATTTCGAAACTCATGACGAGAAGGTAGAGAAACAACACACCCATCAAGAACTGGATCATTCTGAGTCGATTCAGTGGCAACACCGAATCAAACTTGTGAAAGATAGGGAGAGAGAGGCAGTGAGAGTGAGGGAGAGAGAAAGAGATTAAAGTTAGGGTTTGGGTGATAGATGAAGTTAGATGTTTTGAGTCATGGAGATGAAGTTGGATGTTTGGATGATTAAGATGAATATTTTTATTTGGGTGACGAAGATTTTTGTTTCGGTGATGAAGTGGATGTTTGGGAGATGAAAATTTGTTTTTGTTCAAGTGATGTAGATGAAGATGAAAAATAATATTTTTTTTAATTAGTTGTTTATTTTAGTTAATTTAAATTTTTTAGGGTTTATGCGGTGAGATGTGATTGGATAAACTATTTTCTTTTTTCATTTATTAACAATACTAACTAAAAAGACAATTTTATCCCTTTACTATTTCAGACTAACGGTGGAGAACTGTCAGTCAAAGGGTCAAGGATAAGTTTGTGTTATTATGAAATTTTTTCCGGTTTTAGTGCAATTATGCATATATTTAGGGTAAGTTAGTACAATTAACCCTTTTGTTTTACTTTAATTTTCTAATGTTTTGCAAGGGAAATGTTACAGACCACTTTTGAAAATGGTATGTGTCTTAGCTAGGGGTGGGCATTGATTGGTTCGGTTCGGTTTTCTGTAGAACCGATAAAAAACCGATAAAGTCCGGTTTTTCAAAAAGTGAACCGATCCAATCAAATTGACATTTGCCAACCGATAAAAAACCGATCGAATTAGACCGGTTCAGTTCGGTTCGGTTTTTTCGGTTTTGGGCCTAATGGGCCAAATTCAGGACTTGTTCAATTACATAGTTTTTTCCATATATTGAGCCTATTGGACCGAATTTGACTAAAATAAAAAGTAAATACAAAACATGGGGCGCCAAATTATATATAAAAAAAAATTGATGCAAATAAACTTTACACCTTGTCCACACACTGTCCAAATAAACTTCAACAGCATTACACAGCTGCAACATTGAGTCAATTTAAATAAAATCAACACAGCTGATAGATGATTGATGATATTACATACTGTCCACACTGTCCTTTAAAATGTAGGGGTGGGCGTTGATTGATTCATTCATTTTTCTGTCATGAAATAAAAATATCACATATATAAGTTTATAACAAACTAACACTACCCTATTGACTTATACTGTTATACATATATTGAATAATAGCAACTTAGCAAGTCTGACATATTGACATAAGAAATGCAATTAACAAAGTTTTTTTTTTTTTTTTGAAACTGCTTTAATATTATTAATAGGATAATGGTGCCTTAGACAGGCCATACAAAAACAAACTTAGCAATACACATCAAGGGCAAAACAGAGCACCCAAAATTTCTGAATCACCAAACCAAAACCCCCAGTATGAAGCTACCAACCGGCAAAGCAAAACCCCAAACTGATACAATTAGAAACCCAATACAGCCTCAACATTCCTACAAATGCAACACTGACCAAAATTTAACATCACCTGATCCCCCAAATACTCAACCGACATCAACACCAAAGGAGAAGCAAGATTTATCCTTATCAATCTAAACAAAATGAATTTGGACACATTTGCTCTAGATAATAAGTTAAAAAAATCACTCCTTTTTTAAACCAAAATATAAAATCCAGAGAAGTTGCTAGACAGAAAAATGTAAACCAAAATATAAAATATAAAATCCAAAGTTTTGGCCATATGAAAACAAAAATATAAAGTCTACCTGGTGCGAGGAATCGAAGTTGCTAGCAGAGGAATCGAATTTTAGCTATTGTGACTGAGAAGATGGCTGATGGCTGATTGACGACGACCGGTGGAAGATGGCTGATCGACGACGAGCGGAAGATGGCTGATCGACGACCGGCAGGCGAACGTGTGGGTGAGACTGGGTGTGGGCCGTGTGGCTGCTGTCTACTGAAACTGAAGAGTGAAGAATTGAAACTTAGATTTAGGGTTTTTTTTTTTTTTTAATACTATGTTTACCGGTTCGGTTTACCGGTTTTAGGCATCAAACCGGATAAAAACCGATCCAGCCAGTTTTTTAAAAAAACCAACCGAACTGAACCGATTATTTAATAAAAACCGGAAAAAAACCGGTCCAACCGGTTTGATCCACTGGTTCGGTTCGGTTGGCCGGTTTTTTGCCCACCCCTAGTCTTAGCTGGCGTGCAAGGAGAAAAAGTCAAAGTAAGTAAATTTGTCTCATAAAAAGTCTTTAGTCATAGAATTATGGGATATTATTATTTTCCCCCCTGAGGTTTACCCTATTATTAAGACAAGGACAGGGTTTGGGCTTATTGGTCGTTCTTCCCCCTAAAATCAAACTTATGTTAACTGACCCCCTTCTGACACAATTTTCATCGGTCAATGTATTTTATGCCCCCTTTGACTGTTAAATGGAAGGGCATTAACGTCATTGACCATCTCTTTTTTATTTTTTATTTAAATTTAATAATAACAATAATAATAATAATAATAATATCACAATTCTTCGTCTCTCTCTAAGTTCACTACCACATTCAATCATCATCATCATCATCATCAACAACATTCTTCTTCTCTCTCAAACCCTAGCCACCCAACCACCACCATATTTGTCTCACACACCACCACCACCACCACCACCACCACCATCCCTCTCACGCACACACCACCACCACCACCAAACCATCATCTCGTTCGAACCCGATCTGGTCCCCTTTTCTCTTTCTCCAAACGAAAATCGACCACCAACCCCGATCGAAGCCCAAATCGCCGCCGATCGAAGCCCAAATCGCCGCCGATCGAAACCCAAATCCATCTCTTCTTGCCTCTGATCCCCTTTTCTCTTTCTCTTTCCTTTAACCCAGAATCCATCCCTTTCTCCTTCTCACCTCTGATTTGTTGGTGGTCTGGGTTGGTGTTGGTGATTGACATGGTTGGTTTGGTTCGAAAGTGGTTGATGGTGGTGGTGTGTTTGTGATTGATTTCGTAAGTGGGAGAAAATCGTCGGTTTGATGTTGATGATGATTTGGGTTTGGTTTTTGTGATGATATGGGTTTTTTTTTTTTTTTTTTTTTTTTTTGAAACAGATCTGGGTTATGGGTTTGGAGATTGGTGATGATGATGATGATGAATCGATGATAATGGTGGTGGTGTTTATGTTATGGCTTTTTTTATAATTTTTTTTTTCTGGATGATGATAATGTTGATGATGATCTGGGTTCTGGAAATTTTTTTGTTCTGGAAATCGATGATAATGGTGGTGAACTCTTTTTTTTGTTTTTAATTAAATAAATAATAATTTATATATATATTGAAGTAAAGATTTTATTTTTATTATTATTATTAAATTTAAATATAAAAAAGAGATCTCCACCGTCCATCTCAAAGATGGACGGTGGTGATCTATATAATTTTAATTGTGTTTTTTATTTTAGTTTTTAGTTTTTAGTTTTTATTTTATTTTATTTTAGTTCATTAATTCATCAAGGGTAAATCGGTCATTTTCTTCCCATTGAACGGTCAAGGGGGCATAAAATAGATTGACCGGATGAAAAGTGTGCCATAAGGGGGTCAGTTAACATAAGTTTGCTTTTAGGGGGAAGAACGGCCAATAAGCCCAAACCCTGTCCTCGTCTTAACAATAGGGTAAACCTCAGGGGGGAAAATAATAATATCCCTAGAATTATTGATAAGTCTTTTCTCTCTATTCATAGAATCATCAAAGTGTATTCTTTAGTCTTTACTCATTTTCTTTATTAAAGGAAGATAGTTGCATAAGGCAGTTCTTCAACTACGACTGCTTGCTGGTACCTGCTACAGTTTCAGTTGCATCAGAGACAAGGTATGATTCTATGTAAATATTATTAATTTTAAAACTATTTTATTTCTTTTACTTTAAAGTAGGCTTATACTTATATTAAGAGCTAATCAGGTGTGGAATCTTGTACCTTTTTTCATATTTATATAAACTTGTTGATTGATTGTTATAGTTTTGTGAATAACTAAAGCTGGGGGGATATTTAAGTGTGTTCTGGGTGGTCAGGCTGCTCTGTTTTGGTCAGCCTTTCTTTTTATATCTGCTTGTATGGGGATGTTGGGTGCTGGGGCTCTTTGCTCTTAACAGTGTTCTTTCCCCTCTTTTTTCCTTTGTTGCGCTATGCTTCTCTTTGTTTGACTGGGGTTTCCCGGCTGTTGTAGCCTGTTATCAGGTTTTGTCTTAATATATTCCACTTTGCTGTTCAAAAAAAGAAAAAACTAAAGCTTTCTTGCTATTTGATATGATTAGTTCAAAAGAAGGGAAAACAAGATGAAGTTATTTTCTTCAAGTACGAGGAAACGATGGAAGGAATGGGATCTGAGAGTGACGGTTCTACTTAGCCTGGTTCTCCAAATAGTACTGATCACACTCGGTAATCGTAGAAAGCACAATCATAAACTTTGGATTAGAATTGTTGTATGGTGTGTCTACTTATCTGCAGATGTCATTGCAACGTTTGCTTTAGGTATAATCATAAATAATGTCTCAGATATTTATGACGAGGAAGGTGAATCAACGGATGCAAACACTGAATTAACTGCATTTTGGGCACCATTTCTTCTGTTGCATTTGGGAGGGCCTGACACCATAACTGCTTATGCCTTGGAGGACAATGAGCTATGGTTACGGCACTTTCTTGGACTCGTTGTCCAAACGGGAATGGCAATTTATGTCTTTCTAATGGCTTGGACTGGCTCCCATCTTTCAATTCTACATCTCTTAATGTTTGTTGCAGGCCTCATCAAGTATGGAGAAAGGACTTGGGTGCTCAGGAAAGCAAGCATTGAGACAATCAGAGAGTCATCGATAGCCAATTTCGACAATAGACAATCAGATAATGGAATAAACTTTTCTGTTCCTAGTCAAACCAATTTAGGTTATGATGAATGTACATTAATTGATGGATATCGTTTAGTGCGTACATATTTTAGGGCTCTCTTTCTGAATGTTAAATTACCATTGAGAGTTGGAAGTGCATCAATACCATCAACCGCCGTAGAAGATATATTCAAAATAATTGAAAAGGCACTAGGATTCATGTACGATAATCTTTACACCAAAGCACCCCTTCTCTATACTCGTTGTGGATTAGGCCTGAGAGTGATCACTTTTTTTCTTACCTCTTCTGTTTTGGTGCTCTTCCCTGTTGTTGTTGTTATTCATGATAAACACAAGTTTTCAAATACTGATGTTACCATAACATACATCTTGTTAGTAGGAGCTATTATTCTAGAACTATATTCAGCTGTATTGATACTCTGCTCCGATCAGTTTCTTGTTTGGTTGATCGAGCATTAAAAATTTTCCACCAAGAAAGCCCTTGAATCTTTTCTAACACAGAAGAGGTGGTCAAATAACATGTCTCAATTCAGTCTGCTAAGCTTCATTATCAAAGAAAAACCCCTGCCTTGCCTGAATATCCTGAAGCACTTAAGCCTTGATAAAAGGCTAGAAAAGCAACGGTATGCAGCTGACATGGAAATCCCCAACAACTTGAAAACTCTCGTCGGGTTGTATCTCCGAGAGAAAGAAAAGCATTCTCAAATTGGCTCACCAAATAGCATCCCTGTGAACCCTGTCGGTCTGAACTTCACTGAAGAGCTTGAGAAAAGCATTATAGCTTGGCATGTCGCTACAGATATAAGGTATGAGTTGGATGGAGAGGATATAAAGCAACTTGGGCATGATTTTGAATTACATTGTGGATTGATCTGTCAAATTTCAAGATATATGTTCTACCTCTTGGTACGACATCCTGACATGATATCAGAGGGAAGCATGAATCAGATTAAACTTCGGTCAATTTTATTGGGATGTCGGTCAATTGTATGGGCTGCACGCTCTCAGCAATTCACTAGCAAAATTGAAGCATGCGATTTTTTGGAAGAATTACTTACCGTTTCCAAAACATATTTAGATCAACAATATTTGGTTCTTGAAGGCGACGACGATAACGATATCAAAATATTCCTCAAGTTTAGATTACCCGGGTTGGTGATAAAATTAAGCAAACAGGTACGTACATGTTCTTTTAATCAAATTATGATCAATCCATGGTTTTTATTATAATATTTTCATCAAAATTATATGACAGATGTCATTGGAAGAGAGGTGGAAGATAATCAGCTGGACTTGGTTAGAAATCCTGCCATATGCAGCCATCAGATGTGGAGGAATACAGCATGCTCAACACTTGAAAAATGGTGGAGAATTTCTTACTCATGCTGGTTTCTGGTCTCAGTTCTTATAAAATTCACTCACAAAGATTTTACACCGCACCCATCAGCTGATCCAATATTATTCAATTCAGTGATGCCCCTCCTTAACAGGTAACAGTATTAAAGCTAAGCTAGCTTTCTCTTTTTGAACTATCAGTTAATTTATTGATTAATTATATGAGTTCGAATGTCATTGGGTATTATAACTATTAACAAGTTATTGATTAGGGATGAGCATTTATCCCCGGGGACCCAAATCCCAACATCCCCATCCCCATTTGGGGGAGAATTTTTGGGGAAAATTGGGGAAATAGGGAGAGGGGGGATGGAGATGATTTTTATCCCCAAAGTAAAATGGGGATGGGGGGACTCCTCCCCATCCTCATTTCCCCATTTTCCCCATAAATTTATGGAGATGGGGATGGGGATGGGGATGGGGATGGGGGGAGGTGCCCCTATCCCTGTTTCCCCAATTCCCCCAAACATTATATATAATATAATATATATTTAATATTTTTATTCTTCTATTTTACTAAGTATATATACATCTTTTTAAAATAAAAAAACCTAACCCTAAATAATAAAACTTGTCTAATAGACTTTATTTTGTAATGGATTAAAATGCTTTCATTTGAAATTGTAATGGATTTTATTTTGTATTTGAATTTATGATGGATTTTGTGTTTTTCTAGCATGTAATCTTTAGTTAAACATGGGAAATGGGGAAGATGGGGAAACGGGTAAAATAGGGGAAGACAAACAGGGAAAAATGCGGGAAATGGGGAAATGGGGATGGTGATGGGGGACTTCCCCCCAAAACTCCCCCGATGATGGGGGAGGGTTTCGAAAGTGGGGATAGGGATAGGGGGACCTATATCCATCCTCATTCCCCAAATGCTCATCCCTATGATTGATTTTGAGCAGTTTCATTATTGTATTAAAATAAATTCATAGAACTATATTTATTAAAAGTTAATGAAAAACTATGTAAAAATACAGACATTACAAAATTCGTGCTAAATTATGCAACTTTTACTATTGATTGACATGTTTAATATCAATTTATGAAGTTGAACGATAGATCTATGTAGTTAATTACCTATTTTGCAAACTAGCTTTTAGATTGTATAGTTTTAATGAGAGCTTTGTGCACTGAAACGTGAATTCTATGGATGATAAATTTTGTTAGTTGTAGGATCCTTCATTTTTAAACCTATGTAGTTAGTAAACTTCAAACATTAAGAATACACTTACGTTATTGAATTCCTAATGTTAAGTGAGATGTTGGTTCTGTAATGTTATAGGCATGAGTCATTCGATATTCCTAAAAAGGATACAACTCCCCAAGTTTAAACACATCCATTAAGGCATTTTCTCGTCGTCAAGACTATTATGGGAATGATACAACTTTTATGGAATGCAAACTGCGGATGATTGACTGATGGATGTATAGATGAAGAAAAGCTGAAAGGATTGATGAAGCAAAAAGTGGAAGTCTTGTATTCATGATTGTATTATGTTTCGATTTTTATTTTTATTTTTTTAACATTTCTTCTAAAAATAGATCAATATGTAATTATTTCTCTTAAACATATAAATATCTGAACATTCTCAATGTTGAAAACACTTAATTGGCTCTCTCTATTAACTACACCTTATAATTTTACTATAAAAATTATAATAGCAAAAAATTTCTCTGTGGAGCAGAAGATGAGCAAAACAGAGAAAACAGAGAAATTTATTGTGTTTTTAGTTTACAAGGTATTTTCTTCTAATTCTCAACGAATTGATATTCCAAGCTTGTTCTGTTCTTTCTCTGACTTTGTTCATCAAGTTTGTTTTACACATTTGTGTTGATAGTTTTCTTGTGGTTCCTGGATTGCTGTGGATTTATGGAAAAGAGATCAGTTGAAGCCGCGGTGGATTGGATATCTGGATTGCCTGATACAATATTGCATCATGTTATGTCACGACATGGGAAAGATCATGGCATATGTGACCGGTTTTAAACTTTGATGGAAATCATAACCGTAAAGTTTGAAGGAGAATAGAGAAGCTACCCGACTTCCTGGAAAAGGCTCTGAGAAACTGCGAAAGGCAGACAGATAAGTATATGGAGCATTTCACAATCACAACGGACTTATTAAGCGATCAAAAATTTGCATCTGTTATAGATAGATGAGTTTATTATGACATTAAAAAAAATGGACTTTAAAATTCTTTATAATTTTCAGTACTTGTTGCAATATCTACTGTAAACGTACTTGTTCAAAACATTTGGTTTTCAACAAAGGAGTTGCATATTAATAAATCTACCTAGGGTACTGATATCTCATGTATTTCATGATTACTAAACTGTAGGATTCAGTGAAATGGAAATGTTACATTCCACATCGCTAGCAAGTGCGGTATAAGTTTTGGTCTCCTTTAACTAAACGGTTGCATGAGCCATGAAGCCCATGACCCATAGCAAATCCGGTAAATGCGTCTGTACTGATCCGGTACAATTTGTGTTTAGTAAAAAAGAAGATGAGGGTCTAATTTATGGACATAGATGATAATTCTTACACTGTCTAGTTTAGCATAACTTGATAATGTAAGCACTCAATACATATTCCATACATAGGTTTTCACTACTGTTCTAAGAATTTGTCCATAAATAATTAATACATATTAAACTACAGCTTTCTATAGCTATTAACCTCTGCAATCCCTCAGGTTTTTTTCAGGCATCCTTGGATGCTGATGATCGCGAAGTCGTGCTCGCGAGCCTCTGCAGCCCTCTCTGAACCCTTTGGAAGAGCTTTGTGGATTGTTTCTTAGACAAATGGAAGCCAATTGCATCAAGATACCAACCACTTCTTCCTTTGAATCCAACAACCAGCCCTCCATCCATTGAGAAAGTGAAAGGAGTTCCTTCTTCAACTCCAAAAGGTCCAAAAGTCCTTTTGTTGCTCTTGAATGTAAGTGATCGGACCACCGGGCTTCCACCGTGAACCACCGGACAGTAGTGACCACTCACGCTGATCAAGAACTCTTCTGGGTATTGCAGCTTAATCTGAAACAAATGAAATTTTTTACATTTTAATGCTAAAAAAGGCTAATATTCTAGATGTTAGTTACACATTATTAACTACATTAGCAAGCTACAAGTTTCAGGCGAAGGATATCATACGTTTTTTTCGTACGAAATCTTGATTTAAACCGATGCAAAAGGAAATTTATATTCATTATGCACCAGTGTAAATTGAGATCCCGTATAAAAAAACGTGCCGGATCCAGCACATGAAAACCTGCTATTAACTATATTATCAAGAAAGAATATTAATCTAGTCCAAGTATCACATGATATTGATATTTAAAGGTAGCAAAACTACTATTTACTACAAAAACTACCTTCTAATTAAATTTTGTGTAAGGTGTTTAAAGTAGGTATGTTTTGAAATTATTTATACAAAAAATCACTTTAGCTTTACTATTAACAAACAATTAGAACAAAAAATCACCTTAATAGTTCTTGTAATATTTTTAAAAAAAATACAAAAAAAAAAAAAAAAAAAATTACCATTAACAAACAATTAGAAGCACTTCTCCAATAAATAAAGATTTTTAGTAATTGTTTGCTCGTTAACGTTAACAATTAAACTCCTAACATTAACGACTTATTAAAAGATAAAAAATCCATATCAGGACGGTTCTGAATAGAGAAATTATTGAATACTAAAACACAAGTAGAGAAGACAAAAAGAGTTTAAGAAAGGGAGCAAACCTCAGCCGTCCGATTGCCACCAACACCACCATGTTTTTCCGGTGTGACAGGCTTACCGTTCTTATCATACACCACACTGATGGAGTCGATGCAACGGTCATAAACAAGTGTGATTTCTCTGACCCCATTGTAGGTCCCATCATCCCAGCTTGTCCCACCATTTCCACCCCATGGTCCCACCACTATACTCTTCTTCTTATTCTTATCTTTGCCACCTTCCTACAACATAAAAATAAAATAAAAAAATTACTCAAAAAAAAAAAAAAAAAAGAGAACTAAATTTAAAAATAAAAACAAAATATAGTTTTCCTTTTAAATTTTTATTAGTTTTAATCAGAAACCTTCTCTAAGTACGTTAAAAATTGTTAAGACAAACACAAAATTATTTTAAGGGAAATTAAGATCATTGTTTCCACTTTAAAAAAAAAAAATCTAGAAATAATAAGAACTAAACATGCACAATATTAAACAGAAAACTTTACTTTATTCAACAAAAAATAAAGAAAAAAAAAAATTCTTGGTTCTTCAAATTTGTTTTTAGTGGCACTTCATCCAACATGTACATAAAATAAACAATATTTTAACCCAAATAAAGAAGGGAAAAAAAAATGCAAAGTTGTGTAGAGTTTCAATGTCTTACCATTGTAAGTATAAACTAGAGTTTTTGAGAGAAAAATTGGTGATGAAGAAGAAGGAGGAGATGATAAAAAAAGAAACAATCAAAGCAGTGGTAGTATATATGGTGGAGAATTTTATTTATTTATTTAAATGGTAGAAAGTGGTGTGTGTATATATATATATATATATACAAAAACAAGTGGTGTTTTAGAGGTGATATTGAAGAATTTGAATTGTATCTGATTCCATACATATATATATATATATGTAAAGATAAAAAGAATTTTTGCTTTTGCTTTAGATAAAGTGTTGTATATATTCTAGGAATGACAATTTTTTAAAAAAAAAAAAACTTTTGCCATTGGTAGAATTCGAACCGTTGAATTGGAAATCATTTGTCCAAACCCTAAATCCATCCATCTACCGGCTTGAAAGTCATTTATCCAAACTCTAAACTTGTCAATCTACCGGCTGAGCTAAACCCTGAGGGCAGTTATCTCGTATGTCAGCTGCATTTAATGTGAAGATTTTAGGTTTTGGATTTGACTTAATATTTTCTACTTTATTGGTGCCAATTAATAAGTGTCTTTGAAGTAAAACAAATATAATCAAATAAAGTTTTAATGAAAAATGATATAATATTAAGAGAGCATTTTAGTTTTTTAAAAGTTCAAAAGGAGCTTCTCAGGGAATTTTGAACTTACTCTTCTTAAATGGATGCCAAAAAAACTAATAAATAATTTATTTAAAAAAAAAAAAGTTAGTTTTTGACATTAAAAAAAAAAAAACCCTCTTTCGACTAGTACCGAACACGTCATTAGCAAGAATAGTTACAAACAACAATACGAAGAAATCTTGAATCTTCTGATTAAGAACTTCCAAGTAGTGCTTTTGAGTGAAAAAGTTTTCTGTAAAATCACTTTCTAAAGAAACACCAATTTTTTGTTTATTTCAAGCAATGATTATCTAAATTTGAAGCACAATTTATCATACAAATCAAAACCAATTTCACAAGCTCTATAAACCATATAAAATATGTGGCTTACATAATTGTCATGAATACCTACTCTGCACACTGTTTTCAAGCTCAAGATGAATATGAACAGAGAAGGCTACCAGTTGATATGATACAACAGATCGAGTTTCTTAATGAGGTTTACGATGATTATAGTGAATCATCGGAGTCATCAGAGTCGCTTCTTTCAGGCTCCCCGGCATTAGCTCCTGTCTCTACAACGTCAGGCTGCTTTGGCACAGGAGCTGATGATGGGACGTTCTCACTTGCATGATGCGCATTACCATCACCAACTCCCTCATGCTCATTCACTTCAGGTTGTACACTATTCAGTCAAGGAAGACTTGGAACCATAATATTAATAACGACTATTCAATCAAGAAATTAATATTCACTACATAAGCATGCGGAATCTTTTTCGACCAAATAGAGTAAGCTGCATCCTGGAAATAACCCCCATCATTCACAAACAGGTAAATTTCAAACAAAATTCAGTTTTGAGCGAAATAATATACTACCATTAATGCCTAGATCTTATGCCGAATTAAAAGTATTAATTTTTATTTAGCTAAATGACAATTCTTAAATTAAATTTATAACATGTAAGGATATCAGCATTTTCAATTGTTGCACCAGTCATGATATTCACCAAATCTCTCTCAACACGCTGTACAAGCTCAGGCTGCAAAATGTGACACGAACAAAATCAGTGGAAACAATTGATACACAATAGAACAAAAAAAAAAAAAATAGGAACATAAAAATAATGCAATCTGTACATTTAGATCTGGCTCCCTCCGAAATCTTCGCTTTCGAGCATCCCTCATAGGAGGTGTGAGACCATGTCTGTACTCAATGACATCCGGAGCAGAATCACCTGGTTCTCTAACCATAATCATCTGTACAACAGTTCATATATTGAATCAGAAGTGATGCAGTCATGTTTGTGACCCAAAAAATTAGAAACTTTTGCAAGCTACCTCACCTGACCGATATCAGCTGTTTTAACTAGAGCACTATCATCGTAAGTTTTAAATGACTCCACAACACAAGGGAGATCCATCAGGGATACTGGGAAATGGTCATCGCCTAAAACAAATGTTCCACTCCTCCCATCCTCTGCAAAGATTTTTCAAGTTCACAAATACAACACGACATCAGGCGACGAAAACTAATATCTGACATACTTTGAACAATAAATCATTTTAATTTATCTCTAAACATTTACTTCCAGATATAATATATATTTTGTCACACACCAACTTAATGCCTCACAAAGGTCTAAATTCAAACTTCTGAATCCCCCTTAAAGTACTGACAAAAATAGTATACTGATAGACACAGAGTGATAGTAAACATCAGTCACATTAACAAAAAACGTTTGTTTGCAAAGATAGATAATCACACATAAGTGACATAACTTTGACTCTTTGAGTAATAGCTTCAATGTAAAACACTTATTTTTTTTGGGAAAAAAGAAAAGAACATGCGATATATTACTGTAGAAAGACTGACACCACAAGTTGCAGACTTGCAGGTGAGAATATCTCCCAACTTCGTTAATTTAAACCATACAAAAGGAGAATAGAATGTGATCTTTCATTTGTTCTTGGAGTTTCTAGAATCTTAGATAAAGCCTAAAGGAGGATGCGCGAAGAAAAAGGTTGGGTGGTTGCAACTGCTCTTAGGATAGCTTCAGCTGCTCTAAATTAAGGACACAATCAACAAGTTTGAAGAGGCAATTTATTCACGAGAAAACAGAAAAAAACAAAAAATGAGGAGAAAGTTCTCATCAACTTATCATTTCTAAGCAGCAAAAACATGAAGCATAATTCCATACAAACCTGATTTATCAAACAAAAGATTAAATCGCAAAACTCAGGATATAACACAAGGTAAATAACAAAACGAACTTAAAGGCCTCTCTAATCCTTGTACCACATTAAAGCGGAAAGTAACTTTCTATGCATTATATTTATCCTTGGATATCACAAGTTAGCCATACTAAAATATGGGTACAAGAATGAAATATCCAAGAAATATAAATGAAAACAACTAACTAATCTGCTTATGTTTCTTCTCACTTTATTATCAATGGATTATACATAGCATTAATCTCCATATGTTTCTTAAGTACTCAGATTACAAACTATTGCAAGAAAGAAATAACATTTTCTCACCAGAGAAAGACAAGTCCAGTGACTTGTCCTCAGAAGCATTTTCGCTCAAAAGGCGATCTAACATCTCCGCAACCGAAGGCGGAACTCTGAGAATGAACTGCTCCTCCATGCCCCCACAAAATTCAATACTTCCAGTAACCCCTCAAAAACAAATTCCTCAATCAATCAACCTCAAAAGAATCCCAAAAACTTCCCTTCAAATTCGCAATCTACTTCCTTTATGTTCACTGTCAAGAACATCAATAAAAACCGTAAATTTACAACATGGGTTTGTTTAACAAATCACAGCAACAAAGAAATTTAATTGTCATCTTGTATCTAGTTGTAAGTATAGTAATTTGGTCTGTTCGAAGAAATTTAAGGGGAACCTCATATGAGTTATGTGTCATTACAATTTAGACGCATGAAAGCACTGTATCCACATGAAATTGACAGCGTCACATATCACAATCAAAGGAATACATGTACGGTGTCTCTTACCTCCTTATGCACGAAGAAAGCTTCTTCAGGCTTCAATGGCAGCAAGAAAACGCTAAACAAAATCCACTTCTCTTCTGCTTGTGATCTCGAACCCAAAACAGTCATATAAGTTTTTAATCAACACGAAAACAATTGATAAGATACATAGGTAAAACAAAATCTTTAAGACAACAACGAAAAATAAACCCTAGAATAAAATAGCAAAAACCATAAAGAAAATAGGTCGGATTTCGATTGATGAAGGCAGCAAATCGAAACTTACAAGAGAGAAATGAGGCGGTTGCGGTGGCAGTCGTGGATTGAACGGTGAAAGGAAGAGCGTCGGACGGTGGCTTGTCGAGGTTTTTGGGAGAGAAATAGAGAAACGGTGAAAAAGAGTTTATATATTACGGGTGCGGGTCGGTTTCGGTTTTCATAAACAAAAAACCGAACATGACCCGAAAACAATCGGGTTTTCAAAATGCAAACCGAACAAGACCCGATCACTCAAGCAACCCGACTCGAACAACCCCAAACCGGGTCGGTTCGGGCCCATTTTTTATGGGCCAGCACTAGAGAAGCTTGTATTTTATTATTATTTTTGTCAACAATATCTAATAAAATTTATATTTTCCTTTTAAAATTTTATTTTTTTTTATTTTTTTCTAAAAGTTATCAGATTCAATCAGAGAAAGAATAAGATCTCAACATGCAAAATATTAAAAAGAAAAATTTGCTTTATTCAACAAATAAAAAAGAAAAAAAAAAAAACAACAATTCTTGGTCCTTCAAACTTTGTTTATAGTGGAACTCCATCCAACATTTATATAAATAAACAATATTGAGGCATCTTTTATATATATATATATAATTTTGCTCTCCTTAGGACGGAACTGAAGACTTTAACTAAACTGTAATACATGAATCTAATGGTTGATAATTATGAAACTGATATAAATAAACGGTATATATATATAATTATAGATTGCAGCACTATGTAAAGATAAAAAGTATTTTTGCTTTTGCTTTATATAAAGTTAATTTGGTATTCTAGGAATGGCAATTTTTTTTTTCTTTCTTTCTAAACGAACATTCATGTCATTTGTTAAGGGGAGAGATTTTGATTTTGCTTTATATGCATTTAACGTGAAGAATTTAGGTTTTGGATTTGATTGCATAGCTTTTCAATTAACAGCTATACAAAAGATCAAGTCCAAAAAAATAATAAATAAAAACAGCTATACAAAATATCTGTTAACCTCAAAGAAAGGCAAGAGACAGACTTTTTTTTTTTTTTTTTTTTTATAATTATTATTTATTTTTGGTTTAAAATAGTACATTTTAATTGTATTTGATGCCTTTAAAAATAACTCTTTTATTATTTATTTTTAATGAAATCCGACATCAAATGGGTTAAAGCTCTGTCGGGATCTACCGAAATCAAACACTACATACACAATCTAGATATCTACAAAGAGTAATATTATTTTGTCCAAATTTGATGTATAAATAAGGTGCCTAAATGATATGGTAACATTACAGTTCATTCATTTAAGTCATATAAATATAATTCAATTTAAATAAATGGATTGTAGTATTTCCATATCATTTGGACACTTAGATAAAGTAACATTATTGATCTACAAATGGCCTACGAAGGATGACTTTTTCGGTTCTCAATAGAAAAACTTATCCCAACCCACATATATTTATTCCAATAAAAACAAAGAGCAATGCTATTTTGTCCAAATCTGTACCTAAATGATGTGACAACACTCTAATCGATTCATTTAAATCATGCAAATATAATACAATTTAAATAAATGGATTATAGTGCAGCTATATCATTTGGACATCAGATTTTGACATCAAATTTGGACAAAGTAACATTATTGAAAAACAAAACCAACTGATCATGGTAAAGACAAAAATTGGTGTTCCTCCTTTCGGCGTATATGGATATAATTTTAAAAACCCACTTTTAATTTCAAACATAATTAATTAAGTTCATTTCACACACCTGAATCCCCAATAAGTCAATAACATGTTTTTTTTTTTTTTTTTTTTTTTTTTTTTTTTTTTTTTGTAAAATGAAACAAAATAGTATATTATTGGGAATTCACGTGTGTGGAAAAAACCAAATTATGTTTGAAATTTAAAGCTTATAATTGGAAATTTACGTTTGTGAAAGGAATTCATTTATGTTTAGTGGCAAAATTTCTTCTATGATTAACATCTTTGTTTCACTTTCAAAACAAATAAACATATTTACTTCATTTAAAAAGTGTGAATAATAGAGATTAGAAACATAATGAAAGTAGAATAATAAAGCATATTTTTGCTTTTTAAAAAATTGTCTTTCTAAAATCTTCTACGTGTGACAATTAAAAAGTTGGTCTATAGTTTAAAAAGAATGATAAAGTAAGAAAGATAGATTGATAAAAGTGTACTTGGTGAAAAAAAAATTTGTACCATTGTGGCCTTATGAACTCCCCATTGGGCTACATTGTACCAATTATTATCTCTTTCGTGACTTCCAA
Organism: Acer campestre; assembly: GCA_954870605.1. Classification (NCBI taxonomy): domain Eukaryota; kingdom Viridiplantae; phylum Streptophyta; class Magnoliopsida; order Sapindales; family Sapindaceae; genus Acer; species Acer campestre. The sequence goes on along the minus strand of OX940799.1, from coordinate 56,281,516 downwards.
GACAATATATGTTCTTTATAATAACTAATAAGACACTCATAATCACCTTTTTTTTTTTTTTTTTTTTTGTAGAAATATCGGAGAACATCTCAATACATATATTGACTTTTCAAAATCACTTTTTGTAAAAATATCGGAGTACATTCGATACATATATTGATATTTTTTTTTTATATATCTACTTACACAAACGACAGACATTTACTCCTTACTTCAAAAGGGTACACTACTACACTTACGAATTGGGTGCATAAATCAATTTGTAGGGTGGTAATATCGGTTTTTAAACTATATAGGAAAATACTAGGGTAAGATATTAACCCACCAATAGGGTGTTGGTATGTGGTATTTTTTTCTTTCATATTTTACATTTATCTTATAGCATTCTTCCAAAATGGGCCACATGCCAACACTCCATTGGTGGAGGGACTAGAGTCAATACCCAAGCATTGTCTAACTATATATAAATTATAGGTGGTTCTATTGTCATCCATAAAATATCTCCGTATACCCATATTTTAATGAAACATTTTTATGTATAAAATACCCTTATATTTAATTACGTAAAAGTATATGGTTGTATAATTGAAAATTTAAATTTACTTCTTACACCAATATCAATAAGAAAATATAATTTTCGCATATCATCAAGGAATAGATGAACAAATAGTTGATTCGATGGATTCCGAATGCATACATGTATTTTTACTTTAATTATTATTATTATTTTGTGAATGAAAAAAAAAAAAAAAAAATTTAAACTCCATAATTGGACCAATTATTTAAAACAAATTTTTTAAATGAAAAAAAAAAGGTTTTAAAATCAGGAGTTGTTGTGGTCCTACAGATACCATTTTTATGCTTATTGTTTGTATTGTTTAATTATTGAATAAAAATTGTATTTTTTTCTTTCTTAAAACAGACAGAGCAGTGTATTGGTTGTTTGATGACACAGGTACATTTGCTTATTATTATTATTATTTTGGGGAATTGCACAAACACCCCCGAGATTTGATAAAATTACACGGATATGATAGTTTTGGCTATATTCGCACAAACTTCCCTCAACATTTGAAAATTGTTACACAAACATCCCCTGCTGTTAAATGAATCCGTTAATCAATGGTCAAACATGTAAAAAGTCTAAAATACCCTATATTTTTATTTTAGAAAAACTAAAAAATTTAAAAATAAGATAAAAAATTATTTAAAAATCTTTTATAAAACATGAATGTATCTTAAATTTGAAATTTTTTTTAAAAAATCATCTTAAAAAAAAAAAATAGTTTGTGCAATTCCCTATTGATTTTAAATAAATTTAAAATTTAAAATTTATTTATTATTAAATTGTTTAAAAAAACTTCTTTTTTTTTTATTTGTAAGGGTGAATTTTTTTTTCTAGGTTTTATATTTAATATACATTAATGTTTTCTAAAATATTTATTTTTATATTTTTTATCTTATTTTTTAATTTTTTTAGTTTATTTAAAATAAAAATAAAAGGTATTTTGGACTTTTTACTGCTTTGACCATTGACTAACTGATCCATCTAACAGTAGGGGATGTTTGTGCAACAACATTCAAATGTTAAGGGAAGTTTGTGTGTATATGGCCAAAACTGCTATATTTGTGTAATTTTATCAAACGTTGAGGGTGTTTGTGCAATTCCCCCTTATTATTTTGACAATATCTATTTGTCTAGACTAGGTATATCAGTGGTATGATTTGAGCTGCTAATTTGAAAGTCTTTTACCAAAATTTCAAATTCGTTCATCTACTAGCTGAGCTACGCCATGTTGGCACATTTGCTTAATTATTATTGGTTGTTTGATGATCTAGATACCGTCCCATGTGACTTTTTTTTTTTTTTTTGACAATATCTGTTAATTCGGGATCAAGTATTTTTTTTGAAAACATTCACCATTTTGTAGGATTCGAGCTGCTGACCTGAGAGTCATTTGTTCAAACCCCAAGCTCATCCATTTACCAGCTAAGCTACGCCTCTGTTGGCACTGTCCCATGTGACTTGATGATCATTTAATATGAAAATATCACAAGTTTAAGATATGTGGTATACATAGTAGATTACTTTAAAACCAATTAATATTTTTGTATCATTTGCCAACAGGGGTGTAGCTCAACTAATAGATGGATGAGCTTGGAGTTTGGGCAAATGACTCCTAGGTCAGCAGTTCGAATCCTACTAACGGCAAAAACTTAAAAAAAAAAAAAACACCTAATCCCAAATTAATAGATATTATTAAAAATATATATAAAAAAATTGCATCATTTCCCTCGTTTGAGAGGCATTGGACTATTATATGGTTAAGATTCTTTAACGGAGTGGGGTGTGCTAAAAAAAGAATTGATTATGTGATAGTTTATATACTATAATGAGTAGTCATGACATCCATGTTCAACCTTGTCCTAAAAATAAATAATAAATCATAAATCATTTCCAATTCAAAGTTTGCTACTTCAATTAGTTGGTGCCACATATTGATTAGAATAGTAAACAAATTTGACTTAAATTCATATAAAAGATTGGTCGTTTTCTCAACTCAACTAATTCATATGAAAAATGACTAATTGCACAAACACTCCTGAGTTTAGGCATAATTGCATGCATATGGAACTTTTATCTATAATTACACAAACATCCCCTACCGTTAGTTGACTTCTGATAACTCTAACCGTTGACCACAATGACTAAAGTGCCCCTAGTTACCTATTTTATTATTTAAATTAATAATTAAAAAATGAAACATAAAAGACAAAAAAAAACAAAAAACAAAATCAATGATTTTTTTTTTTTCTTTCATTTTCTCAACCCCAAAACACAATCCAAAAATAAACTTAACAAACAAAAGCCAAAACTCAATCCCACAAACCAAAACCAAAACTCAAATCCTCAATTAAATAACAACCAAAAATCAAATCCATAAATAAAAACTCAAATCCATCAATACCACAACTAGTTAACCACATTAATTTAAAAAAAAAAAAAAAAAAATAGAACTTCAACCTAGAAAGTTAAAATCCACAGTTGAAATTCTAAATTTTTTAATTTTTTTTTTTTTTTAAATGGATGTGGTTAACTAGTTGTGAAATTGATGGATTTTGGTTTTTATTTGTGGATTTGATTTTTAGTTGTTATTTGAGGATTTGAGTTTTGGTTTTGATTTTTGGGATTGAGTTTTGGTTTTTGTTTGTTAAGTTTTTTTGGATTATGTTTGGGGGTTAAGAAAATGAAAGAGAAAAAAAAATGATTGATTTTGTTTTTTTTTTTTTTTTCTTTCTTTGTCTTTTCTGTTTCGTTTTTTAATTATTAATTTAAATAATAAAATAGGTAACTAGGAGCACTTTAGTTATTGCGGGTTAAAATTGTGGTCAACGGTTAGAGTTAACGGAAGTCAACTAACTGCATAGGACATTTGTGTAATTATGAGTAAAAGTTCCATATACACGCAATTATACCTAAATTTACGGGCGTTTGTGCAATTAGTCCTATAGAAATGACTTGAAAAAGACTTTGCCAATATAATAATATTATTACTCACACATGATAAAAAAGACAAAATATGTTCTTGAAAACATACATTTTAGTGATGATGTTTTGTTTTGAATTGTATGGAAACAAAATGTAGAAAAAATTTTCTCAAAAAAAAAAAAAAAAAAAAGAAAGAAAGAAAAAAAAAGAAAAAAAAAAAAGAAATATTTTAAAGTAACGTTATATATTAGTTTTGGACATGTGGTAAGTGAATATATCTCACTAATCACATGTCATTGAATATATATATTCAAATTATAATATCTATAGTACTATTCTTGGTTTTAATACAATCTAATTATTCTTCTAAATTATAAACTTCATAGAATTTATTAATTTAATTAATGGGTTGTGCTACATACAACCGGGGTCGTGGCATCGACACGGCCCCGTAGTGTAAAAAAATGAAAAAACATGCGAGCCCCATGTATTGTATATATATTTACTCTTAATTAATTGAATAGATGACTTTTTTTGTTTAAAAAAAAAAATCACAACCATTCTTATTTCTGATGTTATGAATCCTTAAACATATCTAACAATTCAATACATAAAAGATTGCATTTTGTTTTTTCCTTTTAGAAAGAGAATATATTTTGTTTGGATCGTTAAAGTTCCATCGATATTTTATAAGAACTACGATGAAATGATGAAACGTGTCTAGTAGATAAAGACAAATAATTCGAGCACTTCAAATACACCTAATGATGAACTAGGCGTTATAAAGATCACATTTTAACACACCAACTAAATAAGAACCGAATATTAATATAATTAAAATATCAATGGGGCCTTTCCTGATAGAACATGTGAGAAAACATCAGAAGAATATCTGAAAAGGAAAAGAAAAAAAAAAAAAAATACATGTGAAAAATGGAGAACTGTATGCCTGTATGGGGCTCTTTCTGACAGCGCCCACCAATCAGGCACTCACTTCCCACAAGTTTCACAAACTCTCACTCGCTTACATGTTTTGCTCTTCATTGGGACCCACTTTTGCTTACATCATCACAAACACCCTCTTCAGCTCATCTCTTCCTCCTTAAAAGACTCAAAAATAAATCTCACACAACACAACGCTTGCTTGCATCTCTTATTTGTAAACCTTTTGATCTACAAAAAAGAAGTAGACTTTTATATCAAGATCAGATTTTGATTCTTTTTTTAGCACAACAATGGGGTTTTCAAGGTGGGTATGTATTGTTTTTGTTCTTCATTTGATCTATCCAGCTATTGTTGACTCAAATGGGTTCTCAGATATTCCAAAAAAGCTGCTTGATTTTGCCAAGAAAAGTGAGGTTTTTGATTGGATGGTTGGTGTTAGAAGGAAGATTCATGAGAATCCTGAACTGGGGTATGAGGAATTTGAGACTAGTAAGCTTATTAGAGCAGAGTTGGATAAGATGGGTGTCAAGTATAAACACCCAGTTGCGGTAACTGGTGTTGTTGGCTTCATTGGGACTGGTGAACCTCCTTTTGTTGCAATAAGAGCAGATATGGATGCACTTCCTATGCAGGTTTGGTTAAATTCTCATAATTTATTTGATTATGGGCAATATTTGTTAGATTGAGTGATTTACTTGTGATGTTTTTATTGATTTTGCTTGATTGCTTGTTATTATATGATGATCTCAATTTGGAGTGAGATTGATTCATGTAAAATCAATAATTTTGTTGAAATCTGTTTCCTGTTTCTCTAATTTTTGGTAGCTAGAGAGTGTGATGTTTTCAATTTTTAGATATCGTGATGATAATTTGGTATTGAATGTTGTAGGAATTGGTGGAGTGGGAGCACAAGAGTAAAAATCCTGGGAAAATGCATGGTTGTGGTCATGATGCTCATGTCACTATGGTGCTTGGTGCTGCAAAGATCCTTCAAGAGCACCGTGAAGAGTTAAAGGTCTGTTGCATTATTTTTGTTTGTTTGTTAATTTTATACTCCTTGCTAGACCAAGTTACTGCTTTGATTATGATTTTTGAAGTTTAAAATATTGGGTCAGTAATCTCCACTTTGCTAGAGCACTTGTTCAAAGGTTCGTATATGCATCTAAATTGTCCAAGCATGATGAGTGGAATAAATTTTAGGTCTTGAATCTCTTGATAATCGGGTTGTTTTGTGTTTAATGATCAATAACTAGAATACATAAAATATGCTAAACTGTGATAGACTTTAATGGATGATTCGGTTAATCAGGTTTTAGAAACTAGTTTTGAGGCAGTTTTCCTATTTGAAAGTAGGTGATTTGGGGACACAAGATTTTTTTCTTTCTGTAGAGATGATTTGGCCCCATCTGAATTTGGTTTTAACAGTGATTGGGGGACAAGATTTTTTTCTCTTTGATTTGGTCCCATCTGAATTTGGTTTTAACTGTGTTCCTTTCCCAAGTCACGACATTCATCAGTTGTTTCGGTGTAGAAAAGATAGTCCCATTTGTTTTGACTTTTGACAGAGTTTGTCCCCCAAGATACAACAATCCTCAGTTTTCACAAAAGTCAAAATTTTCATTAGTCGATCTCAATTCTCAATTATGCCAATAACAGTTTTTTCGTTGATCAAAGCAAAATCAAACTCTCAATTGCAGGATTTTGATGATCATTTGTGATTTTAGTTCTGTATATGCAATGCAATGAAATGCTCTTGGAAACCTCAGCTCTAATTGATGCTAAACATCCCTGCCTAGATTAACATAGGTACATAACTGCAGAATTACTAGCCCAAGAGTTCCGGTTTTTTTATTTAATTTTATTTTTTTAATTTCAAATGCCGTGCCCATCTAATCATGATGTTCTGTTCATTCTCTTTCTCTTTAATTCTTTAAAGGTTTTTGAATTTGGAAGAACCATTTAAAAGGTTTATCTTCTTTAGTTAGTTTTGTGAAAAATCAAGTTATGAGTAGGTGATTTAATCCTTAGCAAAACTCATGGGGCAGAGTACTTCAATTAAAAGTTTGAGATTCAGGCTATATTGTGAGAGATTGACTGTAGAAATTCCTTAGTCTAATTTCCTCCTTTTCTGAAATGATAATTTCAAATTTTTTCATATTGTTTTTTGTAAGAAATAAAGAGCAGCGGTATATGAAGTAATGAACTCAATTTCTCCTTGAACGTTTTCTGTGTTTTAGTGTTTCCATCTTCTGTCTCTTATGGATCCCTGATTCTGACACACTTTATTGGTTTTATTAGGGTACAGTTGTTCTTGTTTTCCAACCGGCTGAAGAAGGAGGTGGCGGGGCAAAGAAAATCCTCGAAGAAGGAGCATTAGAGAATGTTAAGGCTATTTTCGGATTGCACGTTGAGCCTCACTTACCGATAGGTAAAGTGGCCTCCAGATCTGGTCCTGTATTAGCTGGGAGTGGCTTCTTTGAAGCAACAATAAGTGGAAAAGGAGGTCACGCAGCCATTCCTCAGCACTCAATAGACCCAATACTTGCAGCTTCTAATGTGATCGTTAGCTTACAACATCTTGTATCACGTGAAGCTGATCCACTTGACTCTCAGGCATATTTCTCTGCTTCAAACCTTTTCATACGTTTTTCTCTTGGTTTTCCTGAGTATAGTTAATAAACACGTTCGCTTTTTTCTAAAACTTGCTTGTTGATTTGTGCATTCACCAATAATTCTTCATTTGGATTTTATACTCTTGATGGATTTTGCAACCTCAGCTAGTTGTATAAGACATAACTGCATAGAATAACGAGAGATTATTAAACATATGCAAGTACATTGTGACGGCCGTTTTTCACGTGGTATTATAAGGGTGTTACAGGAAGTAGATTTAGAAATGGATTTAATACCAACGTTCAATTTAGTTACATGTTTTGATTTATCCTAAGAAGTTGTCCTTCTAGCAGTTGATGAGTACAAAATATTGAAGGCAAACATGATTTCAGTAGTAAGGGGCAGCGAATGGCAGTCTTGAACTCTGAGTAATTGATGTATCGTGGTACTCTTTTAGATTGCCATTATGTGATCAAAATTCACGAAGTTCTCATGTAGAGTTAGGGATTCTTCGTGCTGTGGTGGTTCCTATCCTATATGCTCTTCTGTAGGATAGAAATATCGTTTATCTTGAGTGAATTGACTTTGATTAAACACTTCTCTTTGGACATTTCGTACATAACCGAGTATAACAGTTGATAACTTTTCCACTCTACCCTGAATTGCTCCTAGAGACTTTTTCCATGAAGCATTCATGATGTCTTGCTGCTTATATTTGTACATTTGCTAAGAAGCGTGACGAAGTATCTTAATGAAACCTGTCCTTCAATTTGTGGCACTATTACACTGTACTAACTACTTAATATTAGCATTCATTTGCAGGTAGTGACAGTTGCTAAATTTCAAGGAGGTGGTGCATTCAATGTCATTCCTGATTCAGTCACAATTGGTGGAACCTTTCGAGCCTTCTCAAAGGAAAGCTTCATGCAACTAAAGCAGCGGATCAAGGAGGTATGCCGATTAGATAACTTCATGAAGTGACATTATTGCAAATATTTTTTTACTCTGTAATCCATCGAAATACTATTAAATAACTTCTCTAGTGGTTCCATGGCTTTTATATATGGCAAACGTAACAAAGATTGGTTATTTTGTTGTGACTTCATATGTTCCCGAGGTAATCTTCGGTCCATTGGATGCACTGCTGAGTGGTGCATTTGGTCACCGAAGATAAGACATGTGGCTGCCACGTGTGCCGCATAGGATTTTCTTGCCACTTGTCTAATCCTGAGTGGTCGGTGCACCCGGTGCATTGAAGATTTTCTCCATTCCCAAGAGGTTCATACATTACCTTTTCCATCTGAAAAAAATGATTTTTCTATCTTGTCTAACTTCTTCATGGGCTTCTGAGCATCTGTGGCTTCTGAGCATCTCTAGGCTTCATGGAAGCCGCCAGACCCTGGCTTCTACAAAATTAACTGCGATGCAGTTCCCTTTGTTGGTGGCAGGAAAGTTGGCATCAGGGTGGTGATTCGCGACGTCTCTGGCCTGGTCTTAGCCTCGTGTTCACAGGTGATTGAAGCAAAGTTTACCAACCAGGTGGCTAAAACCTTGGCCATTCTAAGGGGCATCATTTTCAGTAAGGACTGTGGGCTGGAACCCTGTGTTTTGGAATCTGACGAGGCGGTGGCTGTGAAGCGAATCGCGGATAGAAGTTTTCTGGAAGCCACGAGCGGTATCATGCTTGATAACATGCTGGCCTCCTTAAAAATTCTAATGATCTGTGAATAGCTCACGTTCCTAGATGGGCAAATCAAGTCGCTCACGGTCTCGCGAAGAACGCCCTGGCCACTGGTGAAAATTCCTTTTGGAAGGAGGATTTACCTATCTGTATTAGATCCCTGGTTGAGGCTGATAAGCCATGCTGTATTAATCCCCAGTTTGTGTCTGTTTAGGCTTTGTCCTTGTTATCAAAAAAAAAACTTCTTCATGGATTATATAATAAATGATCTGGAGGTCTATGCACTAATTGCATCTCCTTCTCTAATAATGGGGGTGGAAGGTGAGATCATGGGATGGGTACGCGATTAATATTTAAGATAAAAAGAGAGGGTTAATATATATATATATATTTAATGGTTTTTCATTCTTATTTTTATTATTTCTCAATGTTTTCTTATTTTTATCTTCACAAAAGGCTGATTTGCTTCGCTAACAGGTTATCCAGGGGCAAGCTGCTGTGCAGAGATGCAGCGCAGCTGTCGATTTCCTAGACAAAGATAAACCCTTTTTCCCTGCAACGGTAAACGACAAAGACTTGCATGACTACTTCCAGATTGTTGCAAGAGATATGCTTGGAACTGACAATGTTAAAAATATGAACCCATTGATGGGATCTGAGGATTTTTCATTTTACCAAGAGATGTTACCTGGATACTTCTTCTTTCTAGGGATGCAGAATGAGACACTTGCGAAGCTCGAATCTGTGCACTCACCCTACTTCAAACTCAATGAAGATATACTTCCTTATGGAGCCGCACTTCATGCATCACTAGCTCTAAGGTATCTTCTGGAATATCAACCAAAAGTTTCTTTGCTGGAACACAACCATCATGATGAACTGTGAGAGGTGATGTTTACCATCTTCATTACGGTTATAAAATCCAGTATTGCCTTAATTGCCTCTAGATTTTCTCAGAAGCTATTGGATTTATACTCATATACTGCTTTGGCTGTATATATGACCCGCAATGATAAGTTTTCTTTAGAAGAAGAGGATTCTCGTACTTTTTGTTTTCCGGCTAGGCAAGGGAGAATGTATCAAGTCAAAATAATCTTTTGAAGCCTTTTATCTGTAGCAATGCAAATCGATTTCTACTAGATTTCCTATGTACTCTCTTTTATTCTGCTTGAGATGAAATGGAAATCTATTTCAGAAATTTTCACATGTGAGACAGTGTTTCTTCTGTGTAATTCTCAACTGGGGTGGTCACAAAAGTGATATACTAAATTATCAATGTCCATCTCAGAACCCAAAATCAGGATCTGGATTGTAACACAAAGTTTCAGTTTATGCAACAAATTGGAGATTGAATTAAGACTTGATATATATATATATATATATAGGGACAATCTATAGAACACGTGTAGAAAATATTGCGATTGAAGCTTGGATCACACTTTTTCAAACTATGATCACAATATTTTCTACACGGTGTTTGGAAGCACCGGTGTTCTCTCTATATATATATATGTTACAGTATCATTACATTTAACAGAGACAGCTGATAACAGATTGAATATAATATTATAATAGGAGGACCTTTTCTAAGAAGCTCAATATAGAATCTAGTTATGTATACATCCAAAATTCTCTGAGATGGATGTTGGAAAAACCTATAAAACTCCAGGTGAAAACTGATCAAACACCTTAGATGTAGACTGGGTTAGATTAAAATTCTAACTCTCTTGATGGGCTTCAGCACTTTCCCATAGGTTCTTTCTCTAGTTAGAATAGATCTGATTTTTTTTTTTTTTTTTTTTTTTTTCCATGCAGGTTCGAATCAGTTCGTCAAAACCCCAAAACTTTGGATGATAATTCTAGTAAAGGGTCCAAAGCACTTGGAGCAAACTTTCTTGCAAAAATGAAACAATCTGTAGTTTCCTGGTTATTGTAAAGGCACCGTTTTCCATCGAAAAGCTTCTTGAAAAACTTCTCGTTTATGTCAGACTTCCCGAATGTAGCAGGGTGAGCACCTCCCCTCGACCAGTCAGTCCAAGTAAGAGTCCGGTTTGCCAGGAGGCGTGGGACGTGGATGGTTAGCATTGTAGGGAAGAAGTGTTCATCCACATAACATCCTGGTTTGCAGAAATCTCTGAACTTAGGGTAGTAGACAATGTCTTCAACTATTCGAACTGCAAGTGCCCGGTTCACTTCAAACCACTGAGACCCTTTACGCCACTGTGCAAGCGTGACTTCAGGTACCATCCTTTCATTATATCGCCCTCTTCCGTAGGGTCCTGGTTCGTCATATGAACCCATAAAACTGTGTTCTGATCTTGATATGTATTGATAAGCAACACTGAAGTTGTGGAGAGGAATGCATGCCTCAGAGAGAAGGACAAACCATTCATTAGATATATCAAACAAAGCATTTGCCAAAAGCCTTCTTTCAGCATCACACATACTCATTTCTCCCCACTCAGCCACCTGGAAAGAATGAAATCGCTCAATCGTAAATAGTCACGATCTTAATTGCGAATACACAAAATTAAAAAAAGAATTTCTAGGCAATGTAAATGGTCATGCTACTATACAGGATTTGTAACTATACAAGGTTGGTTCATATCCGTTAATTCGTTCAAATCACCGATGCATGAGTTCTTTATGATCCAATCATTTGCAAGAAATCATCAATCAATCTACATGAGGAATTCAATCAGAACAGTCAAACACATGAATTCTCAACAATTCAAACATATAAAATGATTAAAACTTACCTGACTTGGGATTTGTCTTTTGTAGAAAACTGAAGAAGGTGGAAATTTAGGATGATAAGCTGGATGTGAATGAACATAGACCGAATACCGCCCCTCGTGCCCTTTGAAGAACTTGTCCCAAAGAGGTGCCAATGGCAATGGACCCTTTGCCAGGAACATGAAGGCAATCTTGGGGACTCTCTCGAACGGATAGGCCTCGATCCGAGGCACGAAAGTAGCCCTCCAAAACAACTCTGTGTCATTCAATGGATGAGCCAGGTTTGATGGAGGCCTAATCCAAGTCTCCATAATCTCCAACCTCTTGCTCTTGTTCTCGGTGTTCTTGCTCTCATGAAAGCAAGCATGAATGGTGGTTGGTTCTAATGATACGTAATGGCGATCCAAAGCAAAGAATTTGAGTGCATACATACAAATGATTGAAAATACAATCCCCACAAGTAGAAACATCAAGAGAATTCGCAAAATTCTCAGTGGCATTGGCTTGAATGGAGGAGCTGTTGATCTAAGAGCAGCTGGACCAGAGTCATTGTTGCCCTCCTCCAATGATGACATCAATTTAGAATATTGCATCTTCAACCTCTCACAAATTGGAATCTGAGACCCCTCTCAGATCAATAGCCAAAAAAAATCTCAAAAAACATATTTTGTATTTGGATTTTCTTGAAGAATCACATCAAACAAGTGTGTTGTGTCTTTTCTTTCCAAACAAGAATATTCTATGATAAAAAAAAAAGTGAAAATTTCTTCGAACAAATCAAATGGTGGTGTATTACTCGTCTGATCACTTCTCTTACCAAAAGTAGATACAACATGGAACATGATTCTCGATCAAGAAAAATTGAAAATCTTAGAAAAGCTTGCCATATGGAATCAAAGTCTGTGTTTTTTTTTTTTTTTTTTTTTTTTTCAAATTGTTACAAAAATGGAGTTAGAAAAAAAAAAAAAAACGTTTTAAGAAACAAAAGTGGATCGGTTCACACTTTTCATTCAAATCTTGATTTGCGCCAGCTTTTATTGAGTGACGAACAACAATTAATGTTTTGTTTTGTTAAGAGAGAGAATGTAAAATGTTATGGTGCATTGCTCTCTTTGAATAATTGTTAGAGATTCTCTCTTACGTGGGGTGTACGTCTTTGAAACTTTATAGTCTTTAATGTACACGCAACTTGTAACTTCATGATGGAAAATGTTAAATTTTGCATCACCATGTTTTATTCGTGTGGGATCTTTGAACGGACCCATCTTAGGACCAGGTGAGGCCCATGCCCAAAACAATTCGTTTTTTAATTTACGATTGTCAACTACTTAACTAACTTTAATTCAATGTTATTTTATATTAAATTATATAATATTTTTTGAACTTTTATTATTTATGATAGCTTTAATTTGATATACCTAACAAATTCAATCAATAAATCTTAAAATCTTAAAATTTTAATTTATTGTATTAAAATAATTTATCTACTATTATGATTCATTTTATTTTTAATTTTATCCTTAATTTTTATTTTTTATATAGTTTTAATTAATTAAGAATCAATAAATCAATAATTTACCTAAAAAGTAGAAGAATAAAATAAAAAATAAAAAAATATGTCTAGTAATATTTATTAATCAAGTATTTTTTGTATAATTTTAAAGTGAATTCATTATAAATACAAAAAAAAATTTCTTATTATAAAATTAGAATGTAATTTATTATTTTTAAGAATAAATATTGTAATTTTTCATTGTTTATGTTGTTTTTCTTGTTATTATTTATTTTTTAATATCGTGTTTCTTATTTTTGTTTCTTTTTGAAAGTAAGATTATTTAGTTTATATTGAATATGTGTTCTATTTGTTTTATTTTATCTAAATTTCATCATACCGTCAATTTTTCTTTATATAAAAAACTCAATTTTGCTTTTTTTTTTTTTAAAAAAAAAAAAAAAAACTTATTTTACTATGATCTTGGTTTTTTCAGTATTTAATTTACATAATTGTTATTTTATTCAAATGCTCCACTAGATTAAAAATTTTTGGTTCACCACTTGACTCAACTCATCTTAGATTATCGTATAAGAGTACATGAGTATAACAATTTAAGATCATGCACAGCAAAATGTGTGAAATCCAGCAAGTACATTATATCTATAGTTTAAGAAGAATTTATAATGGTATAAATCTAGAAAAATAAGAAAATGCATGTAAAAATACAGTTCTTCTTTAATATGTGGACATGGATTCTAACAAGAGAGAGGTTGGTTTAGAGAAACCTAGAATATGATCCTGACTTTTTTTTTTTTTTGGTCTTTTTATTAATTGCTATTAGTTTGGCATGGCTATTGTCCAATTGATCAGATGGTTGAAACTTGAAACCTTTTTTTTTTTAAACGTTGAAACTTTAAGACATTGCTAATGACATAAGGCACCGGGAAATAGGGTTAGGAATGCCGACCCATAACTTATTTAATCTGTAATCATATTTCCAATTATCGTGTTTTGATTGATAACTAAATGGAATATAGTTTTTATTTATTTATTTATTTATTTTAATTACAACTATAGTATTGTCCGGACTTAACCAAATTAGACTCTTATACTTGGACTAAGGGTATGTTTGGTATAACCTTTCAAGTAGAGCTTCTAGAGTAGATCTTTTACGATAAAACTTTTTATTGAGTAGAGTTTTTAACAAAAAAAAACTTTTGGTTGTATAAATTACAAAAAAAGTGTTGATAATGTATTTTTAAAAATAGTTTTTGAATGTGTAAATTACAAAAAAAATGTTGACAATGTATTTATAATGAAAGAGTTGTACGGTGGAATATCTAAAATTCATAAATGGTAGTTAAGACAATTCATAAATTTTAAACAAACTCAAAAAAAAAAAACTTTTTGGAAAAGTCAAAATTTTGGGTTTCTTCTAACAGACACAAAGTAGTTTTTATAAAGAGTAGTTAAGACAATTCATATATTAAAAAAGTTGTTTTAATTTTTGCAAAAAAAAAAAAAGCTTCTAGCATTAAAATAGCATGTTTGGCCTTTATAAATCTCTACCAAACATACATTATAACTCTCACAACTGGAGAGAAGGTGCTCCCACTTTTGGGAAATAACTCCCTACAGTCTACACTATGAGATTTTATGTCTAAAAGTGGGATAAAAATTTATAACTACCAAGACTTGAACCTTGGTGGTGGAATTTCACTTTGAAGACTCCATCTACCAAGGCAAGAGGCCATTGGTAAATGGAATATAGTTTATACTTTATTGTTTTTTGTTTTTTGTTTTTGTTTTTTTTGTTTTTTGTTTTTTGTTATACATATATATATATATATATATACAGTCCAACCTCTCTAAAAAAATACCCCAATAATTAATAACCTCTGACATTTAATAAAATTTTATAAAACCGACTGCGTTCTATAGACATAATTTAATATTTCTACTATCTAATAATTAATACAAAATATCAAAAAAAATAAAATAAAAAAATTAGCAGAATCACATTCCTCAGAGAACCATTTATCTAAAGTAGCTTGTTTCTTCCATGTTGTCCTTATCTCGAACTGTGTAACTCGGAGTACCTTATGAGCTACAACATGGGTGGGATTTGAAAGGTCAAGAAGAGAAATACATGAGTGAAGGACACCTAATTTATCTTTGTTAGACAAAGGGGGTCATCATCCATATCTTCTTTGACTTCCTCTTCATGATGGTCTTGTGACAATGCAATTGCTATGAGATCTTCATCTGGTATTTCCTCATGGGTAGAGATGCACGTTTGGGGAATGAGGATGGATATAGGTCCCCCAATCCCCATCCCCACTTCCCAGACTCTTCCCCCATACACCCCCCTCCCCCCGGGGAAAATGGGGATGGGGAATTTTGGGGGGACCTATATCCATCCCCATCCCCAATTCCCCATTTTCCCCGTTTTTTCGTTTTCCCCATTCCCACATTTCCCCATTTGACTAAAAACTATAAATTAAACTAAAAAAACAAACATTCCATTATAAATACAAAATAAAATTCATTAGTGCATTTTATATAAAATGTGTATATATACTTATGGAGTTAGGGTTTTCAAAGAATTAAAAAATATATATATATATTATAATTATATTTATATATGTTTGGGGGAAATGGGGAAATGGGGATGGGGAGGGGTCCCTCCATCCCCATCCCTATCCCCATTTCAATTTGGGGATGATTTTTATCCCCATCCCTCCCCGTTTCCCCATTCCCCAAAAAAAATCCCCAAATGGGGATGGGGACGCGGGGAATTGGGGCCTGGGGAAAAATGTGCATCTCTACTCATGGGCAATTTAACTTTTTCTTGATTATGGTCTTCTCATATCCTTTGCATTAAATTTTTAATTGGAGATATGTGCCAACCTCACATTTAATTTTTTATTGGAGATAGTATATCAAGCTCATTGGTAGCTTACAAATAATAAATATATAAGACTAAATTAGTGAAGGCTTTCTAACTACCTAAGAGTAGTGGCATTAGTAAATATATATGATTTTTTTTTAATTAGATGTTCTATACATTAATAACCTCCGGTAATTAATAAACTATTATGCAACTGATCGTATTAATTTAGAGATAATCTCCGTTAATTAATAAACTATTATGCAACTGATCGTATTAATTTAGAGAGGTTATACTATATTCTATACATTATTGTTACATGAATTGTTTTTGCATTTTCAAGAAAAAAAAAATTGTTTTTGCAGAAAACTCTTGCGTTTGCATATACGTGTGCATTTGGGACGCCGGTGGTATCCATCCACTTGCAACATGTGGAGCATTAAAAATAATACCACATTTGACACCTCATTAAAAATAACGCCGGTGTTATCCATCCACTCACCATTTGACACTTCACATGCCACATGTAATGGGATAAAAAATGTGAGATTTTAGGTGGGATGTGTAGCATTACTGTATCTAATACGGTATAGAATTGCTGTAAATTTCGTTCTAAAAATATAGAATTTACATGTAATTGCAGTAAACTTTTTTATTTGGCTCCTCTCAATTTTTTTTTTTTTTTTTTTTTTTTTTTTTGCTTTTAATGAAATAATCTCTCCAAACAAAAATTTATGACTCCCCTCTTTATCATTACTACATGACATTATATAAGTGGGTGGGAACATTAAGCAGGTCACATTGTAAAAAAAAATAAAATTCGTTCATAACCACAAATTACCAAAATACATTTGCAGAATGGTTCTTTTATAAGAGATCCCTTATTTTAATTTTGGTAAGGACCTTGATGAAATCATTTCCATTTTTATGAATTTTGATCTGATTTTTTTGTGTGGATAATATATTCAATAAAATCTACTTATGAATAAAATTTAAGATTTTTTCAAGCACTACAACTATTTTTCTTAAATTTTAAACACTTGCCCGAGAATTAAAAAACAAAATCAAAATTCAAATTTTTAAAGACAATTAAACATGAAATTTATAGATTTGAATGATTATCCAAGTGTGTTGAACAAAACCAAACCGAACCATACCCACCACTGATTATCGCTTTTGACATTTTATATATAAATATAATTTATTCATTTAAATTTACATTAATTAAAAAAATAAGAAAATATTACACAAAAAAAAAAAAAAAAAAAAAAAAAATTCTGAATACCACCGTTTGTGTTTTCAGTTTTTTGTTCAAGAAAAACACCAACGACCTTTAAGAAAAAAAAAAAAGGGAATCAGATTTTATTGAAAGAGTGGATTTTTAGAAATATTATTGCTTTCAGTATGGGTAAAGGTGGATCCTTTGTGAAAAGGAAAAAAGTTGAATGATTCAAATAGTGCGAAAGATTACAGTATTTCCAAGAAAAATCTGAAACGATTTCAAACAAAAAATTAATAAAAAAGAATATATATATATATATATATATTAACAATGTCGGTCCTAACGATTCCGAGGCCCTTGAGCGAAATCTAAAAAATGGGCCACATACCAACAAAATAATCCCCACTTCATCCTAAAATAGAAATTAAAATTAAAAAATCCATGATTTTTATGTCTTCAGTTGCCCTTTTTTTTTCTCGTCTTTGGTGGGTAAAGAAGAAATGAAGAATATATAGATAATAGATGATAGGAAAGTATGAAACTTTAAAAAATTGGGTTTTGTACTAAAATAAAACGGATTGGGCCATTTTTTTTGGTATTATTTAAGCTTTTTTTTGGAATTTTTTTTATTTTTTACAACTTAACCCATAACAAAAACTCATGTTATATATTTAGGAGAAAAAACCATAAATAGCCATTTGATTTATTAAACTTTTGTTACTAACCACTTTTGAAATTTTAATTGTTAATAGCCACTTTTTATAAATAATTTCAGTGTATGTCCATAAATTACCAGAGTACCCCTGGAAATAGTTTTATTTTAAATCTCGAAGCAAACTTGAAATGATGGGTAAATTGAAATGCCCAAACTTGAAATCAGGCCTAAATTGAAATGTCAAAACTTGAAATCAGGCCTAAATTGTAATTTTGCCTCTCTTCTTCTTCATCTTCTTCTTCCTTACACATTAGGTTTTTTTTTTTTTTTTTTTTTTTTTTCAGATCACCTGCCGGCGAAGGGGGTTCGATTTCTTCACCGGCGAAGCAGCAGCGGACAGTCGCCCACGCCTGGTCGTTGTCGCCTGGTCTCCCGTCGTCCGTGGCCAAGCTTTGTCGTCGAACCAACGACGATCCACGCACCAAGCGAGCGAGAGACAGCGGGGAGACAGCGGGGAGAGAAGATCACTGCCGCGGAGCCCAGGAGGTCGCCGGCGCTCGGCAACACCTTCGCCGGCACTCGGCGACCCCCAAAGCCCGCCGGCGAGTGAGATCGGGGAGAGAGAGAGACATCGAGGAGAGGGAGAGACCAGAAGAGAGAGAAAGAAAAAAGAGAAAAGGAAGAGAGAGAGAGTTTGGGACCCTTTTTATATGAGGGCTTTCCAGTAATTTTACAAAAAAATGGTTATTAATAAATAAAAATTCGTTTGTGGTTAAAAAAAAAAAAATTCCCTAATATATGTGGTCACTCTAGATAATTTCCACTATATTTAGGGCCCCTAGTACCTTCTGCTTCTTCGGATAGAAGTCAGCAGCCGCAGGGAGAGGATAAAATTATTATTATTTGCGCCAACCCATAATAATAAATATAAAGGAAAAGCAAATGTAAAAGCAAGTTTTTATTTTTATTTTTTATTTAATAAATGATTTTTTTATTTAACAATTATCAATAATTGATTTTTTTAAAACCACTTTTGCTATTTTTTTGCAATTCCCACTTATTCTTTTAATAAAACTAAAAGTGAACAAGATGATGTTGACCCATTATCATATTCCTCGATCTACACCATGAGGTTGTGAGTTTGGATCGTGTCACTCTCCCTCAAAACTCAAATTTATTGTAATGTTTCAAAAATAAAAATAAAACTAAAAATAATTAATTTAAAAAATTGAAAGCAATATCAAATAAAATAATAATAACGATCCAATGCTATTTGACACAATCCAATAAGAGTAATACTATATAACACAAATAATTAGTTTAAATTTCAACCCAAATGATGTAGCAAGTGAGTTGCTGTACCATACACTATCTAACATTAGTGTATGGTACAGCAACTCAATTGTCACATTATTTTAGTTGTCACATTATTTTAATGAAATAATCAATGAAATTTAAACAAAATCAAAATCAAAATCAAATGATGATGCGGTTAATGAAATAATCAATTGTCACATTATTTTAGTTGAAATTTGGGCTAAATTTTAGATTGTCTAACATTAGTTATCCCTAAATATACCAAACAAAATCAAGGTTATTTAAAGCCTAATTCCATGGTACAACATATTTACGAAACTTAAGGAAAATTTGGATCCACCGATCAATTGTCCAATTTGTCCTCGTTTTGGTCAATCTCTGCAGTCATTTTTACACAATCTAGGTAACCTTGCCAAATGTGAAAGTTACCGTAAATGGAAATCCATATTTTAAATGGCAACTTTAAAACCAATTGCAAAGCATCAAAACTAAAAATGAAAATGCTATCAATCTGAAGATCCATGGCGTGCTTATTAATCGAGAATCTTGTTTGGAGAAAGGGAATTAAGTTCCTAATTTTGAATTACTGTGCTTACTAATGTTTTTGGGAAATGATTCCATAGACCCCACATACAGATCATGAATTAAGTTCCTGAAAGAAAAGGAATTTGATTCCACTCACTCACCCTATGAATCAGGTTCCCTTTCTTATTTACAAGGGGAATTCATGTAGTTTTACTAAAATATCCCTGCATAAAATTAATAAAACATCCGTGTATATATATATATATTTTATTAAAATCTCATATGAAATTACACAAATAATGCTAGCCAATCCAAAAATTTA
Organism: Acer campestre; assembly: GCA_954870605.1. Taxonomy (NCBI): domain Eukaryota; kingdom Viridiplantae; phylum Streptophyta; class Magnoliopsida; order Sapindales; family Sapindaceae; genus Acer; species Acer campestre. The sequence goes on along the minus strand of OX940799.1, from coordinate 56,261,625 downwards.
TCCCCCAAAACAACCCAAATAAAGTGGCAAGTGATTTTTTCTTGCCATATCATTCACCATATCATCCCATAATTTGTGTGGTGATGATAATTCATTTACCACATCATTTAGGTTGAATTTTGGGTTAATTTTTTGTGTTATATAGTATTACTCATGAAATTATGTTATATATATATAAATTCATTTAAAATATTCATTAAATCTCACATCGGATTATTTCATAATTATTTTCTAAAACGATATGATATCCCTTTATTTTTTAAAATTCATATACTTTTTGTTTTCTAAAAAAAACCAAAAAACAAAAAACAAAAAACAAATTAACAAATGGTCAATGAGAAGACAGTTACCTGGAGAACTCTACTAGCATAAAACGTGTCCATAATTTCTTGTGACACTTCTTCAGACAGATTCAAATGCTTGCATATAAATTCCACGTGATGGTTTAATACAAGATCCACATCCTGTCAACACAAAAACTATCGGTATGAATAATCACTAATGTAAAAGACTTATCATGTTTGGTATTGTCTACAAAATATTTGTTATTTTTTTCTGACAATTTGATATAATACACATGAGAAAGGAACAAATTACACTTATTTATTTTTAAAACATATCTAGTGATCAAATTATTAGTTAAACCACTCCTGGGTAGATGCTTCACGTCTAAATTATTCTGCAAACAATGTTAAAACTTTCCATATATATCTTTTTCTATCCAAGCTAGTCTACATTCACATACCAATGAGTTCATGCAGTCATCCCAATATGTATACTTTAAACCTTTCGATTGTCGATTTTGCACATGGAACAAACAAAATTCTCCACTTCTGCACCCTAATCAAATAAAAAATTTAATAAGAAGAGAAAGAGATCAAAAAGGAATAATCATGGAAATTCATGTCATGAAAACTCACGAGAAGTTTCCCTTTCTTTTCAATTAATTTATAAGGGTAGCGAACAATTAAACCCATCACCTTGTGTTTAGAGATCTGCATAAATACATAAGAAAAAAAAAGATGACTTAAAAGAATGAACATGGCTCAAAGTTTCAACAATACAATAAACTTACCAAAGTTTGAAGTTTATCTGCCATCAAATACGTATCATATTCCTGCCAATACAGGTGCCTACGCATGGGGCTGCAGTGTTGACAAAATTCACATTTTTTTTTTTTTGAAAAGGCAATATATAGCAAACTGACCAGAAGGACAGCCAAAAACAGAATTTACACATGTTATTACAATTTTCAATAACCTCACGTCTATTTTTTTAAAGATTCAGATCATCTTCTTGACCTCAATAGATCTAGGGACATTTGTAATCTGTGGTTGAAATTATTATTTTTTTTAGTTTTTTCACTTTCATTATCTTCAAATGCCAATGTTGCAGAATTTGCTAGACACTGGCCTAGGGCACCGGAAAAATAAGAGAAGAAGAAAGTTTTAAGGTTTTTTAAGAAGACAACCCCAAATGACATCGTTTTGGGGGTGTCTTCTTAAAAAAAAAAAAAACCCTAAACGCCACCTAGGGTGCCTCATCACTGTCTAGTCTGCCTAGCCGGCTGCCTAGCCCGCCAGGCCTGCTTAGGCTCACCGAATACCCTAAAATGGGTGCAGTCGGCTGCTGCCTAGCGCCTAGGCCGCGTTTTACAACCCTGTTAAAACAATACATTATATTTTAGAGCAAAAAGACCATCATACTCCTAAAAAAATTTGAAAGACAAAACCGTCTTTGAAATAAATGCCATTGAGCTTCACTTTCTACCACTCTTGTAAATGTATGGGCAGGGAGAGATAGAAACTACCTCTTATTGTTTGAGAATGAGCAATAGTGATAATTTTGTTTTAATGCTATTCCAAAAAAAAAAAAAAAAAAAAAAAAAATTCAATATTTCAATATTTTGACAGATTCAGACTTTTTTTTTTTTTGAAGCAAACAGATTCAGACTTTTAACAATCTGCCATTGCACAGCTCTTCAAAAACTTTGAACTTTTGGATAATAAAAAACATTATATTATGCACTTTGATGTGGTTTGTGTTATGTGATTAAATTATTAATATGTTACCTTCCTATTTAATAGGAAGAACATAAATGAAATTAATGATAATGATACAAGCTTTGAAAGTGATTTAAGTTTCTGTACCATCTAGAATAGGAGTTAGGATCCTCTCATTGACCTTGTTTTTCCTAGTTTTTTTTTTTTTTTTTTTTTCTTTTCTTCTTTCAAGTGTAAGTAAAACGCCAACTTGAATGAAAAGTCTAGGAAAAAAAAGTTAAGGAGAGAATCATGATTCAATAGGATAGTTGTTTTCAATTACAAAACTACATGTATATTTTTAGAATTCAAAATTCAACTACAAAACTACATGTACATAATTGTCCTTAAAAGTTTTACATTTTACAAGGATATAATAAAGGTATTATATATTTTTTATAAATTAAATTTATACTTAAAAATATAATTTTTGAATAAGCTTGTGCTTACACATGCCAACCTGGTAAGTTGAAAAAATAATTAAGAAAATAAATTAATCGTCATATAAAACCATCAAATTATGAAATTTGAATATAAATTCTCTTAAAAATGCACAAAACTAAGACAAAAATGATGTCTTTCTTATAAGATATAACGTAGCAATTTGAATCTTACAAGTGTAAGACAGAACATATTAGAACTTAGAAGTCATACCGTAAAGGAATTGAAATTGTGTTATCTGGATTTGACACAGCCCAGTGCAGATACCTATTGCAAATGTCCAAACATAGCAACCGATGACATTCGGTAGATTTCCTCATCATCGCATTTTTCGCATTTTTCTTGATCAATTCCTGGTACAACTTCAACGGCTTCATGTACTTCATCTATGAGTCAATCAATCAGGATTTAATTATTATTCGGAAACTGTATATATAGTTGCTGAGTAGTGATGTGAGAGAGTGTTTCTTTTAGTTTTACATTTTTTTATTTTATAAATTTTTGAATATTTGATATTTGATTTCAATCCAATGACTTTAAACTCACACAGAAATTAGAAAAGAAAATCAAACTTTCAAACTTGCGAGGACAGTTTAAACTTTTTATTTAGAAAAAGAAAAGATGTAATTAGGATTATAAAAAAAAAGAAGGGTAAACATATATCAAAGCTTTTAAAAAAAAGCATGGAAAAAAATAATCTCTTTTTCATCGTGAAGTGGAATAGAAGTTGAGCTAATCTCCGTCTAGACCTAAAACAATTGAAGGTAATACTACGCGTTTAAAGATAATGAAATTGAAATAAATCTAGCTATTGATTATATATTTCACCAAATCTACTTAGGTTAGACAGAGATAAAAATCAACTCAGCAAATGATCCAAATTCATAAAAGACAATGATAATCCAATTGTGTTGAGCAGAACCGAACCCAGCCCAAATTATCTCTGCTGTGGTATTCACCACCTTTTTTTTTTTTTTTAATTAATTAATTTTATTTTATTTTATTTTTAACAAAAAACATAAATAAATATAATTTATTCATTTAAATTTACATTAATTTTAAAATATATGAAAATATTACACACATGAAAAAAGAAAAGAAAAGAAAAGTGGTGAATACCACAAAAGCCTGTCTTTTCAGTTTCCTGTTCAAGAAAAATACCAATCACTGTAAAGAAAAAAAAAAAAACAAGGAAACAAATTTTATTAAAAGAGAGAATTTTTAGAAACATTATTGCTTTCAGTATGAGTAAAGGTGGTTCTTTTGTGAAAGAGAGCTTCTCCTTACAATCCACAAATTATCTATTTACACTCCAAATTGATTTTTTTTAGGGAGAATCGCAAATACCCCCCCGACTTTTAACCAAATGGCAAATCAAACCCTCTGGTTTGAACAATCAGCAAACAACCCCCTACCGTTAAGAACCCTTGCATTTTTTGCTGCATGTAGGGGGTTATTTGCTGATTTGTAGGGGGTTATTTGCTGATTGTTCAAATTTATAGGGGGTTGTTTGCTGATTGTTCAAACTAGAGGGTTTGATTTGCCATTAGCTTAAAAGTCGGGGGGGTATTTGCGATTCTCCCTTTTTTTTATTAATAACAATTTTAACCTGAACTAAAATTACTAAACAAGACAAAAAAAAATAAAAAAAATTAAAGACACTCCAAACTAATTAATTTGTTAAAAAAATAAAATAAAAAAAAATCTCTCTCCTAAATCATTAGATTAAATATTACGTATTAAACTCTCTTCCTTAAATTTGTTATTTCCATATTAAATACTCTATTCTAATTAATCTCTCTCCATTTTTTTTTAATTATATATATATATATCATATTTCTATACTTTCTTTATCAATCTCTAATTAATAGTTAAAGAAAAAAAAACTTATGAATATTTTAGTTTTTTACTAATAGTAATATATATATATATATATGAAAGCTTGAATTGTTTCAACTAGATTCGATTAAACTCAGAATTTCTAAGACTAATGAAAGAATTAAAGTTTTCTAGGCAATCACATACCTACAAGAGTAACAATTTTATTTTTTTATTTTTTCATATTTCGATTTTTTTTATAAATAAAAAAAAAAAAAAAACAAGGTACTTTTTTTTTTTTTTTTACATACATATGGTTCCTAAAAATCAAGTTTATTAATATATTTTTTTCTTAACTGTTTAGTCTTGCTTGAGAAAGAATGGAGATAGAAAATTATAGATATTTATTGGAGGAGAGAGAGTTTAATATGATAATTAAATATTTAGGAGAGAGTATTTAATATGTAATAATTAATCTAATGATTTAAAAAAGATAAAAATGATAATTTTGTAACAAAATGAAGTGTCTTTAGAATTTTTTAAAATTTAAATTTTGAGAATGGAGTGTTTTTAGAAAATAGGTGTAAAAAGAAAAAATTGGATTGTCGAAAAAAACTCTCTTTGTGAAAAGGAAAAAGAAGTTGAATGATTCAAATAAATGAAAGATTACAAGATTTCCGAGAAAAATCTGAAACCGTTTGATTTGGAAATATTACACACGAAAAGAAAAGAAAAAAAAAATGTACCTTGGTTGAGTTCGAAGTCAGCGGCCGCTGGGATGGAGATGAGATGTGAGAGAAGACAGGATGAAATTTCTTATATATAGGTTGAGATATTATCAAAATCTCCACTGTAATTTGATCTATTAGTCTTTTTCCCCTCTAGTTTCATTAATAGCCATTATTCTCCCTCTAATTTACTCTATTCCTTATTAGGGGAATGCTATCTAGAGTCCATTTTTGCTCAGAACTTACCCCCCTCCCCAACACTTAACATGTGTCCAGGGAGGGGGTATTTTTGTCTAAACACAACAGTATTTGGACAAAAATACCCCTCTCCTTACACATGTCAAGTGTTGGAGAGGGGGGTAATGCTCACCCCCCTTGGGGGGGGGCGTGGCCGCAAAAGTAAACTTTGCTATCTACCTTTCCCATTTGCTTTTTTCACTCATCACTTGACACATATACACTCTTTAATTTAATAAAAAAAACTCTCACTTTTTGCTGTAAAACTTGTTTACATTTTTGCCCCTTATTAATACCAAACAACTTTCCTTATGATTGTTTCTATCGCTCACCTTTTTATGTTTTTTCTCTCACATCACCCAATACCTACCAAACAACAACTCCGGCCTATTTACGTTTTTGCTTTTTCACTGAACCAAATTAATAATAAAAAAAAAACAGTCACTCTCTCCTCCTTTTTTTTTTTTTTTTGTTCAAGTCTACTCTTTATGTTTCTTTCAATTCAGAAAATCCCACCTACTGGACCACATCCAGAATTATTTTCTTGAAGTTCACAATAAAAAAAAATGGAAGTCCTACATGTGTATTACGGAAATATGTTATTTTTTCTAATGCTATGTAATATATTCTTTTTGTTCATAGTTTTTATGGTGCAAATCCAACAAATTTCCTGAAAGAAAGAAAAAAAGGGTTTTTATTTTATTTTATTTTATTTTATTCAAGTGTTGTCTGTAAATTAATAAGGGGCAAAAACATAAACAAGCTTTGCAGCAAAAAGTAAGAGTTTTTTTTTTATTAAATTAAAGAGCGTATATGTGTCAAGTGATGAATGTGAAAGGCAAATGAGAAAGGTATATAGCATTCCCTTCCCTATTATACCCTGCAAGTAAAACAATTCCCAAATGACCTTTGACGTTAAGTATTCTTAAAAATTTTAAACTTGTAAGGGTAAATTGGTAAAATGGGAAAAAA